>VZSR01003812.1:2948461-3026474 GCA_013398615.1 Brachypodius melanocephalos | reverse complement strand
AGTGCAGTGTTGGTGTGGGCTTTCATTGGGAAGTTCAGCAGTCCAGAAGATTGTCTAGTTACATCTTGTCTCTGTTTTCACTCCGGAGCTGTGTAATGCATAAATAATAAATGTGCCCAAAGGCCACTTTTACTCAAAGTTCCAGAGCTTCCAAGGTAGCGGGAGCCCGTCCTGATGCGCAAGTGGACGGTGGGTTGTGCCTTAGGAAGCGCTTGAGCTCCCTTTGTAGAAGAATACAGTTTCCTCTTCAGTGCTGCTGTTATGGACCTTGTCAGGATGGTTCAGGCAAGGCCACCAAACCAGCAGCAGCAGTTCCTGCAGACGCCCGTCTGAGGGCCCTTCCAGTGCGCATACGCTATGTAATATTGAAGAGCAGCTGCTCGCTGTTGGCTGACAGCTGCACTGAGGTAGGAGCTGGAGCCCCAGGGGGTAAGGCTGACTTCTCTGTTGTTGCATCTGTGGCAGTAGCACAGTGTGGAGATCTCCTTTGTCCAGTGTAACAGAAAATCTTCATCACTTATTCCCTGCAGAAATGTGAGTATAAACTCTGCCCTTATTTTTCATGGGATTCACATCCTCACAGTTTATCCAGCCTGAGAACTTGGAGTGGTTGGTCTGGGATGTGGTGTGCCCAGTACTGAGCTTTTTAGCTGTCTCCAAGATTTCGGATCTCAGTTGTAGCCATAATTGAAATGTTCATTAACAGTTCTAGACAAGTCAGATTGACTTTCAGTGCATATTTCAGACATGCTGTGTTGCTATGGTGCACCATGTATTTTGGTGATGGTTTTTTTTTTTTTTACCTGAATATCAAAAAAGTGCCTTTACTTTTGCAAACAGGTAGCTGGTTGGAGGAGATCTCAAAGGTAGTACTGAATCCAGGCTATTTATTTTTCATGGTTTCCAACAGAATAGGGAAAAGACTTCGAAACATATTCCTAATTTCTGGCATTGGACAGTAGGGAAGGTTGGACCTTCTTGAATTGGCATTGGCCATGTGGATTACATACCATTGTGAAGGGGTTTGCATGTTGTGTCTGTACATGCAATGCATTTTGAGAACTCTAGGCCACCATGTTGAGGCCATTGTTCAGTTTGTCAGGGGTTCAAGTAATGCCCTGGGTAGCATATTGTAATAGATGACTTAAATACACCTACCAGGTATGTATAGGAAAATATGAAGTCACTTTGATGGCATCTTCGGTAGAGAATTTTAAGCAATATGGTCTTCATACTGATGAAGTACTATGGACAGCTGCCTTAGAAGAAATTAGGACCTGAGCTGACATTTCCAGCATAGTGGCCCACTGAAGGTAGCATTCAACACCATAGTGCATCCACTCAGGTGCTCATTCACAGCATTGCAGGTTTCTCTCCCTCAAGTATTGCTCAGGAATTGTGCAGGAGCTAAAAAATTGCTATAATGAGCTCCCCCACCATCTATTTAATCATAATTAGTCATAGAGTAATGAAGTAAGTGACATTTCCTGTGATCTTTTCACAGCAAATTCTACTATCCATAAAAAGAAAAGAGCAGAGGGCTGATGTTGGAAAGAGCAACTGGCTCGTGTTTGTGGCGGTTCCTCTTAAGTTCCCCAGTCTGTCCCACAGTGGCATCTTTGTCATACCAAAAAATACCAGAAGAGATGGAGCTTAGTAACCTGTTTGAAATATGTAGTCAGACATTGAAGTGATTTATGGTTAGCTGAACAAATTTTCAGATTCCTTTTATTGATCTGATTTTCTACTTGTTTTCTTAAATGGTTCAAAAATTATATTTTCAGATATTTTGTTGAGATTTCACTATAAGCCCAAGTTTGAGAATCAGAATGTGATTTAATTTTATTGGTTTTACTATGTTAACATTTGTGGTTCATTGTGGATGAATGTGAAAAAGGAGGAAAAACAGTAGTTTAAACTAAAATCGCTGTGTTTCTTATCCAAGAGCAAAAGATGTATCTAATGTGTTGTATATCTACACTGCTTATCTTGAAGACATCAAATGCAGTGATATCTGAAGCCTATGCCTTTACATATGGAGGCAGAGGAATACTTGAAGATGTTAGAAATTGTGAATAGCAGGGTAGAGTATGCAATTATTGTTCAGAAACAAACTTCAGGATTGGTAAGTGTTGATTACAAAGCTGAAGATAGAACACCAAGTGTCTCTTGCAAAATTATCATGAACAGTTTATAAACTCAGATGAAAAGAATCTCTGTATAATTCTGACAAAACTTAATGGTCAGCATAAAGTGCAATGACAGCAGAAAAATTCAGTGTGGGGCCCATGGACAATTCACAGTCCATGTGATGCCTTAGGATTTTCAAGGGCTCTGCAAATGAAACCAAGAAAAGCAAGCTTCTGTTCTGTATTTAATTTTTACCATTATGGAAAATACTAAAACATCTGAAAACCATTAAAAATGGAGCATATAAGTGTTTGTGTAAATATACAAGTGTTTATATACACACATATGTAGACACATACAGTGGCTATCTTACTGCTGAAGCCAGAGGTTATAGCTAACAGTTCAAACCCCAAATAACTGCAATAAATTATTTGAACAATGTAGGAAGGAATAATTCTAAGTTTTAATTCCCTTAGAAGAGTGAGATAAATCTACAACAGTCATGTTCACTGCTCACATTACTATTGTTGTATATCTGCAGGCAAAAAGATTGACATTTGATGTATCTGTAAAGATGACTTTTTAATAGATTAATCCACAGTATAAAAAAACAGCATGAGAAAGAGTGTTGCAGGACATTTGAATAGTCAGTCTCAAATTCATAATTCTTTGAGAGTTGAAGTTATGAGAGCTGAGAGATAACCACTGTTCTTCCAATTTGGATGATAAATATAAAATAGGTAAAACATAGTAGCTTTACAGCATGTAACAAAAGATGAATAAAATTCTGTTCACTCCACAAACATAAAGCTTGAAAAATGATAGCTAATCCCTCTTCCTTAGGAGAACTTTCTGAAAGACATACCTGCTACATACTTTATGACATGGATCTCCTATTTCTCTGCAAATGTGGAGGGGGAAACATGTCTGCACTATTAAGGTTTTAAAAATTTTAAGTAAGTGTTAAGAGGAACAAAATTAGACCTCCTGTTTCAAGATTTACTTTGTCTTAAATAGGAAGAACAGCAAACGTGGATTGTGTAAGTGAAACAGAGAGACTGTGCTTGGATTAAAGCTTCTTCATCCTTATTTGCAATCAGGGTGTCATTGGGATATCCAGGAATGTTCTCATGCAGAGAGCGTGAAGCTCATATGTTATTATCCAAGGAGCTGAAATACAAAGAATGTATGGTAATTTATTCTCTTTGCTGGTTTTCATTACAAGGGTTTTTATTCTTGGTAAGCCTTTCCTGCAAAGGGGAATAGTCTTCCTGTAAATGTAGGTTTTGTGACATGAATCCATGGGGACCGTCTGTCTGATTTGAAGTTGCTAATGGATTCGGCATATTGCTGAAGCATTTGCTCGTCTAATACCACCTCCTTCAATAATGAATTACAGTCAGGTTTTGTTCTTGGCCTCCTCTTCAGCTTCTCCTTTCATGGTGTCTGTGCCAATGAGCACATCCAAATCTATTTCTCTGTTTCTAATCTTACTGGTTCAGATTTGGTTTTGAAAGCATTCTGTGTAGCTGTTCCAACAAAGTTTGGAGAACCGGAATTGTAAGTGCAAATGCTGAAAATCTGAATGCATACTGTGCTCTAGCCCCAGGTGTCAGATGTAAGAAGAAAGAGATCCTTTTAGTAAGGAGAAGCTGGCCAGGATATGACTGTGAAGCTTTAGATACATATATATGTATTTATATCTATGTATTTTTATATCTATATAAATAGAATGGTTGTATTATACATGAGGTAACTACAGATGCATTGTATTTGATTAGCAGCATGGCTGTGCTTGTAGTGATGCTCCTGGCTGATCTGATCCACTCCTTTGGGAGCAAATGATAAAGCACAATGTAATTAGATGGGAGTCACTGCCTTAGGAATAAGCTCTCTGCACAGATAGAGCAGGACTCTTGGGAAGCCTGTGGAGTGTCCTCACTTTCCTCAGTCTGCCAGAATAGGTGGTACCAATGCTGTGGTGCTTATCCTCCTTGTGATGGTTTTGTGTAAATAGGAGCACCCCAAAATGCATTGGGTGTCTCTGATAGACAGATTTGCTTTGATGGCTTAGACAGATGTATCTACTGACTGCTGGTGCTCTTTCATCTCATGGTGGGGAATCCTAGGTTTGTTTCAGGCTTTTAATTTTCTCCCTGGGATATTATTAGCAAGGCACCTGTAGATGAAATCAGAAACTCGTTTATCTGTTGCCCATAGAATAGTATCTTAGTATACTAAAAATCTCCATGATTTAAACATTGCTTTTCAAGAAAAAAATACTCCATGTGAATATGACACTAAAGTCCTAAGTAAATCAATGCTTATATGATCAGTTGTTTTTCTGCATTTAGTTTTCAAATTCAGCTGCCTCTTAAATGTCTCTAAACACTTATGTTCATAGAATTCTTTGCCAAAGTTGTCACATTAAAGAAGAGGTTAGCCAAGTCAGACATCTGACCATAAACAGTTCATCTGGCCTTGCTTTTCCTCCCCGATGCTGGCCCTGACTAGTGAAGCTCAGAAGTAACTCTGAGAAAAGCAAAAGCTGAGGAGCACTGCCCCACCTAAAGCTCAGAACATGCGGCTGGGTGTGGAAACTTGGGATGGTATGGCTTCTGAGAAAGATGGATGAAGCAAAGCCTGGTAGGATGAAAGCTCTTATCTAAAAGGAAGCCCAAACTTTTCTGGGTCAACATGACCAACTGGCAAGTACGTATGCCAGTACAAATAATCACTGATAAAAACATGATAGTCATGGTGGGAAGTCTTGGATGGAGTGACAGGCCATACCATGAGATATTTTTGATAGTATATTCTCACACCATTTGTAAAAATGAAGTGTTTGTTGTAAGAATGAATTATTTGTTGGAAGAGAGAATCTTGGTGAAGAGACAGTAAAAAAAAAAATCCTCAAACTGTAGAGGCACCAAAACTGGCTGGAAAGTGCAGTGAAGAAACAGTACTTGCAGCACTGTAAAAAGTAGCTAAGGATGTCAGTGCAGTATCCGTGTATGGTCCTTTTCAGGAGATGCTCAAGCATGACATAAAACCACAAGAAATAAACATAATTGATCTCCTTCATCAGCAGAAGAAAAGCTGTGTCAGAGGAGCTGGTTTGATTCTAGAAGCCCAGTGCTAGAAGTTTCAGCAAGACTGTTTTCCTGACATATGTGTCTAAGGAGGTCACTGAAAGTTATGGGTCCAGAAGTGTAAAGAAAACCATGGACCAAACATGTCTGAGTGAGTTTCTGCAAGATTGTCTCATAGGCTCTTGGAATTGTTTAGGTGGGAAAGGACCTTTAAGATCATCAAGTCCAACTGTTAACCCAGCACTGCCAAGTCCACCACTAAACCATGTCCCTGAGTGCCACATCTGCACATCTTTTAAATACCTCCAGGGATGGTGACTCCACCATTTCCCTGGGCAATCTCTAGCAGTGCTTGACAGCCTTTTCTGTGAAGAAATTTTTCGTAATATCCAACCTAAGCCTCCCCTGGCACAACCTGGGCTGTTTCCTCTTTCCTATCACTTGTTACTTGGGATAAGAGACCAACACCCACCACTTCCGGTGATGGAAGTCTTGATCTAGATTGACTGAAACAGGAGAAGGAATAGTGGCCTTTCCAGAGGACCGAGGGGGCAGGTGAGATTTGGAAGGGATTTTGAGTCAGTGATTCTCACCTGAGACAGAGCTGAACTTCATTTATGAGTTGACTGGAGAGCCATATCTTTATCTGCAGTGGAGAGACACTGGAGATGGAGCAGCTATGTGATTGCTAATGTTGGGAGAGCATTTCTGCAACTCTCTCAAATCTGTCACACTCAGGGTAGGTGAGAAATCACAGCTTGGAGTTTTGAGGGGTGGTAATTGGCAGACTCTTTGGATGATCCCTAGATTATTTCCCGCTGTAATGCTGCACGAACAATACTGTGTAGATATGAGGGCTCATCACAATGGCTTAGGTGGAGAAAGGCACAGCTTTTGTATAGCATTCAGTAGACTTCATTCTTTAGGTGATCCTTGGACCCCTAAAAACCTTATCCTAAGGTCCTTTCCCTAAAGATTTAAAGTCCTTCATCTTTAAATGTCTCTGTTCTCCAGCATTTCATGTTGCTAAAGGTCACAGCTGTATCTCACTGTAATTTATTAAGGCATGATAAATTTATAATGTATATTTGAACAAGTTGTTGCTGCATAGGTGCATTGATCAAGAATCAGAAAGTTTCTTTATAATAATGGCTTATAGTGCTTCAAAACTCTGTTTTAGTGATGTGAAAGGTATCTGTCAGTAGTACAACTTGGCTATTTTAGAAAATTGTTTAAAACATTAGCAGTTTGAGAAACGTTGCCTGTAATGTAATTTCTGGGTTTATATTCTAGCAAATGGTGGCTTGTTTCAACCATTTCTCATGCAACCATCTTAATACCATATTGTAGTACAGTATTCTCAGGAGTGGGAGATGTCAGACAAAATGCAGGTGGTTCACACTGCTGCTACCTAGCTGGGATAGTATTTTTATATCTATGTATTTATATAGATACATAAATATATTTTTCACACTCTACAAATCAAGTGCCTTTCTGACTGAACTTCTAGGTAGCTGTATTTTGGATTGTTAATGTTTTCACGAGGCAGTAGTTTGGGCTGCCATTGAGAATTGGTAGTCATTGCTTTATGAATTGTAGTTGTACATAGTTATCCTTCTGTTATCATGAAGATTTTGGCTGAAGCAATACCTGAAATTCTCAGATTATAAAAAATAGGCAACTTCACTTTTTTGTCAGATCGAGAGCCTGATTTTGATGCTCTATTGAGTTGACTATATATTCTTTTCAAACTTGATTTTGCAGATCCATTTAAAATAGTTTTAATCACTGTTGTATTCTGTAATATATTTTTTTTTGTTTTATCTTTTTTAAACTGGTATATGTATTTATAAGCAAAATGAAAAACACTCTTGAGTGGAGAATGGTGAAAGAATTGTGGACTTTGTGAATGTACATAATTATAACTCCTCATTTTGAGTGAGGAACAATTAAGAGGATGGTTACAGTATTTCATTCCAAGCATGGTCAAGAATATTCTCTTTTATCTGGAGGTAGTTTTAATTCCTCGTGGTCATGTGGTATCATGCTTGCCCAACATCTCTTGCTGGTGTCCTATATTCCGTATCAGTAATTTGGCAGAGAGATGCTGGGATTTTAAGTTCTTAGCACTAAACATTTGTGTTTCTGTGTTTCCTTTCTGTGTCTGAGATCACCTCTATTCACTTTTGTAAGAATTTTTGGTGTTTTTTTTTTTTTTAATTGCTTACTTACTGTGTTACTTGAGGGAGTCTCTTCAGAGTAAAATGTGTCCTTTAACTGATTTGGCAAACCTTACTGTAATGTGATGTAATTAACAATAATTAATGTGAATAGGAGTTTTCTCTGATTTTTATAAGGTGACAGAGTTATGTCTCCTAGTTTGCAGAAAATACCTCAAATTATCAGATACTGTTGTTATTGTGTAAAAGTGGTTGATATTTGTGCTTTAAGGCAGTTGTGGTTATACATTAGAGAAGTTAAATGGTAACAGGTTCTGTGTACACTGCATTTGCGTGTTTTTCCTGTAGTTGTTTGCTCCTTTCTCAAAACAGCCCTGACTTCAGGAGCAGGAGTGGCTCCTATTTGCATACACAAACTGTGAAGCTATGTGTCTTGGGTAAAATACAAGGAAAGCATCATTAACAGCTGTGGTCCAACCAAGTCCCCTCTTTATACTCAGCAGTTCCCATGGGCTCTCAGTGAGCTTCCAGTCCCTTTTTATCCTCTGTCTAGGGATGTTAGACAAAGATGGTGCTACAACCCCTGATGTGGCAAAAATAATTTGATGCTTGTCCTTTAATTTTTATTTTTTTTTAGAGCCTTCTAAAGGTAAGGTTGGAAATGTTATCCTGGTTTGTGGTAGTTTGCTTTTGAGCCACAGTGCTATGATTTCACCGCAGGACTTGAGTGTGAGGCTTCTGTGCTTTAATTCCCCTCCACCGCCTGTGAGGCTGTCTGGATTTAGACCACCACAGGAAGCAAACTCTGCAAGGATGAACCTGAAGGGGATAAGCAGAGCCTCAGGTTGCCTGGCCACACTTCCTGCTTAAAATTTTGGGAGCCAAGGAAAGATATGTAATCCTTGACCTTGACTCTGGGTCCTGACATTCAAGTGTAAGAAAGCAAATGAGATTTCCAGAAACAGCTGTAAGGAGAGGGACTCAGAGCGACAGATGTTAGCTGAGAAGACATCAGTATCTCCAGATTGTGGGGGTTTGGTTTAACTACTAGGAAACATGTCTCTATTGAAATACTTCTTTGCCATTGAATCTGATTTTGATCTCCTTCAAGTTGCATCTTTTCACTAGATATCTTTGTTGTTTTGTACTAGGTATTTGTGAAAGATAAATTAAATGTTTCAGAAATTAAAGTCTTGCCGCAGTTGGAAATAGCCATTCAAT
Source organism: Brachypodius melanocephalos (assembly GCA_013398615.1). Lineage (NCBI taxonomy): Eukaryota > Metazoa > Chordata > Aves > Passeriformes > Pycnonotidae > Brachypodius > Brachypodius melanocephalos. The sequence goes on along the minus strand of VZSR01003812.1, from coordinate 3,017,851 downwards.
ATCCACATGTCACCGAGTGTAAAATAATGTCATTTTCACACATAGGCTGAATAATTCATGTTATGTATAGAAATTTCAGAGTTCTATCTATGGAGGCATATATCAATGAGGAGAATCACATATCCGGTTACAACTTTTCTGAGGCAGAAGGTAGACCCAAAGTCATTCAGCTTCATTTCAAACTACTAATGCAGTGTTAGTTTCCTAGATGTATCATCAAGTACTGATATGGACTTTCAGGGCTTTTGTTCCCATTGTGGTAAAAGTGGACGATTCTGTTAAGAAATCAAGTAATTGATAATAGCTTTAATTTCCTGGGGGATATATACAGCTTTCCTTGTGTCACCCCAAAACTTTAAACTGTGGATTTCATTTATTTGCTGGTTCTGGCTCTCTGATCAGTGCATGGTTCCTACAACATTCTAGCATTGTGAATTACATAGTGTACTTAAGCCAAGAGTTGAAAGTATAATGATGACACCTAACAAATTGCCTTAATAATCTTGTTAAGGATGGATATGAAAAGGGATATAACTGGAAATTAGGGTGATAGGAAAGAAACACTGCATTAAATTACACCATGTTAGTAGCTTTACCATTGCTATAGGTATAGGCAGCTGTACCTGAATAGACAGAGTTGTACAGCAAGTCTCCCTGCCTTTTGTACAAGTCGCATTGTGGTAGTGCTACAATGGCTTCTCTCAGTTTGTCCACTCATCTTTTTTCCTGCAATGCATTAAGAATGTGCAGCAAACTCCTTCTTCCAAGGTACAAATCTCTTTCTCCCACCCAGTTTTGAAAGAAGCTCAGCTTTTTTACAAGATCTGATGCGTTCTGTGCTGAGGGAAAACAGATATGAGTTCTTCCTAAAGATGCATCCTCTCAGTTGAAACACTTAAATGTTATCCTGTAAACTGATAGGACTCATATAGAAAGAAGTACCAATAAATGAAAGCATTTGAAAAATAATGCCAAATATATATGTATTTCATGTAGAATTGTAAATAACTTCGTAGAAAGAAGCAATAATTTAGTACTCTAAAGCTGGGGAATCTACTTTCTCGGTGGAAAAAAAAAATACATTAGGTGTGCTATTGCTGTCTTCCTGCACATAAAATGTATATTTTTACTTGGATTGTATAGAAAAGCTTTTCATAAAATCAGAGTTAAATTAGTTGTGACAGTTGATTGTGATTAATCACCAATTTTTCACTGAAATAATTCTGTTTTTCAGTGTTGAAAAATAGGATTCCACAAGGAATTATACACAGTGGGAAACATCAATCATATTTGTATAAAATCTAAAAAACAAGAAGCATGTCATATTAATGGATGCTTGTGTATTTTTGGAGGTTAGAGTGACCTTTCTTTTGTTACCTTAAAAACAGGTGGTGAGGTGGAGAGAGAATCATAGAATTTTGGCTGAATGATGACTGGCAAGTCACCATGTCTTTAAGAGTTTTTCATGGCCTCCCACAATTGCTGGGTGTAGGCACCAAGGGTAAAGGAGATCCATCAAGCTAGATACAAGTGCAGTTTGATATGGGTTTCCATGAAAGAAACCATTATGTGTTTCTGAGCATCATGAGGGTTTTTAAAGTTGTTAAAGGCAGAATGAGTCCCAAGAGCCATGAAAGAACCTTGAAAAACTCATTTTATGGCCTACTCAGCTTTAGCTTCTGAATGAACCATACAGTAGATGAAGTTCTAAGTGGCTCAGTCTTTCTTCCGGGCTGGAGCTTAACATAGGCGTTAATATTGGAAGACCTTTTATATTTTTGTGACACACAAATTTGCAAGGACTTAAAAAATTACAAATACTTATTGTGTCTGTGCATGCAGAAGTAGTGCTTGAGCACAGATTAAGTATTGAACTCATTTTGAAAGAAGTTATTAAATCACAAAGTATAAAATTCTGAAATTTTACTGGGTAGCAGTTTTAATACAGGGATTTTTACTGTCCCACAGATAGAGGAGTGCTGTATTCAAGGCATTCAGGTGAAGTTCTACTTGGGGGTTAAATTATTCACAGCCTTGGTAAGAAGCTAAATTCCTTGGGATGAGGAAAATTTTCAAAGATTGAGATGAAAGATTTCAAACAAGATCACATCCTGTTTTATAGCTGGTTCTTAATGAGTTTTACTTCATAAGTCTATGTTTTAATTATCTTCTGTGTATTAGCATGAGCCATCCAGTATGTTTGCTTGTGTTAATTCTTTCAAAAGTTATTTATATATGAATTCTGTGCACATTAATTAGTCTTGTAGGATTTGATTCTCCAAGCATCTGCATAAGTATTTGAAAAATCACACCCCAGTGAAAATACTGCTGCAACTTGCGTCTTAATAGAAATAGTAGAGCTCGTTGGAAAAAATCACACTGAAATGAGTATTGAGAAGCATTTTGCTGTTGTTCCCACTTCATTTTGTCAGAATTCTGGTAGTAGTGTGACTCTGATAACTGTGTTAACAACTGTGAAATGCAGGTCATTAGGGAGGTTAGGCTGGCAGCCAGTTGCATTGTTATTACCTTTCAAACTTACCATGCTTGGTACATTATGAAATACTGCAAGAGATGTAGCTGTATGTTTTCTGTATTTCTTGAAAACTTTTCAAGGATATTGTATATGCTAAGCAGACATTTCTAATGCTGCAGTAGGGTTCTTAATTGGATAGAATATGTAACATACAGCCATAGATTTCTATCCCCAGAAATGATAAATGGTAGTGGTTGGAGTTGCTCTTATGCAAATGTAATTACTGGCAGGAAGAAGCAACACTTCACTTCATTATGCATTCTGCTTTTGTCTTTTTGGTGGCTTTGCAGCATTATGGTTGTACATTACTATGGCCATCTTTGGTATTTGTTAAAAAAATGTGTACCATACTTGTGCAGGTATTAAGACAGTAAGCATGTTTTAGTAGGTGAGACATTTGGATGGATATAGATTTATATGCATCCAGGAAAGCACATGTGGCATGCATATACATAATGCTTTGTCTTTTTGTGCATTCTGAGAGATACAAAACTTGATAGAAGCAAAAATAGCCTCAAGAGAATCAAACTGCAGTGAAAGAACCTTGAAAAACTGGTGACACCCATTGGTGACACCCATTATACTCTGAGTTGCTGCTGCAGGAGCATGTGCTGAGCATTAGACCAATGTTTGACATATGGCAGGTGTCTTATTTTTCAGCTCTTACAAATCCCCTCCCCACATCTCAGTATGTATATCCAGTTCAGCTGCAATAGCTCAGGCACTATGACATCTTCAGGTTCTTACAGTAAAGAACATTCTCATAGATCATGGCAAGAATGGCAGAAGTATTTAGTTGGCAGTTAGGGGCTTATGCATCCTTCAACTTGCAAATATTCTGGTTTTAGTTCTTCCTACTTTGTTGAAACAAATCCCCTTTGAAACAAATAGTTTGATTTTTAGCACAAGTTTTATGAATTCAGGTTTTCAAAACCCTCTCAAAAGAGCACCAATTTCACACTTGAGTTTCCTCTGCAGGATTTTAGGAGGCTAGGACATGTTGTACCTCGGATTTATTCTTGCTTTAATTTGAGATTAACAGTTCAGAGAATACAACAACAACAAAAAAAGGCACTTTGGCCTGTGTGCTTCTTTAACACTGTTGTGATTTCATTATCTATGGTATTTTCAAGTCGTGTATAAGAATTTTTGTAATTTTCCTGGTGATTCAAACTTCTATAAAGTTTGGCTTTCAGAGAGGAAGGTTGTTTGCAAAAGCAATAGGCCTTTGAGCCTATGTTCTGTCTCTAAGTCTTTTTTAGTGCAATACTCTGGAAATTCCAGTGCTCAATAAAATGGCAGTGATGAAACTATTTCTGTATTCCATAGTATGTTTAATTACTAAATTCATTTTAACAGCCTTTAGGTATTTGTTATGAAAATGTTATGAAAATAAGGATATACTTGAGAGAATAACTTAAGGCATCTTTTACCTGTATATAAAATAACTTGGACTTATAAATGTAACAATAGAAATCCATAGCATGTGTAAGATTTAGAAATGTAGCTGGTACTGTTTTAGCAGTTCTCCATCTAATATTTCTGAACAAAAATATTCCAGTTCTTTAAAAAGTCTCTGAAGGATCTACTCAATCAAGTATGACAAATGATAGGGAAAATTAATTTAAACAATAAATACTTTTACCAAGAAGCGTGGGAAAGCTGGCAGGTGAAATCTAATGTGGTTTTTCACTGAGATTTAGAGGTATAAGTACCCACATTAATTTTGAAATGTTTTGTCATTTTGGGCTGGATCTGCACCTTGATGCTGAGAAAGTTGGTGCATCTCTAGTCTGCTTGACCCTGAACTCACAGACCTCCTGTTAGATGCCCATGTTCCCTATGCAGTGTACAAGAGAGTTGGCCATCACAAGGTGAGAGCTCAGCTGGACAAAGGTGTCAGCAAGAGCTCGTGTGTTGCTGGCACACCACTTGATTTAGCTTGAATTAGCCAGCAGGTAGCTCTGACAGTGTGGTGAGCTGGGGGTTCTCTTGAGTCCACAGAAAGATGGAGTTTTCCACCTCAGCTCCCCAGCCTGTGCATTTCTCTTCTGAAGGTGCATGCCCCTATGTATCCTTTCTTAACAAACTCGAAAGAGACAGAGAATGGAAGAAGTCACTCTTTCTTTAAAAATCTGAGTGACTCCTATGTGATTTTCTGTTTTGTCAGTATGTGGGGACTTAAGTTCCACTCTTTAATCCTGAAGAATTCAGACCTAGACCTAGACCTAGACCTATACCTTCCACCTATACATGACAAAAGAAGTCCCTGAGTGACACCACTGCAATGGTTGCGATATTACGTACTCTTGTCATGGTACACAGTAATGGAATTTGTACTGACAGAGTTTTGGGCGAAGATGAGAGAAAACAGAAGAGAAATTGTACCCTTCCATCTTACAGGAACTTGACCTTCCTAGGGAACGGTCTTTTTGACTTCTCCTTCTAGGAATGTTTTACTGCTCTGCATGAAAGAGATTGCAGGTAAAACCAAATTTGTATCCTTCTGAAAGGCCACCTGAACAGTGGGTCACATTTCCTTTATTAGACAGTTTATCCGGACAATGACAAATGGTCTTCTTAAAATCATTTAAGGTCTGATTTAATTAAATTTCCAGGCCAAAAAAAACCCCAAAACAAACAAACAAAAAACAAACAAACAAACAAAATCTCATAATAATCTCAAGGATATGATAGACTTATTTAGGCAGGGGGATGCCTGAAATTTCTGAGTTACAATCAAATGCTTCCAGGTGCTTCATCCTGTAAAAAACATGATACAGAAACTGCTTTTCCAGGTATTATAAGACCTCACTTTACATAGAAATTGTGGTTTGCTCTCTGTGGAGAGTTGCATGCCTTCAGAGGCTGGTGGCACAGAGCAAGGATTTTTAGGGTTACCTTATGGGAATCTGGAGACCTAAAAGCCATTATGAAGTCTCTTTGTAGGTATACAGCATCAACACTGAATCTGTCCTTCAAGCTGTCTTGAATCTCATTGCTGATATTTCATATTCTGTGCTACAATAAAAACAAATGTGGTTTTCACTGGCATTTGTCTTTATACAATGTGGCAGATGGAAACTGCATCTCTCAAAAGTTTGAAGTTTGTTGTTGTTTTTGTTCATCTTAAATGTTGTGTGGAAATTTATCTGCCAACATTCAGCTGTCTGGGATAGGCTATAATGGAAACTGTATCCTTGCCAATTTAAGACTCCCTGCAAGGCATTCCTGACTATATATATTTGCATAATGAAGCATAGCAGTATTTCTGTAGAAAGTTTTTGCAAGATTTTCACTGTAATATATTACAGTTAATATTTAGATACTGGATTGAGACAACCCACTCCAACTCAGGACAGCATTTAAGTGCACACAGCTGAACTTTTTAGACTTGTTTAAATCTCATTGACTTGGTATGTTTAAGTACAGTGCTGAATTATTAAGCTCCTCAACTAGTTTATTTGGAAATATTATCTGTGTGGGTTTATGGTTCTGGTAGATAGCGAGATGTTTCAGTGGAAAAGGCAACTTAGTTTTCTTGAAGCTTTTTGTACCTCACTGTTCTCCAATTTAAGTCTTGGACAGAGTAGTTATGATGAGACAGTTATAATTTTGACTGTGATATATTTTATTGATGTACAGTAATATCAAGAGAGGACAAACCCAAATACCCTGTATCAGAAAATAAAAGTAGTACTAAGTCATGTACCCCAGTACAATGCATGCATTCCTGGGTGCAAAATTGTTTCCTTGACCTCTTAGTATCCACAAATAGATAGAACAAAGGCAAAGACCATTAGAGTAATCTCAGTATTATTCAAACAGCAGTGGGATGTTTTTTCCCAGTGCACCTGGGTCAGCATGGCAGTCTCAGAATCCAGTATGTGTTACCTGGCTTTCCATTATTAATGCAGAACCATCTGCCATGTGTACATTTCTGAACAGGACTAATGCCTAATAAAAATGCCGAAATACTGTAATAAGCTCAAACCCAGTGAAAAGAAAAGGCTATATATGTGCTTTATAAATGTATTTATCAAATAGAATGTATTTTATCTTAGTTGAAAAATCAGCTTTCATTTGTAGCAATCATGAATTGACAGAACTGAAATGATGTTTTCTAAGTAACCATAGTAGTTTTGCACCTTTCAGAGTTGACAAATTCCTTGTTGGGTATAAAATACTCTCCAAGAGTATTAATCAACCTATTTTACACAGCATTAAGTGCTTGTAGCTTGTTTTATTGGACATCAGTGATACTTGACATTTATAGAAAGCAATGCCTCTGGTGCATATATTAGTAACAGTCATTTTAAATTAGTCATCTGGGTGTAACTGCAGATGTTGCAAAATACCAACTTAGCCAACTATGGCATTTAAAAGGATGAGGTCAGACTGCTTGAAAACAGACATAAACTGACAAAACTAAACTACCACTCACCCTGCCAGGTCATCTCTGTTAGTATCAGTTAGGATATTGTGCTGTCAGATTTGTAATAGGATTGCAGGATATGGCCCTTTTGTCTGTTGGTGAAGAAAGGTGTTCTGTTGCATTTTCTCTTTGACAGTTTTTGTGTCATCTGTAGTTTCTTGTTCCATTTTGTTTTGGGGAGGGATTATATTACTACTTCTGAAAGTGATGCTCTAATATAATTTACAATTCACTAGAATAATTGTGAGAGTTGTGCAAGCTGCTTTGTATCTCCTCTAATTCTCACCGGCTTCATTAGCAACACATTCGCTCATATGTAGGTTGAGAAAGTGATAATTACCTCCATCTTTATGAATAAAGCTTGGAAAAGTCTTTTTTGACAAGTCATGAATTTGCTGAGAAGCAAGAGTTAGAGATCAGAAATATGTGCATTTCCAAGGATGATTACTGCCAGTAATTTTGAATGAAAAAGAAAGATGATTTCCCCAGATGCCGCAGTGTCTTATTTCAGCATTTTCAAAATTAGATCTGCCCTCTTTCCTTTCAAAATATTTTGGAGCTTTTAACTTTATTTTTTTCCTTAAAGAAAACATGCTTTTAAGGATTAAATAACTTTAAAATAAAAAGAATTGCATTTTGGATCAAAAATAATACTTCAGGTTGACAAAAAAGCTATTTATTACTGTATTATTTTTCAGCATTATCTGTTTCTTTAAATTTAAACTTGTCCCCCTTTTTAAAACACTTTTTTGTTTACTTTTCATGTTTAAAACTGTCATCCATTCAGTTCTAATCTGGAGTTTGTATGAAAAATCACTTGAAAGTTTCCAGTAAAATGGATGTAATTTATGTTTCCGAATATATACAATATCTCCATATAAACCAGACAATTGCCTCAGAGTATGTTATTAGAGTATCACTCCTTACTAGAGAACTGGTGTATGTTAGCAGCTTTACAGACATGTTCTATAATAATCACATATGAGAGCAGATATATTGCTTCCTTCAGTTTCCTGGAGGAAGTTGCAGATCAAGAACTGGTGGTTCCCACTGAAATTTTGTATTTTCACAAGGTATAGACTTGGCCTTCTGTGGTGTATTCAATCCCTTTGCTGATGCATGACTGGCAGCTGAGCCAGGATGATGCAGTTGTGGGGGTTCAGAGAGGTGTCTTGGTCTCTACAGCCCTGTGGAAGGTGGGAATTGACCATATCCATTGAGAATGAAAGCCAGAGTAGTTGCTGAGATGTGCTGCAGATCTGTCAGTATTCATTCAGTTTTGTAGTAATTTTGGATGATCATATTGAATATCAGTTTCTATCATATCCCTTCTGATCAGAGATTCTGTGAAAGAAGAGGGCCCCTTTCTTTATGCAGGTCTGTGCAGTGGCCAGTGAGTGTAACTTCATTGTGTTGCTGAGTGGCTTTTTGATGCAGAGGTGCTGAAGTGGGTGCTCCTTTCTCTGGCTTCACTGGAGCTTGTCTGCCTTGCAAGGGATCTTCAGGGCTTCTCTGCCTAAGGCAGGGATGGTTTGCCTTGCTTAATCTCTTCACTCTTCCTGCTGAAACTACTAGGTTTTATTCCAGAATTTGATTATGTGGATGCAGTTTTTCTTCTGGTAAGTAGAGATTGTTGTGTACCTAGTCAGCTTGCGTGGAATGTTTCTAACCATACTGTATTAACTCCTCAATAAATAATTATCTGTTTAAAAGCCTTTGCACAGAAAGCAGTTCAGATCTCCCTGGGGAACAGGGAAATGATGCTACTATTTGGTACATTTCAGATATATTTTATTGCCTATTTTGTTTTCCTGTTGTCTCATGTCACCTTTTGTGCCTGCATGTGATTGCCAGGTTGAGTATTCTGCGACTGAGAGCACAGGGAAACCTTTAATTTAGGAAACAAAATGCTGTATCAATGCATATCAATTGAGTATGTGCCAAGTGACTGTGTGCCAGCTGTGTTTGGGGAATGCTGGTGGGTCACCTTGGTGAGCAATATTATTCATGTTCTTACCCATCTGTGCTTTTAGTCTGTCACCTCATATCCCAGGGTGCCAAACCCGTGTTTCAGACTTCTGGTCTTCATTATTGACTTTACATTATGACAAGAAGGTAGTGCATCCTTGGAAGTTAATACGGATTATTTGTTGCAGTTAAGGGAAGTGTAGTAAATAACTTAATGGTGAGAAGTTACTAAGAGCACTAGGAAACTTCTACCATCTGCAGAAAAAAAAAATCCTGGAGCAGAAATAGTTGTGTATCAGGCTTTAATGCACAGAATTTTTTTGTCCATGCCTTTTCAGTGTATCTTTGTTGTATGTGCCTGGAGTTGGGCAGCTTCAGACAATTTTACTAGAAGTTGAAATGGCTGAGAGATTCAGGGGGAAAAAAAGACAGAATTGTTGTGCAGTGGCCTCTCCAAGAACAGCAGTACCAGCAGTTGTTCAGTTTTGTAGCAGAAGATAAACATACTCCTGCACACACAGTGGGTTGTGCAACCCTGTTCACATAAACTGTGAGTCATTTCCAAGCACAGGAAAAGATGGAGCTGCTGCCTTGCCCTGCATGTTTCTGAAGGCTGCAGAAGGAGACATCCTTCCGCCTCTATGCTTAGGGCAGGTTAAGCGAAGTGGATAACTCTGTGTTTCCCGATGTATGAGAAAGCATTTGTGTCAGTTTGCCGATGACTACAGCCATGATTTGTCTCTTCTCCCCAGGAAGACTGCCTGTTCCCAGCAGTGACTTCTTATGGACCCATTCCCGTGCGTTTTCAGAGGTGAAACGTGCTTCTTCCAGCCTCTCTCTCTGCTTTGTTCTTGGTTTTTGTCTTGGTGGTTGTGGCTCTCCCTCCCTTCTTTGCTGATTCTTAGGGAAAGACACTGGCAATTCATTTATGTATTGTGTGAAGATTATGCACACACTCAGCACGCCAGCACAGCCCTGTGTTTGCTTAGACAGAGGTAAGCGTGGCATAGATCGTGAAATCAGTGCCAGTTTCTTAATCACGTATCTGCCTTCCAGGACAGTGCAGGAATGACTTTCTGTTTTTTGAGTGTCCTGCCCTTAAATGTGAACTGCTTTAGGATGGGTTTTCTCCCACAATTAATTTGGAATTTTACAGAGGTTACGAGAGATGGTAGGAGGGGAGAGAGTGGGAAAGGGCTTTGTAGTGCTCCATCTGTGGTACTCTTTGCTCATCTTTATAGAATCATAGCATCACAGAATCATTTTGGTTGGAAAAGGTGTTTAGCATGTACTTACTGAGCCCAGCCATTAAAACAGCACTGCCAAGCCTACCACTAAAACATGACCCAAAGTGCCACATCTCCACATCTTTTAAATACATCTGGGGATGGTGACTCAATTGCTTCCCTGAGCAGCCTGTGCCAATGCTTTACAACTCTTTTCCTAATATCCAGTCTAATTTGAACTGGATATTAGGAAAATAGTGGCTTATTTGGAAGATATTGGGTGTTTCTGGCTGACCATGCAGTCTATGCTTTTCCAAACTGAGGTGCCTGTTCCTTTCAGGCAGGGATATGGTAAACTCCTGGTAACTCCCCAAAACTGTTTTGGCCAAATTTCATGATTGACGTGCGTCTTGTCTGGTGCCATGTAGGAGACTGGCTCCTCTCTGTCCAGTGTGAGAGTATGAGTGCTGCTGCTGGTGTCCCTTTGGTGCTGGTCTGGCCTTAAGGAAGAGACACCAGAGCCTCTCCTGCTCCTTTGGGCTGGGCTCAGGACCAGGGCTATGCCAGGGACACTGTCTCCAGCCTTGCCAAGGGCAGCTGCTGCAGTCCCAGTGTCTCCAGGCCATGGTGGTGCTTGGTGCTCTCAAATCACTCACAGCTGATCAGCACTGCCAGAGGCAGCCCAGCCAAAACTCTGCACCCTCAGCAGCATGGCCAGGGCATCTCCTTCCTTGGTCACGTCCCCTTGCTGCCTGTCCATCCCTCTGCAGGGCCTGGACGTGTCTCTCTGCCACTTTGTGGCACTCCATGGTGCAGCTGGCCTGTTGGCCAAGTGCATCAGGCCTCCTGCCTCTCCTTCAGGTGACTTTCTCAGCCCTTCAGCATCTGTTCTGGAGCCTTGGAGAACTCCAGTATGGCACCATCATTTGCTGGTGGCTTTGACATCAGTGCGGTTCAGCAGTAATGGTTACCTCTGTGTACCTTTTAATTACTTTAAATACACAGTGTGTATCTCTGGAACAAACTGCCTGATGCCTCTTAATCTTCCTATTTATCACTGTTTGCTCTGGTTATCTTCAATATGCCAGTCAAATACTTGAAAAATGTCTGCAGTGATTCTGTCGTCTATTCTTGTGTAATACAAGTCTTTGATTTCCATAAGTTAAGGAATTAATCCTATTTAAATTTGAGCAGCCTGTAGGTAAATATTGATCTTAATTTTAAAAAATGTTTAGCAAGGGAAAATTAACATTATTGCAAAAGTGTTACTAAAAATCAGTATTAATGATCCAGGAGCTTTTTGGCTTAGCTGCTGAATCAAAGTCATCCAGACCTGCTGATAGTGGACTGCCTACCTTGCTGTTGTTGAACATCATTCTAAATTATTGTTAAATTAGAAATATACTGTAATCGTTATGATAAATTATGTAATCCACTGTTTCTCAACAGTTGTGATTCTTCTTCCTAAAAATACTGCACAGAGATTTTGTAGGGTTTTAATTTTGCCAGACACAGATTTTTTCTTGAAGCCTCAAAACTTTTATAGCAGATCTCTGTAGCTGATAGCTTGAGGTTTCTGTGCGTCACCATCTACTTCTGCTTTCTCTCATACCAATGAAATATTAGTGACTTGTAAACTAGGAACAGCATTTCTACATGGTATAACATCCTCCGACCTGTTCTCAGTCATACTCCTTTTTCAACAAGTCTTAATTATGCATTGTAATTACCTAATTATGCTTTTCTTCTCACCCCAGTACTTTTATTATTTTCAACTTAAATTTTTCCCTATACATTAATGGTTCTGACATCTCCTGTCTAGCACACAGGTTTCTACTTCTGATGCAGACACAATTATCTTCTCTTCCTACTTCCCATCTTTAGTAATTTCAAATAAATTAGTTTCCCAAACCTTGATTTTTTAATTTTTTTTTTTTTTAATGCTAGATGAATATTTATTTGTTCTCCCTAGCCATCCTCTCCAGCCATTCTCCTTTTTCGTATTTGTTTTATCAGCCTGATTGACCTATTTCTTACAAGGCTGACTCTCTTTCTGCTTAGTTGGAGGGCACCTGGGTTGTCAAGCCTTTTTCTTTTACAAGATGGGCATGTCCCATACAGACGAACCCTGCTGTCTTTGAGGGTTGCTAACACATCTCTTTGCTGGGTTAATCTTGGAACAAAGGGAAGCCTCGTATTTGACGATCAATGGTGATTTGGGAAGATGTGCAATAGGGAACAGATGTTGCATCTGGATATTTATCCCAGTGCATCCTTGTGCTGGCCAACAGTTCCAGTTTATCCGAGTTGGACCCATACCAGCTGGCTTTTATCCAGATGCCAGACATTTGCCTAAGCAGGGGATGAAAAACCACAGGGCATCTATGAGAAGTGACATATCTCGTCACCCTAGAGTTACCACAGCCCAGACCTCTCCAGACACTGTGGCTTCCTGTGGGAGCAGTGGTGGGGGAAGGCAGCCAGGCACAGGCTCTCTGTCATTGCCCATTGCCCTGTGAACCTTAACAGCCTCAGTCATTTCATCCTAGGCGCGAATCTTTGCTCAGAATGGCTTACCAATGCATTTTGTACAGAATGGGCAGGGTGGAGTGCAGCTGTCCGTTTATGAGCTTTGGTTTGCACAAACCAGCTTTGCTACTGTAGCACAGCGTTTTGCACGGCAGCGATAAGCTCTCCTATGGAAGGCTGCATTGCTTATGAGTGGTTAGTATTTCCCAACTGCAGGGATTTTCACTGAAATTCTCGGGTCATTACAAATTCTGCAGCTGTGCTGTTGGCTTTGAGAGGTTTGTCTTCTCTCTTAAAGAGGAGCCCCATCAAAAAAGAAAAAAAAAGAAAAAATCCTCTCTCTGCCATGTTCTCCTCTCAAGCAAATGGTGCGTTCCTTTTGTAATTTCCCGTTTCAGGAGCTCTGGCCTGCCATGGTGGGAGAGGTGCCAGTGAGCGCTCTCTGTGCTTTCCTGCTGTGGGCAAGGGCAGTGCGGCCAAACAGGGAGGATGGCCCAGAGGGAGCTCTGGGAGACACAGTCCTTGGCTGGCAGAGCTGAGGGTAACCCGTCTGGATAGATACACGACTGCAAAGGTAGACAGGGCAAGGGAGAACGAGAGAAACACGAGTCGCAGCCTGTGCTGCTGCTGTCCGTGTGGTGCTCGGGGTGGTGACAGCCCCGGGCTGGTGAGCGTGTGAGGGCCTGAGTGCAGGAGGGTCAGGGTGTGCACTGCAGGGTATGGAGCTGTCCAGATGAGTGCAAAACAAACTCTGTCTTTGCAAAAGCATGCTCTTTCCTCCTGGATCTGAGTTAACTTTGGATCTGGCAGCTTCCATGCACTCAGAAACAATGACTTCAGAATCACAGAGGCATTTCGTTTAGAAAGGAGCTCTAAGATACTCAAGTCCAAATGTTAACTCATCACCGACAAGTCCACCACTAAATTGTGTCCCTAAATGCCATATCTAAACGTCTTTTAAACACCTCCAGTGATCAGGAATCACTTCCTTGGGAAGCCTGTTCCAATGCTTGAGGACCCTTTCCATGAAGAAGTTTTTCCTGATGTCTCATCTAAACCTCCCTGGCACAACACGAGGCCATTTCCTCTTGTCCAGTTGCTTTTTGCATCAGAGAATGCAGTTGGAGTTAATTCATTTTCATTAAAAAAAAAAAAAAAATCTTTATACTACTCCTTGCCCAGTGTATTCCAGTTTTAAAAAAAAAATAAATCTGTAGTGACAGTGCATTGGGGTGGGGGGATAAGGTTTGTGTAGACAGCTGCTCAAGAGAAACAGTGAGAGGAAACCCAAAAAAGAGGGAAGAGACTGTCAATAACAGAGGGAGTAGGTTCAGGCTTTCTTGTTTTGTTTCATTTGATGGTTTTTCTTGTTATTGTTCCAAGTAAACCTCAGACCTCTTTTTCACTTAACCATGGAAATATTTGTTTGCACCAGGGTGTCAAAGCCAGCAGAAGCTTTAAACTTAGGAGTTTTGTAGAAGGGTAATAGGGAAATAGGAGATTGATTTTAATGCCACAAATCATATTCTAGCACCTTTCCTTTTGCACTTTACTTTGAATCAGGAGAGAATGATCAGAGGACTGAAGTCCTCTTGTCTGAAGACAGTGCAATCATGTTCCTTCTGCTTTTTTTTACCTCCCAAACTCTTGGTCTCGCATTCAGAGGACTTTGGCTCTCGTCCTTCCCCAGCTGTAGATCCAATGAGCAGCACCAAGTATAGTGCTCAGTATGATGCTCATGGCCTCTCCTAGCAAGGTCACATCAGCAGAGAACTGAGAGGTTCATGGTATGTTGTTTTGTTGTCAAAGATGAGCTCTATGAGTCAAATTTCTAAATTTGTAGCCAGCTTGCACACTGATACATGCACCACCAGTTCGCTGGGTCTGAGTTCAGGCTGGAGTCACTTGCTGGGAAGGTTGTAGTGGACAAAATGATGGTGGAAAGCTCACTTAAAGGATGTAATAATCCAGATCTACAAATACAATCTTTATTAGACCATATAGTCATTAAGACTAGAAAGGACTCTTAAGGTTATTGAGTCTAGCCCTTAGCCCAGCACCACCTTGTTTACCACTAAACCATGTCCCCAAGTGCCACATCTGCACACCTTTTGAACATTTATTTTTCATACTTGAAAATAAAGTAGCCTTAGTTCTAGGCCATATCAGTTTACAAATTTTTCAAAAGCATACAGACACTCTACAAGATCAGAGATGGCAATATCTTATTGAACCTTACTTTACAGCAGCTACTAAAATTTGATTTTATGACTTTGTTGCTCTAGAGTGAATAGTGGTCAGCATGGTTAGCTGGGGAGCAGCGTTCAAAACCGAGAGCAGAGCAGTCTCCCTCCCTCCTTCATGCTCTCAATTCCTAGAGAGAGATGGTAGCTAGACACCAAAGGTGAAGGCAGGGTAATGAGGAGCATATTTGAGGATACCAGGGGGAAGTCAGAGATATAGTTATCCCTGGTAATATTAGCATGCCATTTTTTTCCTCCTTAAAGTGTTTTAGCAGCAGAAATCATCTGCTTTCAGCTTGTCAACTTGCTGCTGCAACTTTGAAAATATCTGCCAATTTTTGTGAATGTTTCAGATGGCTATGATAGAAAATATGCCTGCAGTGGGTCTGGGGAAGATGTCACCTACTGTGGTGGGAAAACAGTGCTGCTGGGTGGAAGTAGCAGTTCTAGTCCCAATAAGCCATGAACCTGATCTCTTGCATGGGTTTATGTGGCTGCACACATTAAAAAAAACAAAACCATAGCCTCCATTAGCATCAAACATAGTCCAGATGAAACATGGGTCACTACATAGCTGTGCTTTGTTCTGTATGGGCTCTGTTCAAAATCTCTCTCCTGTTTGAAACTCGTCTGGGAGGACACATGTAATTGCCTGCAGGATCATTTCTCCTTCTTGCTGGCTGCTTCCAGCAGCTGTGTGTGACAGCAGGGAAATGCTCCATGACAAGTGGAGCCAGGCCAGTGCTGGCCATCAGGCCATGGTGAATTGAACCTAGATTAACAGAATGTTTTATTGCAAGAGCTGGAAATGATCATAAAGTGCACTTCATGAAGAGCTCTCCTTAAGATTTAGTTTCTCCAGAGTAGCTTTCTCTTGATAAGTTCTTGATAAACTCAAATTGCTTGATAGATAGTAGATAATATCAAATGTAAATTACATTTTACAGAAACAAATTTGTTTTGCTTACACAGTGTTCTTGAAGAAAGAAGAGAATAGTTGTTTTGTAAAACTCTAGTAACAGGTCAGATGATACTTTATTTGGGGGGCATTTCTGAGGTCAGCTGAAGTGAAGATGTATTTTATCCAGGATCTTTATTGTTTCATTTTTAAGTGTAGTGTCTCATAAATGGAATCTACTGTATAGTCCTTTCCTAGGGAAAAATGTGGATTTTAATTGTGAGAATAGCTGTATAGACTTTTTAATATTTTAAATGCCTTATCTTCGTGCTTATTTGGTTTTTCTGTCCCTACTAATACCACTATTTCTTTTCTGATTTTAGCCAGTTTGTATAGAATGTCTTAAAGGTAAATCTCAAAAGTCACAAATCTTCCCGTTCACTGAGGTGGTAATGAATGTTTTCTGTTTATGTATGGTCTCACTGAATTTATCTTGTAATGTTAAAGGTGATCTTTAGCAAAATCCAGTAGCAAGAATTTGAGAGAAGCAGCTGTTGTATTTAAAATTAGCACATAAAGTGTTATTAAAATAATGATAGAGGTTCACAGAGTTGCATTCTAAGTGCTAATCATCCTATCTTGTGGATGAGCTGACTGCTGTGCCTTGCTCCACGGTGCTTCATGGGTTTGGATGATTGGCCTAAATTATTCGGTAAAAGGCTGGAGGTGATGGAAGTAGGAGCACAAATATGTGTAATGTGTGACATCTGCCTAATATCTGCCTGCTAAAGCCATCAACTAATTTAACATTTTCTTCTCCATCTTTGATCTTTGCCAGTGTCACTGCTAAGTGTAAAGTACTGTCCTCTCTGGGTTGTCATGAGAATTTTCAGTGTACTGGCAGGGGAAGAAAAAATTACAATGGACTGGCAGTATTCTAAGTTGTATGGGGAGCTAGCAAATTACCAGGGTTAGAGTTACTTTTTGGCAAGCTGTAATGGCAGCATGAAGAAATGATGATTCACTAAGCTTGTCCAGGAGAGCTGTAATTGTAATCATAATCTAGAATGGCTTTTCTCTGTTCATTTAGGCAGGTTTTCATAAGGGAACTGGGTCAGTCAAATCAGCACCCATACCTTAACAAATCCACACTATCCACAAATCCTTTATCACTTACGTGCTCACATAAAAATCATTGTTTCCATTGTACACTGGAAAAGACTAAAAATGGATTTAGTTGCAAATAATGCATGAATGGTTGCAAAGTCTTTAAATACTAATTAGTGCATTGAAGCAAATTAAGGTAATAAAGTTGGTCTTTTTTTAAAGGGAAAGCCATTACAGTGGTGGTGTTTGTAGATCAGTGTCTATATGCATGAATGGATTGCAGCCTTTTTTCTTTCAGCACTTTGATTCACTTTAATAAACTTCTGTCTGTTTTAAAGTGTGTATGAGAACACAAAAAATCTATGAAGAAAGGGATGGTGGCCCACACATCTGGAATTTTAAAATAGATTGTGTGTTTATAAAAAAATGCTGGACAACCTTTTATAGCCATTTTATATCAACTAGCTGTTATTGTGAAACTGTTGTTATATTGTAAATCACTGTGTTGAAAACATTTATTTTTAGAAGCTTTATGAGAAGAAGTGTTACAATGTTTTTTAAAAGAGACTAAAATGATGAATGTGTGACTTCCAATATCCATTTTTTTTTAAAACTGAAATAGAAATTGTGTATCAGACTTGGAGACAGCCATGCTCTCTGCAGTTTGCCAGGGTATTCAGCGGGAAGCTGCAACGGTAGTGGCCTGTTTTGTTATACCTGCATTTAGGAGTGTGATATTAAGTGGCATATTTTAGAAACGCTTGTAGAAATGATGATGCATAGATTTGTGATGGATTTTTGCTTACTTATTCCTTACATTATAAAACATAATACGGTATCACCACACAGAAAAAAATATTGTTGTACATTTTATGTAAATGTACATGTCTTGACTTTCTCAATACACTTAGAGAGCAAAAAGTCCTGCATGTGCCTGAATAGCAGCAAAACCAGAGCAAGAGAGCATCCCCAGTCAGAACAGCATCCAGCCTGTGTTTGAATCTAAGGTGGTATGCTGACTTTAAAATCCCACTGCCTTTTCATTTGGCTTTAATAGGAACAAATGTTCCCTTAAACTGACATACTTTTTCAGATCAAGGTCTTAAGGAAAATTATTGCTTTTACTATTGCTGTAGTATCCGGTCCGACTAAACTGAAGACATCCTGGCAATACCAACGGAAGAGTAATCCCTTTGGGTTTAACTTTCTTGTTTTAACGTCTGATTTAATTTTAATAAATCCATTGGAAAAGGATAATGGGAACATTTTATTCTTTATCATATCTTTATTGAAAGGAACATCTTGAAATAACTTATATTGCTTGTATGAAACATTACATATATATGGATCTTGGCATGAATTCGGGGAATAAGCATTCTTTGATCTCTACTGTCATTTTATTCAACTTCTAAATAACTTTTTACATGCAAGTCTCAATAGACTTTCATACTGCAAGCAATGGGAGCAATTCTGAGGCTAACCCAGTCCCAGAAAAAATTATGCTAGAGAGAAAAATGTATACAAAATAGTGATGGTTAAAGAAATAATTTCTCTGCCAAGACCTTATTGTTCACTTTGTTTTGTCTTTAAGTTGTCATTGACTCATATTCTATATTTTTATTTTATCTGTGTAAAGACAGAAGTAGCACTACTATTGTTATGTGTGCTTCTCTGCTAAGCAGAATATTAAACAAATTATCTGAACCAAAAATTCCTGCATGGTTGCAAAAGTATTAAGAGTTTTATTTTCTGAGCTTCATAGCTTGTTTTCCGTTCCCACTCAGGTTCCTTGAACTGGTGATGGTGACAGAAAAAAAATACAGTTCTCACTGTCTCCCTTGTTCATTTGTGTCTCGCTGGGAGAAACCTTATCCTAGAGCAGAGGACACAGTTTGGGAAGGGAAGCAGCAAAGTATTCGTTCCTGCTGTGATACCGGTGTCTTGGTGTTTCTTGCCAAATCAACTTTTCCAATGGTTTCTCCATTGGCCTTTTGCTATTAAAGTAGCAACTCAAAGTAGGAGTAGGAACTCAAAGCCAAGGATTTTTAACATCTGTGTGACTTCAAACCAGGCTGTTTCAATTGTACTGTGCAGTTAGCAAAGGAAATATAACTTGTCAGAGGAGCTTGGGAGGCAATCAAGAAGGAATTGAGAGTGGGATTAGTCTGTCTCCATTCCTCCTCTCCCATACTGTTACTTCTTTTCCTCTTCCTCTGCAATCCAGTATAGTTTTGTCTTGCTCTTCTCTCCCTCTTCCTTACTTGACACACAGCATCCTATGCATTGCATATATCTATTTTCTGTTATGTTTTCTGTCAGACCTCATCTCAGTTTTTTATTCCTTCTATTCTGTATACCCTGTTAAAATGTATTGACCCTTCAAAGGGAAAAAGTGTGGACTCAAAGAAGCAGGCAGAAGAAATGCTGCTGTGGAACATCCAAAAGCACAGTTTTGTTCAGCATCCCTTGCCTCTGGTCTGACCTTACACAGAAATATGAAGCATGGGAGCTGCTTTCACAGAGCTGTTTCGTGGAAGCATCTTTTGACAGAGAGAAAACAACATTTTTATTATAAACTCTGAGACAGAATGGGTTTAGAAAGACTAGGGTCAATACCACCAGCTCAGCTGCCCTACAACTCCCTCAAGGACAAACCTGCTTGGGTTTGTACTTTACATGGAAATGGCAGGTGACTGGCAGCTTTGAACACCCATAAACCTCATAGACAATGACTTTATTGTTATTTATTCTCTTAAGGCAAGAAGACAGGAATAGTAATGGATTTTTTGTGGAGTGTGAGAGACAAGGGGAAAGTGTTAGCAAGATGTTTTATAAGCCTCACAAAGAATAATTTGAGTCCTGTATTATACATCCTGAATGGCAGGGGTTTTGCTGGTAGACCACTTTAGGTGGATTTTAATGTGTCTGTTTTTCAAAATGGCTGATAGGAACCCAGGTTATTTTAAAGTACATCTGCCTAGACATTTAACTTAGAGCAAGCACTCTTTCCCTCCTCCTCCCAACCCCACCTTTCTTTTTCCCCCTCTCCCCCAAGAATTTTGGACCAAACAGGTTCTATTTATTTGTTTATTGCAGACTCTAACACAGCTTCTCCTCCTATTTGATGCTCATACAGCATGTTCACCACTGATTCTTGTTACCAGCCTGTACTTTCTTCCATCCTCTACACCCTGCCCTGCTGGTGCTCCCTCCCACCCCCTTACATACTCATGCACTCCCACAGAAGACAGATGCCCTTCCTCCATGGGTCTGCCTCTCTTCTCCATCCTTTCCTCTCAAGGAGTGTATTAGGGAAGCTGAAAGCACATTGAGGTGGTACTCTCCATCAGAGGAGTTAACAGTACTAGTTTCACAGTCCTAACTCCTGTTTAGAAATGCTTTCAGAAGCATTTACATTTCTAGCCAGCTGAAACCAATGCATATCTTCGAGCTTTTGTAAAAGCTGGAAGTCAGAATGTGTTGGCTGTGGAGGGCAGCAACTTGTTTTGTTCAAGCTGTCAGGGCAGATGATGGTGCCTGTTAGTCTTAACGGGTTTATTTTTGTTTGTTTAGACACTTAGTCGTGTTGTACACCCTAAGAGTTAGATTGCAGTACAGTAAAAGTATAATTTGTTCTTTAGGGCCTTTCAAGAGATGTGTCATGCTATCAGGGCTTGACAGACAAAGGTTAAATGCCACTGCCTTAATCAACAATTCTTGGGAGTCTCAGTGGCTTGCTTTGCTGTTCTCACAGTCTAAATGTGTGTGCTCAACTCAACTTTGAGTTTGATTGTGCAGCAAACCACTTGCTTTGTGCAGTATGGAAATCATAGCTTGAATTAGTTGCATTTAAAAAAATAACAGTTATTTCTTGAAATACCTTAAAGGTCAAACTTTTGCTATCATCTGTAGGACATTATGCCCTGGTTATTGGTACAGATACTGTCCTCTGTGTTTTCTTCTTGATTTGGTCAATAAAATTCCAGCTGTGCCTGTGGTTGTATTTTCTGCTTGATAGGGGTGGTGCTGCTGGTTCTATGGCTGCTTCCTGGCGTGGTTAATAAGATATTGTTGTTGCTTGGATCGCTAAGCTGCAGCATTTGTAATTGAAAGCATTTTGCTCCTTGCATGCATGGGCATGTTCCTCCCTTGCTTCTCAATGGCAATTTACATTAATGTGTATTGTGTTGTGCACCAGGCTCTCCTTTTAGAGACTTCAGCTCATGAAGGAAATAGGAAATAGTGTCTCTGTGAAATAATGATGTGGCCTATTTTCCTTAACTTTCTCTTTTCAGAGGTTTAGTGCAGATCTATTCCACAGCCTGAATAGCGTGCAGATGTTAATATATTTAGCACTTCATTGGGTGTGAAGTCTTACACACCATGTCTTATTAGTAGTTATATTCTACTCTGGTTCTTAAAATCAGCTTGGTTTCCCTCAGTCTTTCGTTATAAAAACCTGGACAAGGCACAGGCTAGCTATGATAGAGTGATCTGGACTCTTGCATTCATCATACTGTTGGTCTGCCAAAACAAGGGCTTATTTGACCTTCATTATATGGCCAGTCTGCAAGGTACGAGCTTTTGTCTTAAACACCATGCAGAATGAGTTCTTTAGCTGCATCAGGTTTATTTAACTTATTTTTAATATGTGGTATTTCTTGTTATTTTTGGTTGCTTTCTGTTGTCTATTTTGAAATTATTTTATGAATTTATGTTAACATTAAACACGCACACACACACACATACACATACCGTGATAGATCTGGAAATGCTGACAATGTCCTAGTAATACACAGAAAGATGTAATAATTGCATCACCATTACTGTAGTGTTGGCAGAAAAAGTTTAAGTAGAATTTTCACAGTATGAAAAAACTAAATCCACGTTTGCTCTTCCTGCAGTTGTGGCCGGCAATAAGTTCATGCTGTTGTTGTTTCCAGGAGATTCAGAGCCAATGGCATTGTGAAGTTACATTTGTGAATTCTGAAAGAGAAGAGATCCTAGTTAAAAGGCTTGGGAGATTTGTCCATAGAAAGATTAAAAAATATTTGTCTGCATTCTTGAAGGTTACGGGGGTTTCATCTATGCTATACATTCATTTTTATCTATTTCTTTATTGCTGTATTTTCCACCTGATTGCAAAAAGCTGATTCACACATGGACTAAGTTGCATGTAGGCAAAGATGTGGGCAAGCAGATCTAATAATTACCATTTTACAGAATTTGAGGAATACTGCAGACAGTGAACTGCTTGCCCTAAATAAGCTTTGAGATTAAATAGGACCCAGGAGACACTGGCAAATCAAGACTGTTTGACAGGTTAAAAGCCTTGCTGTAAAGAACTACATGCATGGATAGATGCTGTCTGGAGCACAGAAGGTGGCCTAGGCTTTATGTGAGTTTTAAGACAAATATGTATATATTGTTTTGTCACCTTGACATCTCTGTTGCTACTATGCTTTGTTCCCACTTCTAAAAGCACACAGCACTTTATTTAAAAAGAATGTTACTCTGCACTGTGTTCAAACTTGTCACATCTTCCAAAAACAATGAAGTTCTGCTGACAAGTGAAGTTAGTCTAAATTATTGTGCAGTCTCTGTGGATATACTGAGTGAACTCTTCCAGGGTAGGAGCTGAAAGTAGGACAGTTTTTCACAAGGCCATGAGGAAGGTGCCAGGTTTATGGCCTGACTCTTGAAAGAAGTGCAGTCTGAAAGATCTGTTTTTCACTGAGCCTGAGCCCTGCCAATTTGGACTAATGTGTGTCATTTGGACTATAAATAAGAGGGTCAGTCCCACTGGCGTGCCAGTAGAAATACACTGGTGTTGGTATAATGTTTATGCAGCTCCTAGTAGCAGGTTAGAATGATTCTGTGAATCAAATAAAGCTTGTTAGTGGTGGTAAAAAGAATAATGATAATGCTGCAAATGTATACATTACAAAGATGGAAAAGTATGCTTTACTCTTAATGTTGTCCACACTAGAGTTAAACTTGTGTAAATTTTTGCTTTAAAATTAAATGGGATACTCCACCAAATGAACATCCTAGTCAGTGTGTACACTATGCTTTGGTGACAAGATCAGCCAGTGTTTGTGCTAAGTCATGCCTGGTAAGAAGAACAGGTAGGATCTGAGCCTAAAGCAGTAGGCTCAGTAATCTGCGTGGTTTCTGGAAGGAACAGAATACATGAGAGATATTCTTAATAAGATCTTCTGAAGACTGGAAGAATGTTATTAGGAATAATAGAATGACAGTTAAAGCAAGGAAAGAAAATTGCAGACTGATGGAGGGAACTATTTTCCAGCTGTGAGACCTCATGCCTCCTGTGGAGTGGCTTCCAGAGGAAGGGCAATGAAGATGTCATCACTAGAGACACATAAAGACACAAATAGGATGAAAAGCACATTATATAATTTACTGCAAAAAGCATTAGTACAGCATTGGAATTGAGGCAGGATAACTAACCTCGAGAAAAAATTACCATCTCTAACTTCTTTTCCTTGAAGATAGTGTTGTGACTTTGCTTATTCCTA
The DNA here is from genome assembly GCA_013398615.1 of Brachypodius melanocephalos. Taxonomy (NCBI): domain Eukaryota; kingdom Metazoa; phylum Chordata; class Aves; order Passeriformes; family Pycnonotidae; genus Brachypodius; species Brachypodius melanocephalos. Next base: position 2,994,370 of record VZSR01003812.1, on the reverse strand, counting down.
TTTTGTGTGAAGCAAACTAAACACCTGTTTTCTAAACAGTTGAACATATTTTACTTATTTTTTATGCAAATTAAGTGGCAGTCTCACTGGGTCAGCTATTAACCTTTATCACTGGCTTCCCCCTGCACACCTGCAATTAGCTTCTGCTTTCTCTGGCAGCAGTAGAGAAGCTCCTAGTTGACATCCTCTCTTCCCCCAGTCCCTGCCAGCTATAATGTCAGCAACCTGGGCAGATGTTCTCAATCTGCGTTGTGTTGCAGTCTGCACTCACAGAAGATGGTATTTCTCTTCCTCTCTTCTACATCCTAATTTTCAAGCAGTCAGACTGTAGGAAAAGCCTCTGCTGAGATTGGGCTGAAAAAGCACAGGCACAGTTGATGCACAAAGACAATGCTGCTAAGATCTGCTGGTGCAGTAGAGGTGCCATGCAGAACTCAGATGACCAGTACATGTTCCTGCTGTTGCATTTGAACCACAAATGTAACAAGAGATCATATCACACATTGTGTTTGATTAACACACAGTGGAATGCTGTTGGCCAGGAAGCCATATGCCTTTAATCCAAAGGAGGCACAGTGGTGGGCAGCCACAGCAGTCAGGAGCGTGGATGTATAGATAGCTTCAGGCATCGTCCAGGGGCCATGGGATCCTTGGCTTGGCCCCTTTTCTCCCTATCAGGTACCACTGTCTGGGAATGGATAGCTAAACCAAAGGTAGAGAATTAAAGGGAATACTAAGGTAACTGATGCATTTTTAAAGTTAATAGCTATTCAGAAAAGTGTTTTGCCATGAAATGTGGCATTAATGCTCAAATATTCTTGAGGGATGCTGATTTGGCATTTACCAGTGTTAAAGTAATTGAATTTATTAATTATTAGAACTTTGTAAATAAAACAGTTTTCAATATATTTTTCCCCCAGAAGCTGATGTATGGCACTTTCATACAATGCCAGCATGCAGCAGTACATCAGAGATACACACGTGCAAGAAGGACAACAAAACCTTCTTATGGACCAGGATGTTGAGAATAAAATTGAAGCTTGAATATCTGGAAATGCTTCCTGTCAGTGATATCTGTGTCACTTAGGAATTTCCTTTTAAATGAAAAGATTTATAGCCCCATCCTCTAGGATAAGGTTTTCTGCAGAAGTTGTATGTACAGAAAAATCCCAAGGCTATCACAGAAAAGAAAATAGTTTACATCCCGTTTCTTCAAGCTTTTTCACGTACCAGCCTCTTCAGTTTCTAGCTGCTCAGGGTAAGGCTCACACATATCACTTAATGTGGTGCCTGTATTATTTCTGTAAACAATAAACAGCAGCTCAAGACAATAAAGTGAAACTCAAGTTGAATTTTAAAATTATGTAACAATTCAGTGATGATTCTAGTTTATGGCAATCGTGCTTAATGCTTGATGCTGTATAAACAAAAAGACATATTTATCAGATTTGAAGTAGTTTGTGGTTGGGGTATTATTTAAATAGGATTATTTCTTTATTAGATAATCCACTGAAGTGAATTTCACCATATGCTAATATCTCTTGAGACACATTTTGAGCTTTCTGCAGATCCTGCATGTTTTAAATGGTCTTGGAAAGTTCTGAATTTTCATGAGCAAAATAGCTTTGGGAGGAGATCAGCATACTTAGTCATTTAGGAAACCAAGCATTTCCATTCAGGTGCCTAAGCACAGGCATGGAAAATTAACTTTGCAAAAGCAAACTTGGAGGATGTTCAGATAATTTTTCAAACAGTCAAGCTTGCTGAGGTATTGTAAATATCAATACGAAAGGGATTCACAGTTATGCATAATTACAGGACCCTACTTCTCTTGCTTCTAGATTAAAACTGAGCTGCTACTGTAATAAGTAACCATGTAATTCAGAAAAAAGAGAATTAAATTTACATAAAGTATAATAAAATTGAATAAATTTTCACTTTAGAGAGACAACACAGTTATTCATTGGTAGTATAACTGTTAAAATTAGGTTTCTAAGAAAACCAGAGACGTGTCTGCTACGTGTGGAAAAGAAAATTACCAGAGGAGCTATTCTAACTCTTTCTTCTCATAATTTTTCCATGTCACACACACCAACAAATGTTGCTTATGGAAGCATTTGAAACCCTATGTTTCCTTCATAAAGACTGCTCTTGAGAGCACTGAGCACACAATTTGATAAGAGAGGATTAAGAATAAATACGTTCATATTTGTCCTACTTGGAGCCTAGTCCATTAATGACTACTTTACATGCAATGCTTAAAAAATTTTAGATAATTCCAAGCACTACTTTGAAGAGCAGCATTGCCATTTCAAAAATCAAGTCTCATTGGAAGTGACTGAAGCCACAGCTCTAAAATGAACTTGAAAAATTATTATTCCTCTGCACCACTAGGAGAAATTAATGCTTTATTTCATGGTTGGAGCTCCCATAACACATCTGAAAGGGTTAGCATATGGGCAAAGCAAATTGTTGACATTTTGTTGTTTCCTGAAGCATATACATTCAAAATCTGTACATTATACATCTGGTGAAAACGGCTAAGATATTTTTTTCTCTTTTTTCAACAGTTTATAGTCCCTTTTGCTCTGACACAGCTGTAGTGACATTGTACTAGCGATGAATGTTCCAGGATGTTATTTTTTCTCTAGACTTCTGCATTATTTAAAAGGAAATCTTACAAAAACATCCTCCTTTCCCAGGAAAAATATATCCTATGAGATATGTTTTGGTTAATTTTGCCAGAGTGAGCTATCACGCCTGAAGAATTGTGTAGCTGGGAGTTTGAGTGCTTTCTGTGATTGTGAGAGTGGGCTTCAAGTCTCTGCTCCAAACAGTGTTTCAGCTTTCTCACAGAAGGGAAGATCCTTAACAGAGAGGTCTGAGTTCAGAAAAGAGTCAGCTGCTGCAGGAATGATCCTGAAAGTTCTACCAGGACTCTTTGTAAGCTTCAGAGCTTCTATAAACCACAGGCATCAGTGGATATGTGCTTATTTTTATCTGTAAAAGCCTCTAGCTGCAAGCAGTGGAGATAATGAAGAATGCTGTAGCTCAGAATTTACCACCACTGGTATGATATTGGGCAAAGAAAATATGCTTCTAGATAATGTTGAGCTTTATTGCATTTAAAGATAAAATTCAAAATAGGTTTCAGGTATGGGAAGTATGAGAACCTGTGGTATTTTGTGCTGAACTGGCAAGATTCATAAAAATTGGTTGTTTTTAGTGAAAAATGCACTTCTTTTTAAAGTTAAGGAACAACAGATTTCAGTGAATGGAATATTACAGATGTAGGAATCAGTGAAGTAACAACTGGGACTCTGGTGCTTTGATTTTTTGACGAACTAATCTTGGGGATGTTCTCACAGTTGCGACCAATCCTCTTGACAATTTGTGGTGTTGCAGTCTCTATCTCTGTACAGATATGTGATTCTCTACTTGTCTGAGGTGCAGGCTGTCCCAAATGGTGCAAACAGCAACACATTAAGTTGATGTTGCTCCTGTACACTGAGACAGCTGGAGATTAGCCAGCTGAAGATGTAATGTGCTTCTTTGAGGAGTCTTGGGACTTGGTTGGAGATTCTTCGCAGTGGGGAACATTTGAGGAATACCTCAGATTTCACTTGTTTGGGTTGTGAAGTCTACTTGGGACCTACATGGTTATGCTCTAAAATTGTTTTAATACAGTTTTTCCCTGTCCAAAAAACAGCTTGTTCTGTGGTGAGACATAAGTAAAGCCATCAAAGAATGGAAAATGAAGAACTGAAAGATGTAAACTGTTCTCCCTCATAATGCTTTTATATCTACTGTTGAAAAAGTTTAATACAGCTTTCAAGCTCCTAAATGTTGGAAAATTCCCATGCTTGAAATTCCTCATGTAAAAATTCGATGCCACATTATTTCCCTGCTCCCTCTAATGCAGGTTTTGCAGGTACAAATGGTGACACAGAGCTGAACAAGTGAAGCGTTGTCACATTTCCTCTCCATGTAGGAGGGGCAAAGTGACAGCTGCAGAGCTGTTCAGGAGCTGTTCCCAGTGGGGTGGGAAGAAGCTTCCCCTTCGTATCAAACAGGATGTAGCTGTGCTCGAGTCACCTTCTGGGGCCACCTGGGGCTGCCCAGGATTTGGACACATTTACCAGGTATCACATGGACGTGCGTGGCAGCAGCAGTGAAGGAAACGTCCTCTAACCCCTTTTGAAGACTTGAAGGAGGGAGTGCCCTTAGCCTTTGCCACATCTGTAAACAACATTCTTGTGTCAATAGCTTTCACAGCCCCCAAGAGAGACACAAGAATGGTTCAGTGGTCATAAACTGCCTGGAACATTGAATGTCTAGACTTGACTGTTGAGGAAGTATCTTTAGGCCTTCCTTTTATTCCCTCTTATGTGCCCCCAGTTGATATCCTTCAAAGGATATTAAACTAAATACAACAAATATCTAAAGATTTCATGTCATTTTGCTGACACAGTACCAGGCACTTCCGATGTGTATCTGTGTGCATTGTCTCATGTATAATCTTCCTAGGGTTACATTACTGTAATTTCTTACAGTCTTTAGAGCTGTTAGTCTGGGACAGATGCCCCACACCTCTAAGAGCAATGCAGAATGATATAAATGGGTCACAGCATGGCCCCTAACTCAAAGAACGAATCATGCCTTACAGGATAGAGATGCAATCAGGTTAAAAATAGGGAGGAAAGTGGAAAAAAAGCTGTTTATCTACCACGCAAGAAAAAGGCAATAAACCTACCGTAATAGCTGTAAGCAGTAGGAGTACTCTCCTATCCACTTGATCATTATTTTGGTGGTTTTAATGGTATGTAGGGCTTTGGAAGGATGATGTGTCAGCTACTGTTACTGGTGTTCAGGGCTGTTTCATGAGGAAAAGTAAAAAGAGAAGACAAAAAGGTAACTTTGCTTTGCCGATTAAGAATCCTAATAATCTGCAAGGTGTCACCTCTGAGATTATCACTTGTGTTCTGCCAAGAAGGAGTGAATTAAAACAGTGCACAGCTTTCACTATTGCACATTTGCAACTGTAAGAAACAGGCAAAGTATGAATTTGGTGGAAATGACCCCTGCCTCTTAACAGCCTAATAGGGTTGTTTTCCTGTAGTCACTGAGTGAAGAGATCTGCTGGCATAGCTGAGGCATTTATATGACCTACTGACTAGCTGAAATTGTTTACTCTGAGTCGTCTGACTTTTTAGCCAGAGGCAATTATGAGAAGGAAAAAAACCAGTGTTGTATCAAAAGCAGCTGCACAAGCGGATGGGTGTAGCTAAGCTGGTAGGGAATGTGGCCACCTGTGGAGGGATTCCTTCAGAAGCAGACAAGAACCAAGAACCGTGCTCTGAGAGGCAGGGTTTGTAGCTGTGTGTCCAGGTGAAGGCAGTTCCGTGCTTTGGGGCAGTGCAGTTTGGCCTGTGAGTTCTTTATGGACTGTGGCTTGCTCCCTGCTGATGATATGCTACTATTTGGAGTGTAAACAGGTGAGATTTATGTTTCTGAATCTAGCCTGTTTCTCCCTCTATTTTGTATGTGTGATGATTTAAAATATATCATCGTTTTTCCTGATACTGAGTTATTATCTCCTATTTGGAGGGGGAATTCTTCATATCCTTTTGCTCCTTTGCTTTTTCTATGTGTTGGCTTGCTGAATTGAGTTTCATCTCCAAGACTTATCAGTGTTGGTAATGCAAAACTCTCCTACAAATCCCCCTAAGCACTGCTGTCATAAGACATTTTCGCATTTTTAAGACCATCCCTGCTAACTATAGAGTGAATGAAGGCATCAAGAAATTTTAATTTGATGGTAAATTCTTGTGGCTACTCATGCAACTGTGTTAGTATGTACAAACAGATTTTTTCCTTTGGGGCACCATGAATGGTGTCTGACATTTCAGGGTTATCAGGACTTCCTTGTCTCTATAGTTTCTTTAGGGTGACATGTATTTCTGCATCTGTCTGATCTTTATTTTGCTTTCCTGTCTCAGTTAAGCATCTCAATAAGGCTTAATAAGAACTCCTTGTATAGTTGGTTGTGTTTGTTTTCCATTGCTCCTTGGAGTCCTTTATACCTATTTCTAGTTATGTTTCAGTCTGATTTTACTGTTGAAAGGGCATTGGAAGAAAATTCTTTCCAGTTTTAAGAACTTAGCAGCCCACCATTGTTCTTTCCCAATAATAAGAGGGTATATTTTGCATTTACGAGGTTTCAGAAGTTTATGAAGAAGCTTTTTGGGCCCTTTGTTTTGCTATGAGAATCTGTGAACTGATTAAGAAATGTAATGCAACTTCATGCCTACAGTACCCAACCCATATAAGCATCTGATAAGCTTTCAGTGTTAATAGATTTAAATTAAAATTAGCTTACTCACCTGTGCAGTCATAGTTACTTTCACGTCTACTAGTTGTTATACAGAAAACATTTTTGCTCAGGCACCCTAGTAAGTATTTGAATGTGCAGTCCCCTCCCCTCATTGGTGTTGTTAACCAGAAAGGTTTGCAGACTTGTCCTGTGTTCCGAACTCAGAATAACCACAGGTACTCCTAGTCCAGTGCAACATTGGGAAAATCTTCTTCCAGCATGAGAGTGGAGATGATGAATTCATTTGCTCAATGACAGAGATTCAGTGGAAAAGGTCTAGTTGTGAAAATTCTTCTTTCCTTTTTTCCTCTCTCTCAATCTGATGACAATAATTTGTATGTAAGAAGTCTGACTTGGAGAGGACTGTTTTTGTTCTGTAAATTGATTGATTTTTTCATAGATGGGGCATACCATCATCAAATAGGGCCCAGACGTCATCACTATCCATCAGTTATAGAGAAATTGTATTGTTTCATGTTCACTTTTTAGTAGAAAAATGTGTGTCTCACTATCTGCTGTCATGTTCAGCAGCTGCAACTAAGTAGTAATGGATGAGACATAAAAGCCACATGTTCAGTTTCTTTGTCTTAAGAAAGAGTTTAAGCTCAGTGGTGCCTCTTCTGAGAAAGAAAAAAAGAAAAGTGCTACTTTCAGAAGGTTTAGTTCAGTCTTACTGTATTTTTTTCAATGAGGGGGTATATATTCTACATATGCAATAATATTAGCTTATCCACTTACCTCAAATGGAAGGATAAGGCTTTACATACCTTTTTCTTAAATTATGTACCTGGATCCATGTTAATATTTTTTTCGTGCTTCTCTATTTCCTGTAGCTGGCAGCTTTATTTTCTTGGTGTTTGTACTAGTGTGTAGTATAATCCATCCTGTTACTTTTCTGCTTGCAACATTGTAGTCCTAAAACAATTGCAGTTCATTTTACTGTAGGAAACATAATTACATTGGCTGTTGTGCTATTTTGCCAGTACATGTTCTTCTCTAGTTGCTGTATTTCCATAAATAATTATTTTGCCTTTTCATTTCTTTTTAATTAAATTAAGCTTTTTATTGTTGCCTAGCAGTAGCAGACTTTATTATAGAAGTTTTGGTTCTAGAGGATAACCAGCTCTTTCAGTCACTTCTTTGAAACCTGGTTTTAAATTAAATTATGCTGACCAAACCCTTATCTCATGGGTATAAAAATAGACTGCTGTCTTTGATGCAAGTTTCTAAAGGAGTTTGAGACCTTTGTAGAGAGTACAATCAGCAAAGAAGGATTATACTGTCAAGAGTGTCAGGTGAAAAGGTGGTTCTCCAGAAAAAGTTTATGTGGTTCTGTTTGATCTGAGGATGCTATAACTGATAATTTAGTCTTTGATTCCACTACTCATTGATCAGTATTTAAGCATGTATTCCTGCACGTGCTATAAATGCATCAGTCATCTGCAATCTGAAGGAAAATATGCTAACAGAAAGATTTGTGACACTTGAAAGTCTTTGAGCACTCAGTTAAAAGGGAAAGCAAGGCAGAAGCCTTATTTTATCTGATTGCTTTCTTTTGATTGAAATAATGAAATGCATATACTATTTCTTCTCTTATTCACATTTCTTTCCTGCACTTATAGCTTGTCCTTTTCAAAGCTACAATATAGTTGATTTTTTCCTTACCGTCGTTTTGCTCTTAAGAGGGATGTAGAAGTGACTCACTTTGTGCCTAATGCTGCCTCTAATTGGTGACTCATCTGCTCATCCCATCATTAGTGGTCTTTTATCCACTGAAGTTGATCAGTAGGTGTTCCACATAGTTTTCTATTTAGACACAGACAGGTAGAGTGCTGTTCTTGAGGCATAAATGTGCCTGTCCTGTTTGGCAACAGCTTTCTGATGTTTTCCCCAATCAATTGTTACAAAGGAAAAGGAGCTACCCACTGACAGATCCTAAAGGAAAAGGAGTGCATCTTCCCAGCCAGAATATTCAAAAGCTTCTGGAAGTCTTTTACTCCTGAACAGGGATAGTGCCTCTGTCATTCAAGTCTTTGAAACACGAAGCTTTTAAACATGAGAAAAGGACAATTTCTATCATTATGTTAAACCTGAAAAAGCCTTTGTATAGCAGGCCTGTCATCAATGTGTATTACCTCCAATTTGAGTTTTAGCACACCCTTTTCAACTCTCCTATTCAGAGCCTTTGTCATCAAGTCTGACATTGAGCATTGAATTAGCATTCAGAAAAACCCATCTTCATCTGGCTCACAGCATCTCTTGTGATCTGCACCGCTAGTTCTGGATAACAGAACTAATACAGTATCTGGATTTTTTAAAAAAATGTTGGTTTTAACATTACATTTAACAGTAACTGGAGGTGTTGCTTGTTTTTGTTTAGATGAGAGTCCTTACACAAAATCTGCCAACCAGGCAAGGGCACCTGATGGAGCACTGTCTGTGAGGAGACAGAGTATTCCAGGTAAGAGTTGCTTCGCTTTTTGTAACGCCTTTGTTTTTGAACAGCAAGGTAATACTAATCAAAATTCAACTAGTTATAAAAAGCAAATGTATTACAGTTGCTATCAAGCAACTTGATCAGGAACGTTCCAAGAGAGCTGTAAGGAGTTTCCACACTTAGGTTGCCTCAAGCTTTTGCTGTGAAGAACATCCACATCTCTGTCTTTTGCAGCAGATTTGAGATGCTGAGCACAACCACCTTTTCATCAGAGGCTCATATATTTTCAGGCCCTCTGAAATCTGTTCTTTGATATCTGGTTTCAATAATCAAAGGAGATTGGCTTGTGTTTTCCTCTACTCATCAGCCAGGCTCAGAAGTCTAACAGAGAAACATTCCGCCAGAGTTCTTGTCTTCATGTGATTTTCTGCCACATTTAGAATCAGTTGTCCATCCTTATCTTTTGTGTCATTGCATCACACAAAGCTGGACCATTAGGTCAGTGGTTAGTTAAAATAAGTGATCTTTCAACCTGTGTCTCTTTTAATTGCTTCAGATAAGTCTGATATATGTACAAGTTTGACATATATATTGTGCAGCAATCTAAAGGGATTTTCACCTCAAGTAATGTTTTAGAGACCTTTTAATGAAAACAAATGAACTCTGACAAAGGTTGCACTCAAGTGGAATTACTGATGTTGCCGTTCTCACCTCAAGCACAGTAACCTCTGACTTCAAGGGAAGATGCATCGCAATAGAAATCAGAAACTGTTAGGTCGTGTCAGCCACCTTCTGATGGTTAATATTGCCTGTGCTAAGTGGCTTCATTATTGAAGAAAGACACACAACCCACAGAGAGTCTGTGGAGGGGGGATGGAGCTCAGACCTTTGCCATTGCTAGGCTCTGATCTCATCCTAATGGCTGTAGTGAACAGCCAAAACACATTCTGTGGATGCTTTGTGTGCATGTTACTATGCATGAGAGAAAGCTGGCTTATTTAGGTGTCGCTTATAATGAACATTCTTGTTCATTCTTGAAAACATCCTAGTGATTTAGAAATTGTTATTTTTATGGTAGAATCATGAAAATCATAACCATTGTGAAAAGACATCCAGTATGCAGTTACTATTTTAAGAAAATATTTGATTATACAAACATCAACCATTTTTTTAAATCCAAGTCAATACAAATCAATATTCATTGTCCTTCAGAGTGAGTGAAGACCTCTATAGGGTACTTTTCAGGTAATGCTCTAGCTCATAGGTCAGTAATATTTATGGCCTTGAAAGTACTCAGCTTTTTGATTTTTTTTTTTGCTGTGATCTCAGTTGTTATCATTTTTGTGTGGTTACTGTATTTCTAAAACACTTAAGCTGAGGTCTGAAAAGAGACTGAAGTTGGTGGTTTCACATGACATTTTGAGAACTTCTGATGATTTTTGCTTGTGTTTTTTAAAGAGAAGGTTTGATGAAAATGTACCGGTTCAATTTTTCTCCAGAGCATCTAAGATAAGGTTAGGAATTTCAAGTGTTGAGTAATAGTCCTCATGACTAATGACCATTTATTTTGATTTTTTTACAATTTTGCTGCACATTCTGGAGGTTTTGAGAGTGTTGCAGATAAAATTTTACTGTGTGCCCTGCATAAATTACAGTTTATTCGAAGAGATAATACAAGTGTTTGGTGAGGTGTGCTTTACTGTATTTCAGGTGTTCTGAAAACAGCTGATCTAAGCTTATGTATATTCTTCAACTTTTAATATAATGGTAACATTTATCTCCCTTGTTCCATCTCTGGACCTTAGGATCCCCAAAGGGTAGATGAGATTGAGCTGGTTGGATAATTTAAAAAATTATAATTAAAATTCTTCATGCCCTAGCAAATTGTCATTGTAGGACAATGGATGTTGTGGGTTTAGATACAAAAGGGCTTTGCAAAAGTAAGCATTATTTTGAGAATTAACTTGAACATTTAGGAGTTGACTGAAGTTTCTGGAAATAACCTATAAACATTTATGTCACTTGACACCATGTTTTGTATGTGAGATAGAATCTTTTAAATAGCTTCTATTCTTGCTTGCATGTGAGCATTTTATTCACATTATGGATTAGTCTTGGCAGAGGTGCAGAAGCATCCCAGCTAGCCAGCTGTGTTTGCCAATAGGAAGTTCACTATTAACTAGTAGCATTAATTAGTACAAGACCAGAAGCATAACAGCTGCTTTTGCTTGGGAGCAGGATCACACTTTGATATTATGTAGGTGAGCTCCAAATAGCTTTTGAATTGGAAGGTGTGATGCAATGAACCCAGGAAATTCTGCTGGACCTGGATGGGAACATGTCAGTTGGAGTTACTGTCAGTAATCCTCACATGGAGATCTTGTCCTGTATGGAAAGCATTCATTTCTATCCCCCCAGATGGTATGCCTGATAACACATCACATTCCTGAACTGCTGTTTTTTCAAGCTTGAAGCATGAGAGTACCTTTGACAGTATAGCTGTCTATTCCACTTGATGCTCTGTCATTCCTAAGACATGGACAGCAGATGTTCTATTCCCAAGGAATGCTCTGCCTTAGCAATTGAATTAGCTGAGAGAAAACTTCTGGGTTGATTGTATGCAGAGTTTTGCACAGGTTTGAACAGTGAAAAAAATTCTAGTGAAAATACACAGGATGTGAGATGTAACTCTTCCATCTTGGTAATGGGATCATGGCATCTCCCCGTGTCTGGTGAAAGTTCCTTCTCATGACATTTGAATTCACTTTAAAGGATTTCACTGCTCCATCCTTCTGACAACTATCAAAAAGGGGAGCTTTTGTTGCTGTGAAGCCTGAAACTACTATACCAGCTGCAAACCTCTAGAGGTGGGTTTTATTCTTCCATGTGAAACTGTACTGAAAGAGCAGTATTGATGAGCACTGACTGAGTGCACAGAGAAGTAATGTAATTCTGTGGAGGTTACATGGAGCTCAGGCTTGGTTTATTTTACAGGAAAAAATGTTGAAATAATAATTTTATAATTAAAGTCAAATGAGCACATACTGTGAGATCAGTGCACTGAGTTTAATTCCTTTCATCCCCAGAAGGAAGGAATGGATTAAGCATCTCCCTGGAGCAGAACTTACTTATTTGAGATGCAGAATGCATTATTCATGTGATGAGACTACATGTCATATTTACCATGTCTTCACATGGTGCAAAATCAAGAAGCAACAGATCCTTTCAAAGGGATTTACAGAATTGCTGAAGTAGTAGTTAATTCAAATTATATGCATTAATATAATGCAGTTCAAAACTTGGAGTTTATTTTGCATATGTGTAGGTGTTTAGCTACAGTTATATATACATGATTGTTTGAAATGTTACTTAGCTTCACAGTCTTTTCTTACAGAAAGAAATTCTTCACAGAATTTCTTAACTTAAAAGTAAGACTTGAGGTAATGCTAGCATGAGAGGCAGCTTGCAGTCAGAAACAAACAGATTTTCCCCTCCAAACATTTAAATTTAGACTGTCAACCAGAATACAATGCACCCTTTATTGCTACCCTGTCCTTACAGAAGCCAAGGGGGTGAGTATATATTGTGCCCCACTGAAGAAACTGTCACTGCAGAACTAGTGTTAAGGCACATAAATGAAAACAATGTGTTCCAGAAGTCATGGGTAAGACCCTTCTCTTAGAATCATAGGTGCAGTTAAAAAAACCTGTCATTTAAAATCAAGGTATTTGATAGCCAGCCTCTTGAATCCCTAGGTTTAGATGGGCTTAGTTCCCATTGGGTTCCTGGACTGAGGTTTCCTGATTTGCTGAGGGTCCAGGCAGTGCCCAGCCAAGAGCAAGTGTTAGGTCAGTAGCAGGAGAGCCAAAGGTGTCATTCCTGGGATTGCTTATTCCTGCAGGAGCTTTAAAAAGGACATCAACTATCCCTGTGGCACTGATAACAATGTCAAAAGCTGATGGCACTGTTCAAGAGGCACTTTGAAGTCAAGGAGACCTTAACATTTACTTCAAGATAAGCATGATCCTGTGCTGTCCTGAATATAGACAGGCTAAATAGCTGTTCCCATTATTTCCAAACTAAAAAACAATGCCCTCTTATCTGTTTTAACAACAAATCAGTCAACAGTAATGCTGTGCAAACTGTTCACTGTATTAATCTATTTCTTTGTTTTCAATTCATTTACTGAAAACTGGAGAAGTGACCTGACACAAGAATAAAAATTATTGCTTTGTGAAGTAAAAATAAGACATCATGAATTTAAGACTGGGTAAAATATTTCATAGAATCTGCAACAAAAGTTTCATTTCCATATTTTTTGAGTCCTAAAACTTACCGTTACTTAAAAAAATATTTAGAAACACCACAGTTTTTTGAGGTTAAATGTTTCAGCTTCTGAAACAGTGTTTCAATTTTGTTTTGATTTTTTGGGGGAGAAGTGAAACTGTGCCCAATCTAGTTGGCATTAAATATAAAAAAATTAAAGATCCATACTTCTGTCTACTGACGTAGGCATGTGCATTGTCACAGACTTCTGGCTGTGTAAAGTCATGTTACCCAAAGCAGTCAAGGGCTCAGAAGAACTGTAGTGTGAACTGTACACTGGGAGAGCTATTTGACTCATCTGTGAATTCAGAGATTTTGTTTAACTAGGAAAATTGCAGTTGTGAGCTGTCTCTTTCTTAACTAAATTCTTATTCAAGAAACGGGCACCAAATAACAAAAAGTAGTGGAAATACTTCCTCAAAGAGAGGAGTTTTCCTTTTCTGTGGGATGGAAGAATGACACAGCTGCCTGCCTTCTGCCCTGCTCAACACACCTAGCAGAAAGGCCTGGAAGTCTGATCCTCACCATGTTGTCCAATCCACAGTTGTTTCACCTCCCTTGTGCTCCAGTTTTCTCAGCCTCTGGGACCCACAGGAGCCTTCCCAAGTCTCATTCCTGCCACCTTCTACTCCACAATGATACTGGATCTGCTGAACAGGCAAATTATCTGCATTTATGGTGAGAGTGCATGCCAACCTTTGCAGGGACAAGCAGGAAAAGACCAAACCTAGATGTTATAAATCATTCTTTTGACGTTTTCTCCACCAGCAGGAGCCTCGCTTTCTCTCTCACCAGTTTTTTTAATATTATTTGTCATTTGCAAGTTTTGTATGCAGCTGCAGGGAGGTACTAACAGGTCAGTTGTTGAAATAGGTCAGTGTGCTCTGAAGGAAAATTGTCAATACTTTGAAGTCTGAAATTAAAGCAAGTAGATTTTTCAATTCCTTTGTACATGTGTAAATACTGCGCTTTCTTTCCACACTACCTGATTCTTTGAAGCATGCTGTAATACAGGTTTTGTATTTCAGCATGGTGTTTGATCTCACAAATAGGGGTAGCCATCAAACTGGAGGGAAAACAGAGTGAACGTACAGCCCTGAGCACATCCTCTGCAGTGGCTCAAGATCTGGAATTGCTGTAGATGGTTTGCAGCCTTGTTTGGGGGGAGCTTGGTAACAGCATTTTAATGCAAAAATAAAATGTTAAACAAACATAATTTTAGGGTAGGCTGCATTTTGAACTGCTTAGCTAGAAGAGAGCACATGCAAATCAAAGAAGCTTAAAATGCCTTGCAAAGATAATATTTACAGAGCTGATACTAAAAAAGTAATTGCTGTATGATGTAGTGTCCTCAGTAATTGCTTAGGACACAAAATATTCTTAAGAGAAGTTGTGAAATACTAAATTATTGTAATAAAACAAATAATTAACATCCTGGGAATTTTCAGGCTCTGAAATATTTAAGTACACAATGTAAATGTCATTAGAAAGCAGTAAGGCACTTTTCATCCGATCCTTGGCTCTGAACACGTAGAGGAGCTGTTTACAAAAATACAGAGGTATGGCTTTATTTCTCCTCCCTGACCCACAGCCTGCTGTGCAACAAATGCTCATATTCTGTCTCAAGCTGCACCAAATCCGGCTTTCCTATGGGGTTTGTCTACTGCCCACAACTGATGAACTCAAATGTAGGTCAGGTGGAAGCTGAACAATTTTTAAGACCCTTCTTTCTTCGCTATGATTCTTGGGGTTTTGTAACATCTAGAAATGTCTATTTAAATAAAAATGTATTATTATCAGAAAGCAAGCAGAGGTTGTGAAGAAATAAAAAGTAATTGAATTTATATATCTGTATATGTGTATATATATAAAATACAAAAATTTGAGAATTCAGTCTAAATTAAGGCAGAATGTGTGATCTTGTTATGATGTCATTGAGTTGCCAATATAGAATTTTATTAGCTGAATTTAAGATCGTGTGTGCTGTGCCTCCATTTAAATGAGGAAAGGTTCTGTACTGCATATCGTAACAGTGGAATAGATGGAGTGCATTAATTTTCTCTTGCAAGATAATCTCAGTAAAAAGTGAGAAATCTGGAAAGATTTTTAAATAAAAAAGAGAGATAAAAGGTTTTTTTTTTTAAAATGTCCACACTGATTGAAAAAAAAAAAATTAGACTTCTGAAGCGATCCTGGGATGTAAGTTCCATTAAGTGACACTGCTTGGGAGGTAGGACAGCTCCCAGGTTATTCCTGTAGCTCAGCTCTCAACATCTGAGCCAGGTTCCCAATGACTGACAGATGTGACAGACTGACAGATGAGGGATCCCTGTGGGTACGTGTTTACCTACGTGCAAACACAGCTCCGGAGCCTGTTCTGTTTTCCTTGGTGATTAATATGGCATTGGCAAGACAGTAAGTGTTCAAAAGCAGCTGTTCTTCTGCCGCAGTTAACTTGGTCCAATTCCTTCAGGCTCCTCTGCTGGGTAAAACTGCAGAAGATTTAAACAATCCCATTTTTTGACAGAGTGCTCCTAACATCAGCAGGTTCCCTTGCATCCTTTGTTACAGTGCAGCCACCTTCCCAAGCAATGTTGCCTGACTTGTGCAGTCCTCAGTCACTTTTCCCATCCTTGTCAAAAGAAACCTGCCTTGCCTTTAACTTCAGCTTCCCTCAGATTTCAGAAGCACTCGGATGTCACAGATGCAGCACTGTTACCTAATCCTTCATCCCCCATGAAAATGTGAAATAGTCTTCATTGGCTAGCTGGTTTTGCAGAGTAAGAGCAGGATTTGCTTGAGAAAACCTGTCAAAATCATCCCCAACCTTTTTCACAGTTCTCATGGTGAGAAAAAAGAATTAATTGCAGAAGTAAAACTTGAAAATAAAACGTATATCAGTAAAAGCTGGGTTAGGAAATTCAAGTATGTGTCTACAAAAGCACTTTTTTCCCTCAATTTGCATTTTTCTCATAGACACTAACTTTTACTATATACTTTTAAAAATCAGCACAAAATGCCACTGAAGAGATTTTAAGCATTTAGGAATCCATTAGCCATAACCTCTGCAGTCACAGTTATTCTGGTAACGATCTTGGGTGATTTCCGAGCAGAAGCAAGTGTTCTGACCTGTGAAATGCAGATCACAGGCTGGTAAGCTTTTCTGCACTTGAGGTGTTTATTATATCTGCAAAGTCATTTGCTGATTTTCATGTTTGGTGAGAGACTATAGTTGCTGTATCATTTACAGGCTTCCCTGTGTGTTTGTTTAACCTGCTGGAGGTTTACCAAATGGTCTGTGAAGCAGCTGCAGAGCTATATGTCTTTTCCTTCCCACTGATTTGAAAATTTCTGCATTTGCTTTCACATGTTTATTACTGAATATTTCTTTCTCATCCCTCCTCCTTTTCATCAAAATAACTTTGTTGGAAGGACTTAATGTGTCATTCACGTTTCATACACAGATAAACGCGAAAGAAATTTGTCTCTTGTAGAAAATTAACGAAGGTCACCGAGTTCTCACCTAATTGAGATTGCTGATGATTTATTTATACATATTCTTTACAGGTCTGCTACATGCTGCTGTTTTTCAGTACTGAAAAGGATAAGGATAGAGAACAGTCTCATTTGAATCCTTTTACCATGAAGGAGAAAATGTATTAAGGGCAATTTTTGTACCTGAGGAACATGTACTTTTTCAAATACCTAACTGATACAAGGTCTGAAGATTTAACTGACTTGGAACAATTTTAGCTGTTCACACAGCCAGTAGCAGGTTTTGTTGCTGATGGTACCAAACACCTTCATTCATGTGTATTTGGATTTAATTGCATTTCGTTTTGCCAACCTTTAGCCTTTCAAACTAAAATGTATTACTTTACTGCAGCTTCATTTTTTTCCAGAAAAATCAGTTTAACTGTATGTAGTATGGGATCATATACCATATAACATCTATAACATTATTTTAAAAACTGTCTCAGCAATTTAGCTGTTGCACACACACATTTTGGGGCAGGGATGGGCAGATCCAAGCGAATCATTCTGTGCTCAGCAAATGTACTTGCAGTGTGTACATGTACTCCTCTGGCCATTTGATAGTTTGAAGCACAAGTCCCTAAGGCATGCCTTCCAGTCACGGTGATACCACAGGATTTTTCAGTGGAGCTTGGAACCTGAAAATAGGCTGGGAAGCATCAGTGCATCTCCTGAGGTTGGGGGTCCCATCTTCCAGGACAATTGTTTTCCTGCACAATTCTGGCATGAAAGGGAAGATACCCTTGTGATGGTTGGTTTTGTTCATTTTAATCAAAGCGTTGGTGATGTCTGTTGAAAAATTTATTCTCCTGTAAAGATTTCAGTTAGAAGAGGAAGCATGGTGTAATGGACATGTGAGGAGAGGGAAACTAGGAAAAAAAAACAAAGATGGTCAAGACTAGGTTTGAAATGGGAGCATGGAGCATGGAGTCAGTCTCTGAAGCAGACACTGGACTAGCTGGGTTACCTTGGAAAGAGGGCAGAAAACCATATGCTCTTAAAAGGTCATGGAAGGAGGTGCCAAGCACAGGGAGATTTGTAACCATGGGATTGTGCAACTGATCCCGATCTCTTCCTGGCTGAACATAAAATTTACCAATCCCAGTAATCACTGCTGTCTACAAGAAGTTGTAAAACTTTGTGAAACAGGACTGACTGTCCCTTGTGGAATACAGCAGCCTATTACAGCTACTAGATGTTCTTCTGGATAACTGAGAAGGTAAAACTTAGTATTGACCTCTTGAAAAATGACTGCATTTTCATGGGATAGCACAGCCGGGCTTTCTTGGGGCAAGAAAACGGGGGATCTTCAGAAAAATGGATAGTACATGAGAAGAAGATCCACAAGGAATGCTCAGATTCCCCAGTCTATTCAGAAGTAAGGAAATGTATTAAAAATTTTTCAGGCAGTATCTTTTTCTCTGAGTGGAAATCTATTTAAACGTTCTTCTTTATACTGCTATCAGTCCAGTATTGGAGGAAAAATATGTATGCAACAGTAAAAATTAATTCTGCATCATTCATTTGAGGTACTCATGGATCCAGTATCTCTAGAGAGGAAGAGCAGGCAGTAAATCTGTGTATACAGACTGTGTCAGTGGATTCAGAAGAGACTGGATAAATTAATCACCAAGAGCTTCATATGTAAATATTACATATCACAAGAGCGAGAAGTATTGTACTCTCTAATGTGTCACTACTGGATGTCAGGGAACTGTGGCAGCACCAGACTGGGCAAAGTAGGCTGGCTCTCATTCTCTCCCTAAACCTAATTTTCTTGCTTTCCGAGGTGGAGCAGGGTTAGATGAAGTGTTGATATGACCCAGATCAACAAGGTATTGCTTTCTTTCAAAAGTCTTGTGTTGCACAACCCTGTAGACAGAAGCACATGACTAGCAAACTAAATCCAGGCTTGTTCCTTTAAGGTCTGGGAAGTTTGCTTATCTGAGAAGTTGGGGATAATTTTTTTATCATTTGCCTGCTTGAGTCTTTTTGCACTTAATAATTTCTTTTAATCTTACGGTTATAGATAATTAACTTGATGTTTTTAATGTTCGTAATATATTTTCTAATAACCTCTTTAAAGGACATAGTGCATGATTTCCATCTGTTTGGGTTTTTTTTAATATCTCTTTCAGTTTCTTCAGTGATTATCATTTCAGGGCATGAAGATAGTAAGGAAATAATATACCATCCTGTCCTGTCACCCGAGGACACATCTACAAAGATAACACCAAAATATGTTACCCCAGATCTGGATAGTAGTTTGCCTCTTCTTTTCAACTGTAGCAGGGGACCAAGGCTGCTCATTCTCACTCTACACCTTGATTTATACACAAAAATCTTAATTTTCTGTTTGTTGCTATAAAATTCTCTGTCTGTTTTGCCAATATGAAATGGCTCAAAGTATTTTGAGTATAGATGGAGAAAAGGTTGTTTCTTTGCTTGTTTCCCTTATAGCATTTTCATGCTTTCTACTAATTTCTTACAAGCAAAAGAGGAAAAAGATTCTGGTGCTTGTGTGTCTTCCTCATCACATCCGTGGTACATGGGGCAGACAGATGTAATGGCATGTCTCATAGTGTAGAATAAAAGAAGTGCTTTGATTTGCAGCATCTGGCAGACCAGAAGTTTGTTACAGCATCAGTGCACACTTAACTTTTGTTTCCTTGCTGTTTAAAAGTGCAGTGGTAAGAACAAAGGTCTTGTCTGTTCGAGTTTGGATGTATTTGTATTTACTGTAAATTTACAGGGCCAAAAGAGGTATTTGTGACTGTCTAAGCTAAGCATACAACTTCCTGGAATTTATTTGTATCTCAACTTGTATTTCAGTTATACTTTAGAAGGACATTTGATCTATTTTTGGTTGCTCTTGATACAAAACCCATCACAACCTTTTGTGGTTAAACTCACTACATTTATTTTTAGTTTGAGTATGTACAGCTTCAGCTTCACCTCATTTGTAAGAAAGACTTGTTTTTCATCAAAATTCACTTCATCTTTTATAGTCACTTCACTATGAAAGCACCATTTAATCTTCCCTTTGTTAAAGTAATCAAGTTGTACTTCAGGGGTCTTTGCTCCCAGGCATTTTTCTTTAACTGTTGTGAAAACTATTTCATTACTTTCCTGTCCTCTCTTTTGTTACTAATAATTTTGGTAAATTGTGTCACAAGAAGGAGAAAAAGCTTCTGAGTGACAGTCACTACTTCACTAACACAAAGGCACACTAAATACTGCTGTGTTAAACTGTCTCCTTTTTATATTCATGGTCTGTATAATTATTTGGGCCAGTGAGAGGTTTGATCACCTGGGAGGGTTCCCAAATAACTTTTTGGCAACTTTAATTTCGTAATTAATTTACCGAGCGCCTGTTGGGGTTTTTTATGTATAGGTGCACACATCCATTCACATCTTTTATATGGTAGAATAAGGTACTCTTTAAACTTTGTAGGTGATATACAGGCTAGGAGAATACATATAGTCATATTTTTTGATTTATTGTCCTTGTCCAAATTGCAGATATCTGTCACACTTTATGTCTGTGTGGTTTGAGGAATCCACTAATGTTATGAGAGTAAACACAATAAAGAAGGCTCTTCAGTAAAGTCTCCCATATTACCAACCTGAAAAGAGTACAAGAAAGCAAAACAAGGAGTATTTTAATAGGTGAAGACACCAAGAAGACCAAAGTCAGGAGATTTCATTGCTCTTATTCACAGAAAACATTGATATAAGGACACTGTGAATATCAATCCAAGCAGGAACAAATGTCAGTGCTAATTGATTTTATTGGTGAAGCAAAATGAGCCCAGCTTAATAGTTAACTGTGAGACAAGATTCTGCCAAGAACTTCTTCCCGTATTAGATGACACTATAACCCTGAATACTTGTTGGATAAATGATACAGAAAATGAGCATTGACCTTTGAGATACTAAAGACACAATGCCATAGAAAAATGAGGCATGTTAGAGCTGAATTTTAGATATCACAGCCAATTGATGATATCTGAGGATTGATGATCATACCTGATAACACAGTGTGACTGTTGAACTCCAGAATGTTGCTTCTGTAAAGGAAAGTGAGATGTAAAAATTGATAGAGGTCATGCAGAGAAACCATGCCATTATACCAAGACTGCAACAAAATGGACCAAATCTATCAAGAATAAAAATGCTACAGTACAGTTAATAATTTGTAAATAACTTGTATTTAACATATTCACATGGGACTAAAAGTGTTCTCTTTCAGAAAGATTTCGGATTTATTTCTGGAATTGAAAAATTAGCAAATGCATTTGAAAGTCATTACGAACGTGTAGCTACAAACCCAGATACCTAGTAAGGAACTTATGCAATTTTACAATAAGGTTGGTACATAACTCTGATGAGGCCATTAAAAGCCAAGGGCTTTTTCCTTAGCCACTAACAAAAGCTAATGGTGCAATAGAGAGCATATAGTGGATGGGAACATCTATCCAGTCATGAAGCTTGACTTACTTAATGACACCCCACAGAAAATAATAGGAAAGCTGTTTAAGTCAGTCTAGTTTAAGTGCTAGCCAGCATGGATGATAGCTGGGTATGATTATAAGGTATGGTAAGATGTGTTTTTCATGGCCTGAGTTAAGGGTATTGGGGAAATCAGAATATTTTTGACAAGTTGTTAATACATTTTATAGTTCCAGTTTTCTCTGGGTATGAAATTGGAATAGAGACTAGAACATTTTATTTGCTGATCCACTGCAAATTTTAATATATCTACTACCCTATTAAAAATATCATTGACAAGTAGTCAAAGCATGGGAATCAGAAGATGTCAGGGCATCGTCTTGTATTTTTCTAATGCATATATACTTAAAATTAAGCGTTATAAACTCAAATACATACCAAACAAACTTATGAGATTGTGGCAGCTAACATTAGACTGATTATCTCCATCATAAGCTCTGGGTCTTCACTGAGGAAAATAGGATGAATGTGCAGACCTGTTACAACCTTTGGTAAGTTAAGAAGGGAAAGACAAACTGGAGCAAAGACTCTTTTACAGACATTTTGTAAGACTACAGGGAGCAGAAGTTTGTTTCATTTCAAAAACGCCACATAATGATTTATGTGGAGAAGAAAAAAAATTCAGATTGCACTTGTTTGTGTAACTTAGCAAAGTTTTATACCAACCTGGAACCATCTGAAATGTAAAAATTCCGTAACTTTTTCTCTAGTTCTGATTAGCAAATTGTACTCTCGATGGCAATGAAGCCTCTGTATTGAGAAAGGCCTGCTAGTTCCTTAAGTGGTTTTTGTAAACTTAAAATGACTTAGAATTCAAATATTTTATTTAAAAATGCTGGCAGTATATCTTTTAAAACCAGAGGAGAAAAAAACAGAGACAAACACATCTTCTGAATTGTTTGCGTAGAATCAGCAATGTGAAGAAGTGTTCTCATGCTGCAATTTCCTTCTGTTTAAGCACAGCCTTTATTAAGAGACAGCTCTTTTTCACTGTCAACCTTACTTTAAAAGAAGTATTTTCAACAAGCATGCTTTGAGTTGTGTTAGCAGTTTCCTCATGTGCACCCTTGTTGAGATTCTGTACGTTACACTGTGCTTGGAGTGAAAGATGTCATTAAAGCCTCCGGGTAGTACTGTTTAGCTGAATCTATATCTGTTTCGATCTATTTGAAGATTTTAGCTATTTCTTCAATTCATGTAAGCATTTTCCTGTCTGTTTTAACCTCTTGGTCACTGAAAGATGAGAAGGGCATTGCAATCGACCCAACAGACAAGATGTGTTTTTGAAGTAGAGGTGAACCAGAATGTACAGGTAGCATGTCTTAACGTTTTTGGAGAAGAAGGTAGGTTTAATCTTTGTTCCTTTTCACCCAAAGTTTCTGGAGGATAAGAGTAAATGTTGAAAGAAAAGCCAAAAAACTTCCCTGTGAAACTTATGTCATATTTTGAAGTTTGACAGAAGAAAGTCTTTTTCCTATATATAATAATGAGGCTGCTCTGGGATAATATAAGCCTCTTATGTTGGTGTCACATTCAGATTTTTGCAAAAATCTGCAAACACCTTCTTGAAGTGAAGGCATTTCACCTGAAGATGTGTTCGTATTGTCTCACAGGCTAATATGTGCAATGTCACTATGTGCTAATACGATGCCATCTCAGTTTCTGTGCTAATTTAATGGGATATGGTAACAATTTAGATGAAAAAAGAAATCACATAGGTAGATTCTTGCAGCTGGGTATTTTAGTGTTTTGCTGCAGTGATTTGTTCTGCAAGCTTGACTATCTAATAAGCTAGCTCATGCAAATGAAGGCATCTGTCTTCATCCCTCTTTGCCATTAGTTCATTATGCATACATTAAACTTCAGTGAATAAGTACAGAGATTGATTAGAGAGTTCCAGTGCACAGGTTAGCAGCCAAGAAATGCCTGAATTATTCCTTTTCTTTTTTTCCCCTATTTACCCCTATACTTACTTTACAGGAGTAGTAAATTCTTGTGTATCATAAATGCTTATTGACATCTAAAGTCATTACTATTTCTGAAATTTGGTAGATTTTGATATAAGCCAGTAGCTTATTTTGCAGTTCTTTAACCCTTCTTTTCCATGGGCTTTAACTGTATTTTTTTCTTCATCTTGAATATTGAGTAAGTTAATGATCCTTTTGTCACAGGCACTTTTGTTTTTTTAAACTATAGAAACCTAGTAAAAAATCAATGCATCCTATTTGTCAGGTTGCATATTAAATTGCTCCCTAAGCCATCCTTGTAACTTCAGTTTTATATCAGATTGAAATATACAAAAAGAATGAGTCATTGACAGATCACTTTTTAAACCACTTGTAGCAATGCATCCATCCAGCCTGACTTTGAACTCCCATCTTCCAGAGATCAGCATTTCTGGGTTGGGGTTTTCCACAAAGGTGAAGAGTAAGCAAACTGTAAAGATTATCAGCGGTCACTGAGCACAAAGGACAAAAGGTAAAATGCGTGGGAAGCATTCACTCACATTTTCTATATTTCTCATTTTTCTCATACATATCTCATTTTCTCAAGGATAGCCTAATCTTCTGCACAGAGGCTTTGATAAACCCTTTTGTCATGCCGAGTCTCCTTCAGTGCTACCAAGTAGAAAGATAGGGTGTGCATATCATTCAGCTGTATTTGTTCTACAAACATTTACATATATGACCCCTAAAACTTAAATGTCTGTTCCTTAATCCAAGTACTAGGAAAGGTTCTGCAGGCCCATTCCTCCAAATTTCAAATATTTGAAAAGTCACGACCCACTATTTGAAAACATGAACAGTAGTTTTTCTAAAAAGAAGGGACACCATTACTATATTCTTTTCTTATCCTTACTGCTTTGGTTTTACCATGACACTAGTGATCTAGCTCCATGTCTCATAAAGGAAAACTGCTGTTTTGTGTTAACTAAAATGTTAAATTATATAGCAGCTATAGATCATGACAGGCAATGCAAGATATGTTAAGAAAAATAAATGACAGCTCAAGTGGAGAAATGTAATTTAATGACGCTATTGCTAGAATTTACCTGGCAGCAACAGGATGTTAAAACATTGTGGCAAAACATGTCTTAAATAGCAAAAACCTAAGCAGTTCAGACAGTTCTTAATCTAAAAGGAAAAGAAGATTAAGAGGTGATTTGATCAGAGGTTACAGCTCTATATCACAGGAACGTCCTGAATGTAATAGTGGTACTATAATGAGATCTTGGTCTTGAAGTCTTGTCTACTCCCAATTCAGATAGACATTATCTACACATGTAGTAGCAGAGTTTTATCGCATGATTCTTTCAAAGCCTCATTGCATATCTTTCTAAAAAGTAATCTATAGGTGGAGATACTGCCATATCCAGTTTCTCTGCTTGTGTCACTCAGGTGATGAGGGCAAGAATTAATTGCTTTCAGTGGTTCTTTTCTGCTTTGAAATGCCCAAATGCAATCAATCCTGTAATCAATGCTGCCTGAATTATTTTGGTCACTGTAGAAAGCAAAGAAACTGCAACAGTCAGGCTGTGTTTTTGTGAGTAGTGAGACATCAGTGCAAAGAAACACAAATTATCAAGAGTTCTCTTGGTGTTAATTTTTCATTAAAAAGAAATGAAGAGGAAGTTGGAGGTGAATTCATCAGAATTACAGGAAGAAGTTTTATAAATCTAAATTAGTGTCAAAGTTCTGTGCTGTTCTTCACAGTAGAGTTTCTACTAGCAAAGGAGGGTTAATGAAGCTTTTATCTTGTTCAGACAGAAATGTAGAAAAGACTGATGGGGCTGTGTCCTTTCTTCATCAGTAGTGTCAACAGGGACATGCAGAGGAGTTCAAGGTAGCACTGCTGATGCACGAGCCATTCTTGAGTTAAAGATTTTGTTCCTTATCACATGATCAAAATTTTCTAAAGGAGATACTTGATTCATGTGGGAGATACAATTTGAGATAACTATGGGCACAACCTTCAGCTCAAAAGTGCCTTCTACTACCCATTCCCCACCCGAGGTAACAATAATGTGGTGTGGAAGCAAGGAAGTTGGAGCTCTGGAAAGCCCTACAATGTCTGCTGAGGAGGTGAAGGTTGAGACCATCAAGTGGTTCATCACTGGGCTTGTTTTTACCTTCCAATATCTTTCCTTCATAAAGCTTCACCTTGACCGTTCAGTGAGCTGCTCTGGACCCAGCCAATGTTCAGGAATTTGACTGCCATCATAGATAATGATGAAGCAAAAAAATGCTTGAACTTTCTCAGACATAGCAAGTGCCTCAAGGTAGAACTGGTCCTCATCTGAAGATAAGGTCAAATGATCAATCAATAGTGTAGATGTCCTCTCAAAAAAAGCCACTCATGAAAACACTAGAACTTCCCAGCTAGCTTAAGGAATAAATGTTCTTTCACAAGACTACATCATTTAGCAAGTTGTAGTTTGCACTGCATCTTTATTCCAACCCTACTGCAAAGTGGCATGTCACAGATAATTTTTTTGTTTTGTAGATAATAACACAAGAAAAGGTTTTCTTGTTGTGATTTAACTAAATCTGGATATTCTTACGGTAATATATTAAAGTGTTCATATTTACTGAAGCCAAATGTTTTAATGTTTTATAATTTTTTAAAATAATTTTTTCTCCAATTGAATTTCTCTGCTTAGGGATTATCAATAGGGAATGATTGTGTTTAGCCTGATCTTTCCAGTCCTCAATGTAGAGCAAAAAAAAAAGGACAGAGAAAAAATTCAGAACCGTTCATTGACAAAAATTCCTAGTAGACTCAGCTCTTGGAAGAATTAGATGCCATCATCTGTATTAAAATAACTCAAGTTGATCTCTTTGCACAATATCTGTCAAAGCAGTGTCGTGAATAATTTTAGGCTGATAGTACTTGGAATATTTGGGATGATTTGGAATATCAACATCTGTTCTCATTTTGTTCTCTGGCACTATTGTGCAATTCAATTGCAAACACAAGAAAACAAAACAAAACATGCTTGAAAACTCTTTCATTGTGGAATTTTGGAAGCAAGACTATCCAGAGGACCAGAAAGCCTGTTGTTCCCTCACCAGCACTCGTCTGGCTTGAAAAAGCATCTAGACATGTGGCCATCCCTCTCTTGTTTTAGTCTGCATATCTGCCACAGCTAGCCTGGAGAAACCTTTCAGCTTCTTACACAGCTGCTGCCGTGGGCCATTTTTCCTTCTAAGATCAAAGCAGCAGTTTTTTGCACCCTCATATGAAGCCATCTCTTGTAAGTTGGCTTTACAGAGATGATTCTAGTCTTTTCTGTGTGAAGCTGCTTTAATGTAAAAACTGATATTACACCATGCCACACTTTTTCTGGAAAACATTGTCTACTACTCTTGCCTACCAGGACTGGGTTCAGACACAAGCAGGATGTTGTACTTTGAGCATGTGCTATTGATAACATGGCTGTTCTGCTGGAGAAGCGCTGGGGCTGCACTGTAGGCTGTGGGATGCAAATGTTAAGCCCTGGAAAGGTAATAATGGTTTACTCCAGTCATTGTTCACTTCTGAAATGTAATTACTGAAGTTACTGTAGTGTGCATTGACAACTGTATCATATATGTTTCTTCCAGTACTCTTCTGTTAAGGAATTGGTGAGGTTCTTTCATTAAGAATTAAGAGCGCTTTTTTTTTTTTTTTTTTTTTTTTTTTTTTTTTTTTTTTTTTTTTTGGCCTACAACTGGCTTTCTGGTGGTTATTTGATTTTCAGGCTTTGGTTATTTGTAGTAAATTCTGATATTTTAGTTAGAAAGAGAATTTCAGATATAATGCTTACATTTGTGGTTAAATTGAAGACCACCTTTGTTAAATGCCTCAGCTGGGATTTAGAGAGTGTTCACTGCCAAGGATTCCGTGAATATGAAAAATGTACCCAAAACCAAGTAGCACAAGAGCTAAGCTTGTTTTAGACAGGCAACCAATGAACCTAGGTGTGGACTGTGCTGTTGTGTCCTGCAGGCCTGGTGTTTTCAGTGAGTTATGTGATCACATCCTGTATATCATCAGATCATGTCCTGCTTGTGATGGATCATAAAAACCCTTATTTCCTTTTCTGTGTCATGCCTAGGCTAGGCAAAGCTTTTCTAGTCTATAAGCACTGGTGGGAGGTACTTGGATTTTAGGTAATATTTCTGCAATGGCAAAATCATCTTGTAGATGCTCTTATAGCTGGGGAAAAAAAAAAAAAAAAAAAAAAAAAAAAGGAAATAATCTAGTGCCCTGTACACAACCAGAACAGCTGTCAGTATAAAATGAATCTGTTTTAGACAATTTTTTGCAAGTATCTTATCCTTACCTATCTCCTTTGCTTTCACTGCAAATGGTACAAAATTTCACCTGTACATTTGTACAGATTAACCTGGCTGCTGACCCAAGGCAGCTTGCATTGGCAGTGTTCTAAATTTACAGTGCTCTTGGTAACTGCAGTGTGTTGTGCCTTGTAGATGTGCTCTGCTGCACCTCGTACCAGTTTGTCTGCCACTGTGGGTTGCTGGCTTCTGAACTAGGACTGGTCTCGGGATTATCCCTCCACAGGCTGGAGGGGAGGCCACAAGGCAGGTTGTGACCAGCTTCATGTCTTCAGACTCTCTTACTGATGTGGTTTCATTTGTTTTTGATAGAAATGTAGGTGTTTTAGAAGATAGTGACAGCCAGTCAGGAAAAGGGCAACACGGAATGGACTGTTCATCATCTCTTGACATCCCTCTTGTCACACTAAGAGAAATACACATACCCACAGGACTTGAAACACTGAGTAAATGTGGTGTCTCCACTATAACAAACTGCTATCTGTTCCCAAAGAATTGGCTTTATCTTTATGTGATTTCTTATTAAGCCGTGAGATGCCTACTGGGATGTTAAGCAAAATGTTTTCTCTGCAGAAATTCTGCTGACATACAAGGGAAAATCCATTCAAGGACAGCATTCACTGTATTTTCAGTAAACTTTCCAATTACTTACTTATTAATTATATATAGTTTTGGTAGGAAAATGTCAATAACAGCAAGTTGGGGTTTTTTAACTTTTATTTTCAGTTCCATTTATGCCTCATTCCAGCTGCACTTAAACTCATTCACTAGGTGGAGAATAGAAGCAAGCACTTGACCTGATTGTGTAGATTTTAGACATTTTAGGGGGGGTTAAAATGACATTTTCACAGAAGGGACTCAATATCTGAAATTAAGGCAAATATTTTTGAGTTTTACTTTGGCATATACATTAAGATACAGAACAGCAGTAATTTAGAAAATAAATGATAAAACTTTTGACTAAGATTTCTCTCAGCTTTCAAATATTTTTTCTGTAAAAAAATCTCTTCTGTCATCTAGTATTGTTTTCTTTTTGAAGAAGCAAGTGTATTCCAGGTCCGTAAGTCTCATGAGAATTTACTTTCCATGCTGTTTATTAATTGAAAGATACTATTTACATACACCAAAAAGTAGAAAATGACAAGAAACCTACTCATGTAAAAAATACTAGAAGCTTTACTATTTTGCTGTTATTGTTGAAGAAAAATTAGTCATGGCATTTCTTCAATTTCACCTACCTGCAAGTTGTTCCATGTATTCATCCTCTCACAGTAAGATTTAACCGGTCTTGAATTTGAGCATCTGCTTATCCTTGAAGCTTTCTTGTGCTACATTGAGTATCCCAGTCGTCCTCCAGGCTGAGGGGCAGATCACAGTGTTAATGCACCAGCTGACCCTGCTGCAAGTCAGGCACACACAGCTGTGATATTGCAACAGCAAGCCTGAGAGAAGCACCCAGACCAGCAATTTAGAAAACAGCAGCAGTGTAGTGTTTTCTTTAGAATTCACCTGCTGGGTGTACTCCTGCTTACAGAACTGGAGATCTAAGGGAAGCTCTTTAGGAGCAGAAACCTTTCTTTTTCATCATATATCTGCCTGTGTGTAAAAGTGTGCATATTTGTGCTCCCCTTGCTGAGCCATCTCCCGGATTCAGTGGGATTCCTGAATGCCACACCAGAGGTAGGTGGATGCCAAGAAAGCTGTAGGGTGGCTGATGGACAGGCACTCATTTGGGATGGTCCCAGCAGCAACAGGAAGTCATGGAAGTCCTGAGGCAGTCCCAAGACCCTCTGTAGGCTGTGGGAAGGCAAGTCCCAGTGTGAATTCATAAGAAGTCTGGAAATAACTTCTGTGCTTTCCCTTCTGATGCTGACTATGCTAATATTATTACCAGTGTGGGAGTTCATGTAGGAGAGAACAGACTCCAGAGACTTCTAACTAATTAGGAGTTTGCTGCTTGGCATAAGTAGTGAATTATGAGTAAGGTGATACATGAAGTAGTTTGAATTTTTACACTCAAATTAAAACATAGCATTGTCTTTGCTAGGAAATAGAGACTGACCTTGAATTAGTTGGGGAATAGCAGGTGCAGATGGGGTTGCGTGTTGGATTGGAAATGAAGTCCCAGGTTTGTTCTGATATTGGACATTTCAATAATACTCCAGTGGGATTAGTCTGTAATAATAATGCCAAAGCAATGCAGGTGAGTAAGCATGTCATATATAGCATTATAAGAACAGTAATCATGTGCGATTTAAGAAAGCGAAGATGAAAAACAGAATGATGAGGGTATCAAATGGGCCTGGTTCAGAGCACTTGCAGGGATAACACTCTCTTATAAGCAAAACCAGCTTAGGTAGTTTAATTTCTTCCTGATATGATTGTGTACAACAAAAGCTACAAAATCCTTCAGAGCAGCAAACCTAATGAAACTACTGTGCATGCCTAGATGACCTTATTTGTCAGTGTGCAATGAGCACTTCACACCACCCCTCCCTTACAATGCTGGTGCATCCTTCCCTCCTGCCTACCAAGGAACAATGCCTAGAAATCATTGTTCTGTTGGCAGAGGTAAACAGAAATTTGTCATAATAGATGGTGAGCAGGAACAAGCCTGGTCATCACTTTCCATGCCAGTAGTTGAAGGGAATTGTATAATTGTTAGGCTGCTTAAAATACCGCTTGGATCGTCTGTTCCACACGTACTTTGGGCAGTGGAGTATTGCCAGGCACTGGATTGCAAACTCACAACCTGTGTAAAAGATCAAAACACATGACAATATCATGCTATGGCAAAAGATCAGGCAGTGCAGTGCATTGTTTTTGTCCTGTATATGCATCATGGCAAAGTATTTGTTTAAAAAAAACAACTTAGATGGTTACTGAAAGCCAGATTGTACTACTGAGAATTACAAATGAAGGATTCCGTTTGGGAGGTGGGAAGAGAGGGGAATTTTCCTTTTGACTCCAGATCTCATGGTTGAGTAAACTCTCAATAAACATGTATCACACACTGGCAGAGCACCTGAGGTTGCATCGTGGGTGCCAATGTACAGTATCTTTGGTTGCAGTAAGTGCCATGACTAACTCTTGTATTCATTATGGATGCTTACAGGTTTTTATAAAACTGAAAGCAGCATCTTGGTCTATAGCATCTCTACACCTATGCAACATGTCTGCATGTTCAGAAGCAGGTAATCACATCTGTTCTTTCTGAACTGTCAAAGAGGCCAGATGTGAGCAAACATTATGGAAGCTCAGCAGCTTCCAGATGGTACCAAATGGTGGTTTGGTGTCAGCCAAGTTGGAGAATGCACCAGTTAGCTATGCTGCTGTCTGCTTCTGACAACCTCTGTTGCTGAATGCATTGCAGAATTTCGTTCTAGTAGAAACTTTATAAGCATAGAGGAATTCTTGTCTTAGCATGTAAGTCATGCTGTATAATGGTAAAAAATATGAATACCTGAAGTGAGGTCATCATCAGCTGGAATAGGTAGAAGAGCCTGTCAGCCACCTAGAAATGAGCAGGAGCGCAGGATGATGCCACATCAGAAAAACATTCATCATCTTAACCCTATCAGAGGTACTACCAAGCCTGTATTACAAGCCTGTGCACTAGGACTGAAGTCTCTTCTGAATGATTTCCTCTGTCTGCCACCATTTCCTGAAATACATGGTAGTGGTTTGGCAATTCTTTTGCAGGGCAGCAGTTCTTCATAGTAAGGTGAAAATGTGTCATGTCATCTCCTCAGTCACATGGAATGAACTTGATAGAGCCTTGTTGCTATTTGTACAGTGATACTTCTACACTTACTGGTGAATATTTGAAACTTGCTTGGTTTTTGAGTGGCTTTTCATCTTTAAATCTCATGCTGCCACAGCAAACTTTGCAGTGCAGTGCAGACATACTGTTTGTTTACAGTGAATATATGATGTTTGTATCTGATCAGTTACACCTAAAAGCTGCGTATTAGTACTGAAAAGGATGATCCTGAGATGAGTGATCCTTCCAGGATTTTAGTGGATCTTTAGGATTTCATTTCATTTTCCAGAATATCTGGGCAGCTGGTGGTTTTACTAGGTCTTGCCTGACTGGAATCAGTGGAGATGTGGCTTTCCACAGACTTGCAGTCCTGCAGAAACTGCATATGTAGGTTACCTTGTCCACTCATGTGCAATAAGGACACCTCTTTTTGAAAGTTTGAGGGTTTTTTGTTGAATGTGACCTGCCTTTGTTGTCTATGAAACCAACTTACCATTTTCCAATAATGGAGAAACTGCAGAAGAGGGTGTTTTAGCATGTGAGAGAAATTTTATATATACTTAATGACTACAAAAGCCCTTCACTTACTTCATATCTGATCTGCAGAGATTGCAGAGTTACAGTGGAGCTGTATTTATGTAAAAATAAGGAATAAAACTGTTAAAATCTGATGTATCTGTCTGGATTCTTGTTATATTCAATTGTTCCTATTAACACTGGCATCTGCTAGGGGCCTCAAAGGGAGTCTGAATCTAAAATTATAGTTCTGTTGTATCATTGTGTGGTTTACCCTTCTGTGTAATCAGTTGAAGTGCATTATAAAATACAGAGGTCAGAGGTAGAGAGCAGAAAAGGAGAAAAGATAGCTTTCTAAAAATGTAAAACAACTATCTTTAGTTATAAGTGTTCCCAGACTTCATATTTGTGGGCTCTGTATAGTATGCTAGCACATTGGTGTAATTTTTAATAACCTTCTACGTAACATATGGCTCAAGATTTGTCTATATGCAGAGCCTTGTGGACAGAACTTGTGAATTATAACATAAAAAATCTCCAGATGTACATGATATTTCTTTATAACACAGAATGATTTTCTTGGGAAGAAGGTGACATATTTGAAAGGCAACATCTGTGTTACTACTTAAATTTTAATAATGTGAATAATTTTCTTTCAACAGAGGAATTCAAGGGCTCAACAATAGTTGAATTAATGAAAAAAGAAGGCACCACCCTAGGGCTCACAGTATCGGGTGGTATCGACAAGGATGGGAAACCAAGAGTATCTAACCTTCGTCAAGGAGGAATCGCTGCTAGGTAACCACATCTCAAGCTACAAAATGCATTATAAGATGTGATTGCTTCAGAAATATGTACTGCATCACAAAGGTCACCTAAAAATGTGACTGATGCATCTATAATGGCAGCTCATCATGCTGGAGAACCTCAGAGGGAGATGGTAACAGCTGGTCCTTCTTTTTGCTCAAGGCTACTTTGTTAAAAACTAGAAATACCAATGAGATCTTTGAAAGTTGTCGTAAGATTCCTGATATTTCTTCTAAATTATATATGTTTTATTTCTCTTTTTTTTTCTTTTTTTTTTTTGTCTTTTAACAAAAAATTGAGAGAAGCAGCATAACATACTGAGGGGAAAAAAAACATAATGGAAAAAAAGAATGATAATGCTACCATAATTTAATTCTTTTTTAGCTCTTCATTAGATAGCTTTGAGATTAAAAAGACTATAAAGTCGTAAGTCCTTACTACTACAGTGGAAAGAAAAAAACTTTTAATCATGAGTGAGACAAGTCAAAAGATTAGGGTTGAGCTAAATCATCCCAAGTAACTGAGCAGAACGTGTGCTTTTGGCCTTGGCCCATCTCCTGTTGATATGATGGTAGCTGTGAACGCAACCAATGTCCAAAAATTATCTTTTTTTGATCATTTCCCAAAGAGAGAGACAAGGATGGGGACAGGAAGAAGATGGGTTCCCAGATCCTATGCCCAAACCAAACAGATAATCCAACTCCTTTATTGTACAGCTGGTTTTGTACCTCAGGAATGAATAATGCAACAGTGTTCTTACTCTAATATTTAACAAGCTAGAGTAGATTAAGATCTTAAAATGCCACTTTCTGTTAGAAAAATCAACTTGTTTTAATCTAGATTCATGGAAAAAACATTTTGCAATCACTAAACAGTGATGTAAAGGATTTGGTTTGGTTCATCAGATCTGTCTTTCACAAAAGGAATATGTACTTTTCCCTAGGAGTGACCAGCTGGATGTCGGGGACTACATCAAATCTGTGAATGGAATCAACCTGACCAAATTTCGCCATGATGAGATCATCAGCCTGCTCAAGAATGTTGGTGAAAGGGTTGTGTTAGAAGTGGAGTATGAGCTGCCTCCAGTCTGTGAGTATTTGCAGAGCAAACTGAAAACCTATGCAGAATAGCAGATATAGTCAACAGTGAGATGGGCGTGGTAGTTAATAGTCATTTGAGTAGTGGTTGTTTTTTAATTTTCTATTCCTAATTTTATTTTTTCTGTGGCATATCACAGAGCATTGAAGCAGTACAAAAGAACTGGCAGTACAGAGGGATGCTCTCAGATGTTTTAGAAGCAGAAGTCCCACCAACAGCAGGGCAGAGTTACCAATCTCTGCTTTTTGTTGGTTTGTGATTTTCTGGGGGTGAGGGTTGGTTTTTGCTTGGTTGGTTTTGGATGTTTGGTTGGGTTCTGTTTGGAGACTTTTGTTTGCTTCTTTGCAGTTTTGAATACTGGAAATTAGCTTAAGTAGATTCCAGGGCAAACAAATCCTTCTTTTTCCAATAAGAACCTCTGAGATGAGACCAGTGAGTACCTGCCTCTGCTTTATCCTCTCTTCTCTCCACTTGCAGCGCCATCCCTCTCTCCTAAGTAAACAACATCCTTTGGGACTTTTCTAGTCTTTTTTGACACCACATTCAGGCAAAATTTTATTTCTAGAGCAGAAGACACAGTGGAGTAGGCCATAAGGATACATGAACTTGCAAGAAATGTGTGACTGAAACAAGGGCTTTCACTTGAAACAAGGGCTTTCACTGAGCAGGATTTTCTTCAAAATACATGTTTATGCTCACACCAAAGTTACAGATTGCTACTGAATGTTTTCCTTGCCTCTCCTTTGCTCTGTCTTCATGTGCTTGTGCCTGTAACAGTGTGTCTGTAGGACAAATCAGTGTGAATCAAGTCTATCAGGTATGAAGTGAAAGCCAGATAAACAGTAAATGGAGCACCTGGGACCTAAAGTGAAGGAGTGTCAGGTGGCTGACTGCCACCAAGGGGCTGCACCAGGCACACCCTTGGAAGAGTGTGTGCTCATTCTTACTGCTCACTGGAGGGCAGAAGATGTGGTTTCCTGGTGTCTGGCCAGAAGAATCTCAGGCGCCAACTTGGAAGCTCCTGTCTCCTTAAATAAAGAGTTTGCTTGCAATAGAATCCAAAAAAATCCATCACTGTCCTTGGTGCTCAGAAGCTGATGAACTTCCCCATTGGTTTCTAGCAGCTGGAGAGTTAGTCTAGTTATGCATTTGGGGCTCTTTAGGACCTTCTGACAAGCACATTAAAATTTTTTGAATGTCCTCTGTTGATTAGTGTTTGCTTGTGCTGAGGGAACTTCATGTTCTGAAGCACAGTATCTGAATTAAGCAGCTGAGTTCAGCGTTACTTTGCTGCAGATGTAGTTGTTTTACCAGCATTATTTGTTTTGCATTTATTCAACTGGGCTTTCTTTGGCTTTCATCCTCTTTTAGCATATGTGCCACTCTTGTTCACTGAGACTGGATTTTGGCATACTGAATTACAGCTGCATTTGTAACTTTTTCTTCAAGTCCTTGGAATTTCCAGCCTCTTCATAAAGCATAGATGATAAAGTTGGAGATAATTAGCAGTTTAGTTGTTTCCATGAACTACTAGTGACCAAGCTGTTTTTGTTAAACATGTAAGTTTTCCAGTAAGTCACGTGGAGAAGTCCCAGCACTTCCTTCCCAGCCCCATACATAATCAAATTCTACTGTTTCTCCCATGCTTGCTCCCTCAGAGCCAGGAAATGTCAATCATTTAATAATGATGGATTAAATTTGGCTGAGCACTGGTAATCCCACTCCCTAGTGCTTCCTTCCATTTCTGAAATGTTCACAGCAGGAGCATCCAGCTGCTGTTTTCAGCATGAGCTCCCTCAGTGTTTAAAACCAGAAGGTGAGCAGTGCCTGTCTCACATCTGCCTTTTGCTATGGGCAAGGGTTAAGGAGGTTTATCCCCACAGCAGGCTGAGGCTGGGGTGCAAGGACAGCCTCCTGAGGAGCTGTTCCCAAGTGGAAGGACGCTGCTTCCATTCCTCACTGCCGAGCTGTGGGTTTCACCTCTCCCCAGTGGAGGTTGCAGGCCACTCCAAATGAATGGGGAGGTGTGGATATGGCAAGAGCTACATCCAAGGCCACTTTCTGTCAATAGAATGAAGGCAGCAGCTGTCTTCTCCTTATAATTCTTGTTTTTTACTCAGTAGAACATTTCTAACTGAAAAGGAAACGACCACATGGCCTCTGTCACAGTCATGATCTTCAAGCTGTAGCAGGCATTACTACAGCACAGAGCAGTGCTCTGGGGGGCCGTCTTTCACCTGTTTTCCTAAGGAAATGAGGTTTATGTCATTTCACTGAGTGCTTCTCCTGGTTCCCTGCAGTAACTTTTTTATTAGGGACTGAAAAACTCAAAAAATTACATGACATATAGTACTTCTCCTGGAAATAAACACTTGAGTGAGTTGTGAGCAAGGGGGTCCTCAGAGAGAGAGAGGAAGGGGCAGAGAGTGCTGAGTGCCCTCTGCTCTTCCTGCTGCCTTTCATGACTGGCAGCACACACAGGGCAGCCTGTGGCTCCATTGCCCCTTCAGGGTATCCTGACAGGGAAACTCTGGTTGTTGCAGGTAGGAACATGAAATTACACAAGTTTTCATTAGTTCTCCATGTTATTTTATGGAGCTGGGTTGGGTTGGTTTTGATTTTATTTTATGTGTGTTTGTACTGTTTGCAGTATTTGATTGGAAGGTGGAAAGTGTGAGTGCATGTGATTTTGCAGTGAGTCCTTTTCCCATTGGAAAAGAGAGTTGTTATACCGTGCCAAAGACTTCCTGTAAAAGCTAATAGCAGACTGTCTTCTGGTTTCTTAACAGCAGTGGTTTCAAATTCTGTAAAGTGGATTATCACACCCAAATGCATTGCTCTCTGCATTAGGCTTCTCACCTCCTAGTCCAGCTGTACACCAATTCTTTAGTACTTCCAGAGGAAAATACTGACTCAGCTAGAAGCCAAAGAACTTTTTTGCTAACTCACCAGTTATGAGGGAGCACAATGCATTTTGAAAAAGAAAAAAAATCCTTATGATAATGAAATGCATTATGCATCGTAATCTAGTAACCTGAGATCAGAGGAACACCCCAAAAATCTTGATTGTCTTCTCTCTAAGCAACAAAAAATAAATGTTTTCCTAGTTAAACAACAAGCTCAATAGGTACTCTTAAGAATTTCATGTCATTTTTGTCTCACTGTGTATTTCCATATTTTCTTGCACTCTTCTGTAACTATAAGAAAAGCAAAATTATGCCATAATTTAAACAGTAAGACCAAATTCCTCACCTGTTATATGCATCTGTGGTTTTTTTTCCTAACCATTGTCACTCTGCAAAATATCTAGCCCAAAATTCTCTCAAAAAGTGGATGAGTTCTTTTAATTACAGGTTTTCAGTCTGACTGTCCTGTAATTGAATCTTTCCAACTGTATGACTCAGTATCTATCATGAATTAGAAAAGGTGTAAATCTGTGTGTATAGTTAGAAAAATAATAACCATTAAGGTTTGGATTTCTTTTCTTTTAGCTGTACAAGGATCAGGTCTCATCTTTAGAACTGTGGAAGTTACTTTACATAAAGAGGGGAACACTTTTGGATTTGTAATAAGAGGTGAGTTATTGTTAAGTTTGAACTCTGTATTTTCCTGTTTATAAAAAAGGTGATAAGTTTTTGAAGCACTCAGAAATATGTCAAGATTTATGGTTTACAGTTTGTAAAGACAGATATATTACATTTTCCATACCCTCATGTGTTGCTTTTATGAGCTGCTTTAATTTTTGTTTATGGAAGAACCTTAAGTAATCAACTATGCCAAGGAAACATGAGAAACTCTGGTCACATAAGACCAGATTCTGCTACCACTGAGATCACCAAGAAGGTCACAGTTCCTGAAAAAAAAAAAGATTTACATGTAGTACTTGTATATATTAGGCATGAAATTTGATTAATACTGCTGGTAGTCTGAATTGTACAACTAAAATATTATCACTGACTTGGAGAACAGAAGAGAAGATGCAGCTGTTAATTAATATACCCCAATAATGAATTATTACTTTCTTCAGGGAAAATGTCTTCTTTATTTAATACATAAATTTTGTAGTAGTCACTCACTATTCTGAATATACATAAAGTAGAGATTTTTTTTGTCCTCTATGCTGCAACCATTGCAGAACAATGTGGTCACACTGAGATCACGTTTTCAGAGTAAAGGTTCTAAGAAAAAAATACGCATTTAGTAAGAATCCCTCCATAGAAATGTTTTTAAAGATTCATCTATACATAGGGTAAGCTGATTTTATTTAGGTAAAATTCAGGGGAGGGTCATATTTATGGCTTGGACACTTTCTGGTCTTTTTAGCCCATCTGTGAAGGTGCATGCTACAAGATGTAGGCTTGCCTTTTGGTAATGAGCTTTCATAAAAAGCATGAAATGAAGGTATACTTTCTCTGACTTTTTCCTTTCTAGGTGGAGCACATGATGACAGAAATAAATCTCGTCCTGTTGTAATAACATGTGTCAGACCTGGAGGGCCTGCTGACAGGTACAATTCATCTTTCTCTGGAGTTCATGTGAAAGAGAAATGGAGAAAGGCGAATTAATTGGGACAGAAGTTAAGATTTTGAGTGAAATAGATGCATTTAAACATAGTCCTTTGAAATTCATGGGTTTGTCTTTAATTGTTGTAATAGAAATTATAACAACTGCAGCAATAATAATGAGCAACCACAGAGGCTCATTGCGTTACGGTGTGTGTGAACTTTAATTTAGAATCTTGCACCTAAAATTATTAGAATAAATTCCTGCAGTAGGTCAGAGCACTTTTTTTTTTTGCATTCTTCAGACAACCGAAGTAGCTCTTAATTATGCTTTTTGTACTCTTAACACCACAATCTTTTTCTCTTGCAGTTCAGAATAGTACTGTGACAAGTTTGAGTGTTGTATTATTTTGTTAAGATATTTGTACATATCTGCATGTGAGGTCACACATAACTTTACCTACAAAACCTCTGAGTACAGATTTATGTTTTTGCCATATTTGTATATAATACCATTTTATATATATAAAAAGAAAGAATATTCACTTTATTTTTATGTACAAACTGCATTTTCAAAAATGGCATTTGTGTCCTTAAACTATTAAAGGAACTCAAAGGGCACGTTTTTTAAAGTAGATTGATATCTGTAGCCTATGCTGGCATTTTTGAGCTTGGAAACATTAACTGAGAAGAAGTTGTTTCAAGAGGGCATTTCTTTTGTTCCCTCACCTTTTTCTCTCCCTCATCCCCTGTTTTTCTCCATGTTTCTTGTTTTCTCCATGATTTCCTTGTTTTCTTCATGGTTTCCTTGTTTTTCTCCATGATTCTTAAGCTGACAGTGTTAGTATTTCATTTTCTATTATAATTCTGAATAGGTTATGATATATACCTAGGAGGCAATATTTTAGATTTAGAGTTGAATTACTTCCAGATAGAAAGAAAGGAAAAATGGAATTATGTAAGTAAAAGATATTTTTAAAGAAAATCAATAAATGGACATTCATATTTTGCAATCTGTTTCAGCACCCATGTGTTTGCACCTCGTGTTTATTTTTAAGAAAATATTGGAGGAGGATGTGTTTGTGTATGTATGAAAAAAGAGTTGTGTGGACAAGGCAGAAAGAAAGCATATGTTGAGCAGAAGCTATACTTAGTTGCAATTTAATGTGACTTGATTATTTCACTGTGTGGTAAGCTGTTTTCCAGTCGCTGACTTTCCAATTAAAGCAATTTCCTTTCCACTGCGCCCTCTGATCATTCTCACTGTCAAAGTAAATGTTAAGTGTTAACGCAAGAGGGATGGATGTCAGGGAGGGTGCAAGAGAATCACTTTGCATAAAAATGGTATTATCTCCAAATCAATTTATCTTACACTAACAAAGATCATTCTTTTATTCTCCCTTCAGAGAGGGCACAATCAAACCCGGGGACAGGCTGCTGAGTGTTGATGGGATCCGACTGTTGGGAACAACACATGCTGAAGCCATGAGTATTCTCAAACAATGCGGGCAGGAGGCCACTCTGCTGGTTGAATACGATGTCTCAGTGATGGGTAGGTTGTGGGATAGGAAGTGGGGCTGTAATATTGGGAGCCTTCTGTGATGTTTCCCTGCCTGTTTTCCATGAGCTGTTTTAGATGTGATTGTGACCTGTTATGCTCCTAGTAGCGCTGCTATTCCCTTCTGCATCGTATCATTAATCTTGGGTTCATGAGGAGGTGAGCAGTATTTTACTGTAATTTAGCATTCTGACATTCCGTGGTTTGTAGGCTGAAACCATAGTGTGGATTCTAGCAAAGTAGCTTTTCCAGTGACTAGTTTATAATAAAGGTTAATGAAGTGTAAGCATTTCTGTGTCACATGAAAGAGAGGAATACTTGATCTAACAAGAATTCTTCTGCCTTTTGCTGGTGCTGCTAGTTGGACGAGACATAATTAAAAAATCACAAGACTCCCATAAAGAAAAGAATAGGAAAAAGAAAATTTGTTAAGAAATACAGAGGTGGCAAATCATGGCTTGAAAAATGAGCTTAGATGTTATACAAACTTTGTTGAACTCACTGAAAATATGGAAGATTTTTTTGGGAAGTCAAGTAGACCAGATGACATTTAACAAGAGATTTGGAATTGACTTGTTACCATTTGTTCTGGAAATTGTCATATCCCCTCAATTTTTTCAAGATACAGAAAATTCATAGCAGCAAGAAACAGAAATACCCACCAGTCAGACTGAAATATTTCTTGTCTGTTTGGGGATTTTTCACTTCTTTCTCTGCTCAGTTCCACAGTCAGGTTGCTAGCCTAGCAGTAAAGCAGCCTCCTAGGGATTTGTGAAATAGCACTGTCAAACTTCAAAGCCTTGGAAAAGATTAATACTGAAAAGAATAATGTCACTTATTTGCTTATTTTGGAACAACCCTCTTTATTCTTCTCTGAGACACAGATTTCTCTGTTTTTATTAGAATATATGTCTCTGTTTACTTACCTGTCAGGAATTGAAGTGGCAGGTTTGTGTAGTGTCTGGCAGGCCTGATGGACAGTTGCACAGATTCATGTCCAGAAAGGTGGAGACAGCTCTGATGAGCTCTAGCTTCTGAGGAGAGCTATAATTTAGGTGTTTTCATTTGTTTCTTCTTTTTCTTTGAAAAACAATGGATGGCCAAACCCTGTCTATCATCACAGTAAAATCAATATTCTTTCTACTCCACTTTTACTAAAATGCACCCCTGGCTTTAGACAAAGTTTCCGGCAAACCTTCATTTCAGAGAAAACTCCCTTCCCCATTTTCCTTGTATACCCCAGGGGGAGAGCAGCTCCCATTTCACTGAGGATCTTTTGGAAATCTTTGCAGGTTTGCGTGAGGGGGAGACCACATGATGAAATATTCTGTTGTGTCCCAAACTGCAGCTTGTTCAAGGAACCTTCTTTTCAGTACTATCTGGATAAAGCTCAGTTCAGGAGGACACAGAACTTCATTGGAAATTTCAGGCTTGAAATTTCTTAACTCTAAAGGCAGCACCTACCAATCAGTCTCTTCGTGTCATTTCTTCTCTGAATAAACTCTTTTGTTCTCAGCACCAAATCTGGATTCATCATTCCTGCCTTCCTGGCAATGAATGTGTTATCCAACAGAAATTAAATGAGGTAGGCGAACCTGAGACTTGTGGAGTCAGAAAGAAAGAAGGAAAGGGAAATCAAACACTGGGAAATGTATGGAATGGTGGTCCAGCAAAGTCTGCAAGAAGAAATAAGGAAGGAACCAGCAGACTGTCTTTCTAATGCATTGTGATTTTTTTAGATGTTACCTAGCCCCCAGTAGGTTTTGAATTTTTTCCAATTTGCATGCACTGCATAGCATTTTAGCAGTGAAGTGAACAAAAGATTTTGTTGGGAAGCTCTCTTGTGCACTTATATTACAGCCATGGTGCAAAGGCTGAAAATCATTCA
This sequence comes from Brachypodius melanocephalos, assembly GCA_013398615.1. Taxonomy (NCBI): domain Eukaryota; kingdom Metazoa; phylum Chordata; class Aves; order Passeriformes; family Pycnonotidae; genus Brachypodius; species Brachypodius melanocephalos. The sequence goes on along the minus strand of VZSR01003812.1, from coordinate 2,952,718 downwards.
TCCTAATCCATTGAATCTTGGCCCAGGAAACCTTTGTTGATTTGGATCTTCTCTTAGTTCTGTTCAGGAGCAGGAAAGTCAAAGTTGGGAGTAATGTGAAAGAGAGAACATGAGTCATGAAGAGTAATTTAAGAATTACAGAAATGTTACTCTTTTTTCCAACTTGTATGTTACCCATAAACGGTTTGTAATGCTGTCTAAGGGTTGATGTGAATTTGAAAATAGCTAAAACAAAGGAAGAGTATTGGGTGAGATGACTTATCAGTAACTGATGTTTGAAAATAGACTAGTAGGTTAGCCTTCTTGGAGGGGGCAGAAACAATCCAAAAGCTACACAGAAGTCTAGTGTATTCTGTAGAGTCCTCCTGGAATAAGCTCTCAGTAGAATATATTTCTCCTAGAGTTATAATTGTAGCACTATTTGCTTTAATACCTTCTTTTCTGTTAGTGGATGGTAATATCCTGTAAAGTAGCATTGCATGTGGCCAGAACTGGAAAGAGTCATAAAATACATTCTGATAGCATGAAATTGAAACTTGATTTGAAATGGTTTTACTAGATGAAGAAAATAATCCTGAACTATTTTTCAACTACAGTCCTGTAGTGTGTAACTGACTTTTCTTACTCCTGTAAGCATAAGCTGTTTCAAAAGGACTGTATTTCTCAAAGTTTAGTTCTTCCAGCTGAAGTCTTCAAGAGGTCACTTGGGAAGCTTGTACATTTTATTGTTTCTGGACCCTAGATACACTGAAGTAAAGAAAGCATCAAGGGGTTCTGTGCAGGGTAATCAAGTGTGTATATAATGTAAGAGATGTGGCTATTCCTGTTGAACTCTCTGGGGTTACACCTGTGCTTTCTTAAGTACATCCTGAGGTCTCCTGCTCAGCTTGGTCCTAGGAAATAAACTTGTCAATTCAGCTTCTTGGAAGAATTTTTTTTTTTAGACTGTGCTGAAAATATTTCCAGGTTGATGTGTGGAGTGTACTGCTGTGTAGTTTCAAAGAGACTTTGACATAGTAGGAGTTTGAAAATACCAAGATAATCCCTGAAGAAAATTGGAAAACCTAATTTCTGGGAAAGTATTTTTTAATGTGATAAAAGTTACATTTGAAGTTGTGGCAGGTGCAGTCTTCCAAATGTCTTTCTGTTTTCCAAAACACATTTTTCAGTTTTGAAGTACCATGATTGTTTGCCTTTCTTGTTGATTTTAGAGGAGACTACCTGTGTTTTTTAATTTTGTAATGGTTTAATAATGCTGCACTTCAGTGTTTGCAAAGGACATGGATATGGTGACTCGCTCTACACAGAACTGTATAGGAGTAACATGACCTTTGTGGGCTTTATTACTTTTCTCTGTAATCCTTACACCTTAAGTGTCCAGGCTTTGTGGTCATGTGGATCCCCTGTTTTCATCTGTGGTGGGAGAGGTTTGAGTAGTACAGCTCTCTGTGCCCTATGATTACACCTGAGTCCTCATTTTGAGGAAGGGGAGAAGTAGAGGCAAAGTGGTAGCTAGCAGTGACTTGCTACCACTGTCCAGACAATTTTGCAACCTGAATCCTCTCCTATGGCAATCAAATAGAAAATATTAATTCCAAGCTATAAAGTTAGGTTGGGGAGACTGAAATTCTCACTGTTAGGCAGTCAGATGAAGTATTATAATTAACTGCTCACAGCTAGAATGTAACACTAATAACAAGCTACAAACGAAGATTCACAGTGCCTCTGTCTAAAACAAGAATCAAAAGTTAATCAGTACATTGAAGCTGAGGAGGTGCAGTTTCCCTTCAGGTTTTTGAAGATCTGTCATAATGCCACTGGGCTCTGTGTTGTCTCTATAACTGGGGTTGGTTCTGCTTGGGTAACCTTCCATATTTTCTCTGAAAGGGAGCAATCAGACAAGTTCAAAGTTTACCTTGAGTTTAAATTCTGGCCATTTTTATGTAATTAGTTCATAAATGGCTGATGATGATTTTTTGAGCAACCTACTGTTTAAGTCTTGGATGCTCGTTCTGGGGCAGTCTTTGAATCAAGGATACTGCAGTTAAACAAAAGTAATAGCTTTTGCCAGAACTTTGACACAAAAGGAAGCTTTTTTTAGTTGTTTGCACTCGTGAGACACAACATCTTTCTCTCTTATCTCTTCAATGGTTATTTGTTAGTTCAAACCACTCTGTGGTGTTCAGGAGTGAAGGAACATATTGCACTTTCAAATTCCATATGTTTCTCTGGCTTCTTTAACAGTTCTTGCTCTTATTTGAGCCAGAATAGATTTGCTGGAATGTGTCACCCTGTAAGCATTCTTTGCAAAACAGAAATAGTCAGCTTGTTTTCTGTTGCAAATCTACCAGTGTCACCCTGACACAGAACCACTTGATTTTAACTAGAGCAACGCCCTCTATTTTCCGAACTCAATGTTTAACACTGGTAGAACTTTCTACAAAGGGGATTATTAATGCAGACATTTGCTAGTAAATCTTTTTGCTAGCCTCATACAAGGGTTTTGCCTCTTTAAGTTCATCCATTAAAATAAGCTAATGAATTAATTAATTAATTAATGCTGTAATGAGCCTATGAAAGTATATTTAAGGAAATCTGCCTCACTTTTTAGCAATTCTGCCTCACAAGAAGAGCACTAGGGAGAGAAAATTTGCACAGTTTAAAGGTCAGGTGAGATAATCCGTGGTATAGTGTAGACTTGCAGTAATTTGTGGAAGGCGAGGAATAGAGAAGAAAAAAGAACTTACGGGCTGACCCTTAAGTTTCATAAAGCAATACCACTCAAGTGCATCCAGAGCTGTGGAGACCCTTAAAAGCTAGAGATTTTACAAGCCCAAAGGAACAGGAGCCCCAGAGACTCCAAGGAATGACTTAAGATCTTCATAAGCCTTACAAGTGTTGCAAAATCTTGAAACTTGAAGTAAAGTTGGGAATCTTGTAGGATTCCACACTGCGTTTTTCTTCTCCTGCTTTACAGGGTTAGAATTGACATTACCTTTGTCTCATACAGGGTTTTGACAGAACAGATAGGTAGCATTCTCTAGCATTTGAGTGGAACTGCAGGTCTCCTGGCTATCACAGGGCGATGGATTTGGATCCCTTGAAATTCTAACTATGAATTAGTTGCTTAAAACTTTGAAGATGTTTTCTTGTGTTATGTTGCTTCAGAAACAGATAAAATGAAAATTCATGTGCAAATAGCTGTATTAGCTGAAACATTACTTTAAATACTGCTACACAAACACATACACAAGTTATGTTACAAGACAATGCTGAAAGTCAAAATGTTGAGTGTTCCACCTGAGAAATGTCAGAAGTGAGACTGTCTGCTCAGCTGCTGTCCGTAGAGGTGTGCATGCAGTACAGTCACAGGAGAGATAATAACCTTTTTATGCAGCTATTCATTTTGAATTTTATTTCTGTCTCCGGTGTGTGACCACAGGCTTATTGAAGGCACTGCCCAGATCCTTGTCTAAATGCAGAGTTATTAATTTCCTGGTGTTTTTTCCTGAGGCCCTAATCCTGCCACAGTTTGAGTGCTTCAGGCAATATGCAGATCTCAAGGAGAATGCTTCTGAGTCTCAAGGTCACTTCATATGTAGTGGATCTTTCTTACAGCAGAAGATGACACAGACATAACTCCAACAAACAGTTCCAGAAATACCAGCTCACAGATGTGTCACTAGGTAAAACAAATGGGATTTTTTTGTCTCTCGTGGGGGCTAGTGAGTGATTCACATTCACTTAGCAGATACTTAAATCTGTGTGCTGTGGCACATTAGTCTCATCTTACTGTGCTGTTTACTTGTTTATCAAACACAGGGCATGTTCTCCTGTTGATGCCAGATGCCTGCATCAGGGACACCAGTGTAAATTGACAGTCGGATGTGGATATATACAACAAAAAACTTTTCTCTTTGTAGTGCTAGCAAGCTGTGCTATGGCACAGGGAGGTGGTTCAAGACAGCCAGCACAGCTTCAGCAAGGGCATGTCCTGCCTGACCAACCTATTGGGCTTCTATGATGGAGTTACTATATCAGTGGACATGGGAAGGGCTACAGATGTCATCTCTCTGCACTTGCGTAAAGCTTTTGATACAGTTTCCCACAACATCTTTTGCTCTAAACTGGAGAGGAATGGATTCACTGGAAGGACTCTTGTTAGGTGGATAAGGAATTGATTGGACAATCACGTCCCGAGGGTAGTGGTTAATGGCTCAAAGTCCCAGTGGGCATCAGTGACAAGCGGTGTCCCTC
>VZSR01003812.1:2712733-2948361 GCA_013398615.1 Brachypodius melanocephalos | reverse complement strand
GAGAAAGATGGAGAGAGGCTTGTTACAAGGGGTTGTAATGACAGGACAAGGGGGAGTGGGTTCAAACTGAAAGAAAGTTTGAATTGGATATAAGGAAGAAATCCTTCATTGTAGGGGTAGTGAGGCACTGGAACAGGTAGCCCAGAGAAGTTGTGGCTGCCCTATCCCTGAAAGTGTCTGAGGCCAGGTTGGTGAGGTTCTGAGCAACCTGATCTAGTGGAAAGAATCCCTGCTCAAGGCAGATGGGCTGTAACTAGATGATCTTTAAAGTCCCTTCCAACCCAAGCCATTCTATGATCCTGTGATTTCATCTAGTGTGGCATATGATTTACCCTTGGCATGAGAAGCCTGAGGCTTGTGATTTTTTCTGGTATCGAGTTGTCTGGCTTTCAGGACTGCTCTTTTACAGTAGGAAGAATGGTTTATTCCTTTTTTCCCTTGTCTCTCATGCTGCTACTAAATATGATGTGCAGGCTTCACTTAGTCTCATCAGGAGACTGTAAGATGATTGATACTGATCAGTTTGTCCTAAGTTCCTGCTTCCTTACCTGCTTTAATCTACTCTACTTACCTTTAAAGGAAATACAAATACCTTTTTAAACACCTCTTGAGATAAGTGGGCTAGCATGGAAACCTAAAGTAAATAGGCATTATGGCTTAAAAAAAGGCAGCTTTTTCGGCTGGATTCAAGTTCAAATTGAAATTCAGAAACCAGTTCTTGATTGATCAGTTTTTTGTGTGGTCAAGAGATACAGCTGCTGGCTGTGATAGTAAAAAAAAATTCTTGCAATTGCTTACCAATGCTGTCAGTCCCTTTCAGCCTTTACAGAAATTGTGGTATAATCTGAAACTTAAAATCAGCAGTCAGGTGTTCCCTTCATGTTACATAACCTTCTTTTCCTTGCAGTTCCCTCTTTATGCCTTACATACCTCCTACCCAACTCCTTCACTGCTAGCTCCTCGAAATGTATGGTGCTTTCACCTATGGATAGGACATTTATTTCATTGTGATGACTGCTGAGCAGTGAAAGAGGTGTGGAACGGGGCCTGGTAAGAAAACAAATTTTTCCTTTCAGTGAACAGCACTCCTGGGTTGCATAAGCAGCTCTCAGTTTGTCATTTACCAGTTCCTGTGTAAGCTTACATCCTAAACAGCATTGACACATCTTTATGTACCATTACCTGGGTTTCTCTGTCAGAAAAACTACAAGCTTCTGACATCCCTACTGGAATAGTTCCTCAAAAGAGTGAGAGCCACTAAGCCCACCAGCCTGTTCTCTGCTAGCAGGGCTGTCAGACCAGCTGTCCAGCACAGTGCACATGTGATTGGTTTCTGGAGACCAGAAAAGCCTTGATGCACACACATGACCACATGGTTTTGAAGGTGTTTGCTGGAAGTGGAGAACAGCTGCAAGGGTTCTGGATCCCGGGGTTTCTTCCTGACTGTTTCATGGAGGCATGATGCTTCTTTCCTCCATTTGTTGTTCTTATCCTGATTCTGAGCTCCATTACTGTCTTTTCCCAGTAGCTGCTTGATTTTTCCTTTCTCTACTGACCTAGTTTGACTCGTCTTTTCTAGAAGGTCCTAAATCCCCAACATGCTATTCCCTCTCCTTACAACCCAGTTTTTTCTGCTATCCTTTGCCAAGTAAGGCTTAGGTAATTTTCCAACACATTTCTCTCGCAGTTCTGATTTGCCTCTTTTAAAGGCCTTTTGCAGTTTACATGCCTGTCCTTCTTTAGCCTTTTCTCTTGTCCCTGTCTCTTAGCAAACCATTCCCAGGTTTCTTGTTCTGCAGCTTCTTTACAGATCAATAACCTGCTCACCTCAGTTCCTCCCCTTCTTGCCCAAAAAGTCCTTCTCTCTGCTTTTCTTAGCTTTCTTAGCTCTTGATTCCCAGTGCCAGATCTGTCAGGCAGAGAAGACACATAGGGAATATGAATTTTCCATATAAAGTCTATAGAATTTTCAGGGGGAGGGGCAGGGTAGGTGGGACATGCTATGGCTTTTCCAAATGACCTGTTTCAGCTAAAAAAAAATAAAGGGAGAGGAAAAAGTGCAGTCTGAGAAAAGTAACCATTGTAAGAAAAAATCACACCAAATATTTGTACTGTGGCCAAGTTGTAAGTTACAAGCAATTAAAAAAAAGTTGTTTTAATCAGAAAAGTATGATTTCCATGATTACCAAGTGTATTTGCCTGGTATCTTTTCTCTGTCTGGTTGTGATTTGCTTCTGCAGTTTAATAGCCTTCTTGCTAGTAAGTGATTGCAGAAGGGAGGATTGTCAAGTTTTACAAGGATTTCATAAATCTTACAGGTATTTCTTTCTTTACAAACTTCTTGATTATCCCTAAAGAGAAATAAAAGGAGTTTAGCTGAACCATATAAGTTACAAATTACTCTAACAGGTCCAATTAAAATTTATCTCAGATGCTTTTGAAACTATGACCTCATGAAAAGCAGCTTAATAAACATTGCTTTGTATGGAAGAAAAAAAACCTATAAAGGTGAAATGAGATGTCCCTGAAACAGAAAACTAAAAGGACAATTTAATTGTCATAAATAACTAGGAAGGGGGAGGAATTCACTTCATATATGAGAATATTCTGTTTTACTTACTGAGTTCTGAGAGTAATGGAAAAATTTGTCTTCAAAGACTTGTCAGGAAGGTGAAACCTGTATTTGTATGCAGTTAATCTAAATAGTCTACAATTATAAGAAATCAGTCTGAAATATCAAGTGTATTTCATGATGGGCATTCACTAAAGGAGACCCTTGCTAATCTGTGTTAGTATCTCTTTACAAAGCACATGGTCTCAATATTTTAGGTGCTAATTCAGGGGCTTAGATCCTCAAATGGAAGCAGTCTCTACCTCTTAAAAATACACTATTTTGCTGCTTCTTATAAGCAATTAAAGACAAATGATGGAAGGAGAAGATTCTTGTAGTAATCTCTCCTGTCCACCATCCAGGCTTCAAGAAAGCAGAGCAAAGGAGCAATAACCCTCACAGACCATTAGTAAAAAATGGAAAATAAGAGATTGATTAAATCTTTCCACTTCACATGAGGGCTGTCCACATACACCATGCCTGAAATGCAGCAGGCAAGAGAATTGGCATCTCTGCCACATGTTCATATCTCTGGCCAGCTGGAAGTGGGTCAGTAAGTTGGCTTCTCTGTTAATTTAGCATGCTGGTCAACAGAGACTATCATAACAACAGGATAATGAGGTATCCTGGGTTGTGCTTGTCTGAAAAAGAAATTAAGCAGGTAGCTGCAGTACTTAAATTCAGAGTGCAGAGGTGCATTACAGAAATGGTGATAATTAAGTTTTGTGGAGATTAAAAGATCTTTTGTATGTGCCATGCAATTCAAAGCAAGAGAAATTCTCTAGTCAGATCCAATTAAAAAAAAAAAAAAAGCCCCAGATTTATGTTAGTGCCACTGCAGTCATCTGAGGGACTAAGAGACAGATCTGATTTTCTTTATACTAGAGAGAATTTGTGCTGGAACCCCAGAATCGGTCTTTAAAAGGGCCCATCTCTAAGGAAATAACAGCAGAAAGGCACCAGTCCTGCCTCCATTCCAGGGAGAGGAAAACACTAAATATCTCCCAAGACTTCCCCTGAGGGGAGGCATTTTAAAAGAGCTGGAACTGAACCACTCCATCCTCTTGACGTTTTATTCATGGGTGTGAGACATCCAGACTATGCCTAACAGGTTAGGTCAAGGGAGGAAAAATGGGATGCAGATTTTTATTCCTTTACAGTAAGGTTAATTGTTCATTAATCATTTCACAGAACATTTATGCTGAGAAGGGATGGATTTCAAGGTATGCATATTTTTCAGTATTTTGCCTAAATATGACCTCAGTTAATGGTGTCTTAGTGCAAAACCCATGTGAATGAGATCTGAAGCTGATCCTGTGAGACTGCACCATCTAGTACACAGCACTTGGGAGATGTGTACTGCTCAGAGAAGTCAGTACTAAGGTCTGTGAGCTGGAAATGTAAGTAGTGGGAAAAATCAGCATTTAAGGTGAATGGGTTTATCTTGAAATCAACATAGTTCCTCAAGATAATTGCAGCAGTGCCACATCTTACAACATGATCTTGTTATACTTCCAGTGGTATTGCTCATCTGTATGATGAACAAATGTTTGACTCAGTCAGAAGACTTTAACTGATTTCAGCTGGGATTTAAAATAGGACCCAAAGGCAAAAAAAAAAATCTCAAGTCCTATGTTTGAAGAGCTTTGCTTAAAGGGAAATAAACAGCAGACCTGTGTTTCTTTGTCCCCCTCCTCAGTTCACACCAAATGGACACCCAGTTTATGCCAACAAATATGTCTTCTGTCAGCATAAAAGTTTTCTAGTTTAAGCACTGTTTACACCACTAATCGATGGGGTTTTTTCTTGCCAACGTAAGATTAGGGATTCCACAGCCAACTCAAATCTGAAGTGTAGAAAGGACTTGTATTGCAAAGACTTCACTGATGCAAATTACTTTAAAATTGTGCTGTTTAGAATGTTTAATTACAGCCAGTTATCTTTCTGGCCTATCCTTTCTGCTGATGGAAAAAGAACATGCCAGGCCCATTTTCTCTTCACCCCTTTGCTAAGATATTTCTCTTCTGCTACTGTAGCTTTGTCATGGGAACACAGTGTACACACATGAAATAGCCAGTTCTATGCTGAGTTTTAGAGGTCATCTCTCTTTGGATCTAGATCACAGCTAAAGTCTCTACCTTTGAACATGCCAGAGAAAGGGTTGGATGAACAGCCACCATGTATTTCATTTTAGTTAGTTTTTGGCTTTCACATAACAGGGCAGATTTCAAATGTCAGCATTTGATTTTATAAATCATGGCAAGGCACTGATGCTGCTGGTCTTCTCAGTACATGCTGTCATTCTTTAGTTGGATATGGAATGTGGGAGAAGCATCAGCTGCTATGTTTAAAGTACAAATCAGCTGCAAAAGGAAAGCGAGCAAGAAAGGATGTCTCCTTTCTGTGCTACTTTAACATCTCCCTTGCTGGAGGAATGGCTTTTTGGCTACTTTCATAAACTGACTCACAGTTTTTTAAAGATAAACCCACAGATTTTTAAAGATAAACCCCAAATCCTTTGTGTGTATGGGAGAAGTCTTTTCTTGTCTTTGCAAAGTTCCTTTCAGTTCAGCTCTTCAGGGATTAGAAATGTGAGCGTTTAAGATGCTCATGCAACCTTACTCAGATACCTTGGTGCATATGTTACATTACAAATTTTAATTGGAATGATTGCATACATTTTACCTTCCACAGTCACCTGCTGCATAGTGCTAAATGATCAGAAAAACAGTCATGTGAGAGAAATATTCTAAAAAAAGCTGATCTTGATGCAGATGCCTAAACTGGGGCAGGTGAAACACGTTTGTCAAATGCCTGTTTTCTTGGGTGGTTATAAAGAGTTTAAGTTAAGGTGTAGCTACTTCAGGTGTGCCCTACAGAGAGGTCTGTGTTTTGGTGCAGTGAACCCCAACATAGATGTCTTAAAACAACCTCTCCAGACAAAGAGGTGCTTTCAACCTTCATTTCTTTGATCCTTGTTTGTTTATCTCTGCAGTGGGAAAACCACTATGCTTTTGCTCTATGATGTGGTTATAAGAGAAAATCATTAATAAACGTGCATTGTAGGGAATACTCAGAGGCTGCAGCATACAATAGCTCTTCCCCACCACATATGCTCAGAGAAGACTGAGAATGCTGTTTAGTAATTAAGGCATGAGCTTGGAAGAAAAGGGAGAAGTGTTCCTACTCATTAAATATTCACTGTCTACCTTCCACATGAGGCTCTTGAAGAAGGAAGTATATGTGCTTATTTAATTAAAGAGAGGAGGTAAAAATAAGTACATCCAGGTAATATTCATTCTGGGGATCATTAGGTTTGAAGTGCTTTGTGCCCACATGGTGACTGTAATATTTTCCTTTTACTGTCATTCTGTTTGTAAACAGACACTTCTGATCTTTATTGGTGTACATGTATTTTTATGATGAATCATAATGATGTTCTGCAGATTTTAATCAACTTCTCATTTGAGTTCTTTTACACCTTGCATAAGCACAGTTTTTCTGTTACAGTCAGCTCAGCAGTGCTGTTTGGAATAGCCTTCTTCTGAAAACTGTGACCTCTAATTTTTCAAGGTCTTTACAAAGACCTTAGGTAAATTAGGGTGGATTTCACTGGTAAAAGAAAAAGAACAACGAAACCCAAAGAAACAGACCAAAAAGAAACACAGTCAAAAAAGGCTTTTCACAGTTTCTCCTTTACATAAATCCAGTAATTGCTTCATTATAAATATGAGTAATGGAACATCTTCAAAAAGAAAAGAAGTCACCAGAGATGGGCATGAGAGGACCTGGAGCCGCTCTGAGCCTGGCAGCAGGAGCTGCTTTGGCAGGAGGTGAATGTCTTGTCCTGCAGCAAAGGAGGAGCCACATGGGAACCTTGCCAAAGGTGACCCTGGCAGCAAGCTGGCAGGCTGTCTGCTGAGGTAGCAGATGATAGAGTGCCCTTCTCTTTGCTATGACTATAACAGTTATGGGCCACTTGAGTTTCTAGAGGTTATTGCTTAGTTGGGATTTTGGGAGCAGAAATGTGGGGTATTGGTTTTGCTGGAAATCTGTGCTGCAGAGAATGGGGGATATAGAAGCTTTCTTTTACTTTAAATGTGTGAATACTCCCAGTAGTACTGTTCACGTATTCTTTGGAACAAGAAGAAGAAGGAAAGGGGAAAAGGTGGAAATATATAGGCAATCCTGAATTACTTTTGCAATGAGGGACGAAAGAGTTTATGTTTAGAACCATGCCTTCTGTGTTGGATTTAAGGGCAATTTACCTGAACTACTTTCACTATTCTTTTGAAATGTTTTTGCTGGACTGCTGCTGAGGCAGTACCAAAGCAGAAAGAGAGGGCAGTTAATAAACTTGTTTTCTGACTCAGTTTACCAAAGTTTTTGTAATCCCTGAGAGCAGAAAAACTCTCACTCTGGTCCTCAGTGCAAAAACCTCCAGATCAGATCTCAGCCTCGACCTTCTGCATGGTAGCCTTTTATAATGTGGCTGTGCCAATGCATCAATTACTTTTAAGACATCTGTGCTAGAGCACAGATTATTGAAGAGACAGGTGGAAAATGTGGTACCAATAGTACATATTTATAAGATTAAAAATTCATATTATCTGTTATTAACAGCAGTGTACAGTATAATTTTTCTTTTCTTCTGGTTGATAGTTACCTGATAGGCTTTGCAGAGTGTTTTGGACTAATCTGAAGCTCCTGCCTGTTCAACCAAACCAAGTCAGTTGATGTCAATGTTAGCAGAAGCACACCCAAGGTCAGCTTTCCAAGACACAGAGACTTCAATTACCTTGTGTGCAGAGGTCACTAACCCATGTAAATAATAAGTAACCATGAATATATAAGTTGGTGTGTTTCAGTACAGAGGAGCCCTGAGCCGGATCCAGTCGCGCAGCTCACATGCACCGAGCAGCTCAGCTGTGTGGGAATGGGGCTGTACTTGGGTCAGTCATCCTGCTGACAAGCAGGAGGGGCTGTCACAGGCTCAGCATCTTGCTTCTGTGGCTCTGCTGCTTCCAGGGCTTCAGCTCCCACCACTGTGGCAGAGACAGGGGCACCTGAGCTATCTCACTAACACAGCATTGACTCATCCTTATTTGCCTTAACTGTTCTCTTATCCAGGTGTCTGAACTATCCATGGCACACCTTTGCTCTGAAGCTTTGGGCATTATCTGAGGTGTCTTGTCCTGGTGGAGGCTTGGACAAATGGGCACTGTCAGTTCATTGCAAAGTTTGGGTGCTTGGGTGTTTGCAGTGCTTTTCCCATCTATGAAGTGAGAGCAGTGAGGGGCTTTGTGTTCTGTAGGCTTTTGAAGATAATCCAATCCCATTATAACTATTACTGTTCCTGTTAGATGGAATTTAGGGGCGTTATGTCAAATAGACACATAATTGGTGGGTACTGCAGCTCCTTGTATTATCTGTAGTGTGTCCTTACAGATATGCTTTTGAGGCTGGCTGATGTAAAATTCAACACACCAGCTGTGTCTTCGTTTGCAGGCTGAGGTGCAGATGGTGTTGCCCTTATTTGTTTTATTTGTTGTGATTAGTCAGACACAGAATTGTGCAAGAGATGGAGATTTTTAAAGATATCCGAGTTCTTGTGCATTTTATTTTCTGTCCTACTTGGAGGAGAAAATAAGTATGGGAAGTTCTTTTGGACATATATATCTGTCTCTCAGGCCCAGAGAAGTTCTGGATGTCCCATCACTGGAAGTGTGCAAGACCAGGTTGGACAGGGCTTTCAGCAACCTGGTCTAGTGGAGAGTGTCCCTGATTATGGCAGGGGCTTGGGACTAAGTAGTTTTTAAGGTTCCTGCCATCCCAAACTATTCTGTGATTCAATGGTTCTTTGATTTCATCCATGCTTTGAGCAATAGAAAATTAGTGTTTTGTATTGCAGAGCCTCAGCGGAGGACATATTATTTGTGCTATTTGGGGGGGGTCTGTCTCATTTTGGAAGATGGTTTTTAAAAATAATTACTTGTAAGTTCCATTTCTGGAATGAAATGCTGGCAGAATTCTGTTGCTGCTGACTTCTGCAAACATCTTCCAATCAATCTAATGCTGTATAGTGTTTCAGGGTGGTTTTCAGGAGCCATCCTTTAATGGAAAGGTGCTATTTGAGGTTCAGGTTGCCAAACCGTAAAGGTATTCTTAGAGGCTCCCAAGTTCTGAAACCATGTGCTGCCATCAGGGATCAAGATTTGAGTTCTCTAATAGTTCTTTAAGTGCCACCTGAATTTTCTATGTGGTATTCTTTCTCAAGGTAACAAAGGCAGAAAGTTGGAAAGCCTGGGCTTATTTAAAATGCACACAGACTGTCCTCAAAGAGGGAGATCCAGGTTTTTCTGTACAGGCATCATCTACCAAGTTGCTTTTGTGTTATAAATTGTGCTATAGACAGCTCGTATTTTAGATTAACAAAATATGTGAAAAGAAAAATGGAGATAAATTAAGAGATTGTGATTTTATACAGCTTTTGAGCAGGGAAGGGGCCTAGGAAAATGGAAGATGTGAGCTTGAAACAGTTAATAGGAGGAAGCAGCATCCTGAGAATTGGGGAAAGTCTTTAGAGCTGAAGTTGTTTAGGCAGATCTTTGTGGTCTGAACAGAAGAGAAATTCTGAGAAAGTCCCAAGCTGATATTGAATATATGCATATCCACACTGTGGGAGCATTTTGAAGGAAGAGATGTTTCTTCAACTAGTTAGTGACATTCTTTAGCTGAGAGTGATGGTGGTGCTACAGTTGCAAAGTATGGAATTAGGTAAAGGCAGCTCCTGAGCTTTTGATTTGAAGAACTTGGCTAAATTAGAGGTATATAAATGAGCTGCAGGAATTAGGCAACAAGAGGAAAATGAAAAGACTCTGCCAGTCAGTTGACAAGAATATTAAATTGCTTGTGTATAGAGAGGATAATAGGTGTTACATTTGTTTAGAGAATCATGCCTCTGTTTTCCACTCTGAGGTTGAGGTCTCTCTGATTTTGCTATCACTCATTCTGCTGGCATCCTCCTGGAATTATTCCTATTTATCATTTTTGAAATTTGATTATTCTAAAGGTGAGAGGGTATAAAATGCCACTGGCTTTTTTTCCTTAGCAGCAATTTTATGGGTTTTTTCCTATGAACTCTATGTTATTTCTTTCAGTAGATCAGCAGCTCCAGTGCTGTTCTGTTTCTTGCAATAATGGAAAATACACTATTTTACTTATCTATTTTTGGTAATGTTTTTGCCTCTCTAGCTCTATTTCAGCCAGGTAAAATTAGAACAGCTGTTGCTCATTCTACAGCCTGCTGAAACACACAATACCCCAAAATCATGAGAATGCAAGGAGCATATATATTTTATGATAGATTGTAAGCTGGGCCTTGGAGACTGACACTGACACTTTGAACAAGAACAATATTTAATTTTTAAATAGTGGTTCTATTATTAAAAACCACTATCCTTTCTCCCCAAATACTACTTGTAATACATTGACAGTTTACTCTATTTAATAGAACCATAGAATGGTTTGGGTTGGAAGAGACCTTAAATATCATCTAGTTCCAACCTCTCTGCCATGGGCAGTGATGCCACCCACCAGGTCATGTTGCCTAGAGCCCAATCAAACCGGGCCTTGAATGCCCCCAGGAATGGGGCATCCACAGCTTCTCTAGGCAAACTGTACCTGTGCTTTACCACCTCCTGGTAAAGAGTTTCCTCCTAACAGCTAAACTAAATCTCCCCTCTTTCAGTTTAAAACTGCTCCGCCTTGTCCTATCACTATCTACCCATGTAAGAAGTCACTCTCCATCTTTTTTATAAGCTTCCTTCAAGTACTGAAAGGCAGCAATGAGGTCTTCCCAGAGCCTTCTTTTCCCCAGGCTGAACAGCCCCAGCTCTCTCAGCCCATCCTCACAGGGAGGTGCTCCAGTGTTCTGAGCAGCTTCATGGCCCTCCACTGGACCTACTCCAACAGGTTCACAGCTTTCTTAGCTTTCCAGAAAACCTTTTTAGAGCTTGCTAGCTGTCATTGATTTTATTTTGCCCATAAGATCTGAGATGACTAAAAAGGTTACTCTGCTAAATGAAGCATGAACAAAGCCAGGGTGCAAACATTATGCAATATTAGTAGAACAGAATACCCAAGCCAGTACTGTGAATCATGCTCTGTGTGTGGTTCATTTATGACCTTTAGTCACAAACGTATGAGGAATCAAATAATATTACTCTGAATGAGTGATAATGGTGCTACCCAGCTGTAGGGCATCTTGAATGTTGTTCCTGTGCCCTTTAAACACTGCAGAAATCTTTTTCCTGCATCCCTTCCTTGCTGCTGCATTCCCTCTTGAAACCATTGACCCATGATCCCAATCTCAATTTCTTGATTAGATCATCTTTAAAAATATGTAATTATATCCTTTCTTTGCAAAATAGAGATCAAATAATCTTTGCAGTACCAGGAAAGGGTATTACATTAATAAGAAACCTCCCATGCCCCCCACCTCCTCCCAAAAAAAGTCAGTATTTAAATAACCATTGCTCAGCTCTCTGTAAGAGACTTGGCTAGTCATCCAGTTGCTGTAAAACAAATGAATAAATGAAAATGCCCCTACAAAAGTAATTTAAAATGTTAGCAAAATAGCCTAAGTGCTTTAAGATGTAGCTGAAGAACAGGGGCAAAAGTGGGGTTTTGTCAACTGTTTTTGTCAGTGACTTGGTGAAACCTGGAAAAAAAAAAGAAGGAAGGTGTAAGTGAATTGGAGCAGAAAGGAATGAGAAAAGTAGAGAAAACCTTCCCTACTTGCAGCAGATCTTTGTCTTGCACACACATTTCTGGTTGTGGCTCTTGTTTTGCAGGAGATCATGGAAAAACTAGGTGAATTGACTGCCTCTCTCTACAGCAGTCTCAGGGAAACATGAGAAGGGCAATAGAGGAGCCACAGCGTGATAGAGGACTGTGAATCTCACTGTCACAGCTAGGCATGCCATCTTGCACCTGACTGTGAGGAGTTGGGACAACTTTAAGTGTATCAATCTCACAGAGAAAATGTTTTAATGGACCCCAAAAATCAGGGGGTTTGGGCTGGTATTCACATAAAAGAAATAGTCCTTAAGGATACAAAAATCACATGGAGAATGAGAAGATTCATCATGTGTAGTTTAAGTTACTGTCTGACAGTAATGAATAGTCTGTGGGTGAATGAAGAAAAGTGAATGTGAATGCACACATAGTCCCTGAGTGCTTTTATGTTGCTTTGCTGTCAGCTGAGCAGTACTGTAAAGGACCTTGCAAAATGGTCTGTATGGAGAGTGTCACTGCTAAAACCACACATCTTAGAAATTAAATCCATCAATCCTGTTAGAAGTCTTGCCTGTTCTTTGGGTTGGTTATCTGGTCTCAAGTTTGTACAACTAGCTGTGGATTTCAAGTGCTCTGCAAGATGTGTATCGGCTTTGATTTTTGCATTCCAGCAATCTAGCTTCTCTCAGCAATAGCAGATACTCAAAACTTATGGTGACGAGCCTGTGGTATTTTGATCCATTCTTGTTACAAAAAGCAAAAAGCTTGTAACATTTCAGCTCTTGTTTCTTTAAACAGAAAACACCGGGGCTGGTCTCTAGCAGACTGATTCTGAATGGACTGGCACAACCACACCTGCTGTGCTTTCCTCACCAGTGATTATTCTGTCAATCATAGAATAATTTAAGTTCAAAAGGACCTTAAAAATCATCCAGTTCCACCCCTTGTGCCGTGGACACCTTCCACTGGACAAGGTTGTTCAGAGCCCCATCCGACCTGGTCTTGAGCACCACCAAGGATGCATCATCCACAATTTCTCTGGGCAACCTCCTAGATAGATGTACATGTAGAAAAGAGCTTCTCCTACTTCTTTTTTCCAAGTAAGACAGGGGAAGGGCCAAGCACTTGGATTTCTTCAAAACATTCCACAACTTCTCTGGGCAACCAACATGATATGTTATTCTCAGCTGAGACTGAGATGCCAGATAAAGGCACAGATTTGGCTGTTGATTCTGTGCCTTACACATCAGACTCGTCACTGCTGCTTTCAAGTACCTTCTGCTTGTGTGCTAAGTGCTGACAGTGGCTTGTTGGGGTGGCTCAACCTTTCTGTAGTAAGAACTGACTGCAATGAAGTGTTTTGTATTGGACCCTTTTTGGAACCCACAGTGGCGTGTGTACACAAATGCATGCACATACTTCCCCTACATTCTGCTGGGTTTTGTTAAAGAAAGCAAGTTCAAGGAAAGGCTATTGTGTTTCTGCATTTGAGGATTTGGGGGTGTCTGTCTATGAGAGTTTACTCAACAGGTTCTTTGAGGAGCAGTCAGTGACTGTCCCTTATACATCAGAGCTGTCACATGTATGATTGCTGAGCAGGTACTGGAAAAGGATCATTGATTTTTGTGAATTGAAAAAAGAACACAGAGACCAGAGAAAAGCAAGAACATAGTCTAAGGAATTTGGGAGTGATGGAAGATTTAAACTGATTTCTTCAATCCTAACCTTTCTGTAAATGTTCCATCTTTTTGCTCTTAAAGGCAAGAGTGTCAGAGATTTCAGGTTTTTTTCCAGTTCTTAACAATCTTCCTTAACTTCACTAAGATATGCTTCTGTGATCCACTAGTCTGAACATGAGGCATGCAGGCACTGGGTGTAAAAATTTGGGTTGGAGAAAACGAGAAAGAAAATAAAGTTTCAGGTGTACTGACAAGAACTGAATGGAAAAGAGGGGACTCCTACCTGAGGGAGAGACTGCTTTTCTTAGAATCATAGAATTGTTATGATTGGAAAAGACCTCTGAAATCAGCAAGTCCAGCTGCCCAACCATACTTGCTATCTGTAGGCTGCAAAGATTTTGTATGAAGAGAACAAAAGAAGGTGTGAGGAGTAGAAGAGCACATTTCTTTGATCAAGAAAAACTATTTCTGTGAAATACTGTCTTCTGTTTTTAACATGAGTGAGACACATTTAGATCTGTTAAGGCACTGCTACAAGAATGTTAAAACTTTGCATTGCAAGAATGACAAGGTTTGAGGACCTATGCATTTTTTTCTGGTCTGAACCAAAACCTTGTCAGATTTTTTTGACTACTATCAATCAGAGTATCACAACAGAGAAGGCTATGGGGACCTGGTATATACAGTTTTGAGGTGAAAAACTTGTTAGTCTGTGAACACCTAATAGGGAAGAAGCTTGGAAAATTAGTGTGAGATAGTAAGATATCCACTTGTTTGTCACATTGTCGCTATCAAGTACAGCAGCATCCAGTGGAGGTCAACACAAGTCTTCTGAAGCTGTGTGCTTCAATTGGTCCAGCTGGCTCTTTAGAGTCAAAATCTATTTTTACATCCTTCCTCTGTGTCGAGCTCTTTTAGCTGCTCAGAGAAATGATTTGTACCTTGTGTTGCCATGACTTTGAAAAAAATAAAAGAGCACCCCAAACCTTGCAGTTAGAGAAGTGAGAAGCTGCAGAACACAGGTAGTAGCAACAGAGTTCAGTGTTCCTGCAGGAAGAAGCTCAATAGCAGTACTTCCTGCTTTTAAGTACGGGAAGACTTTGGAAAGGAAAAAAAAGCATCATAGACTAAAAACGTTTCGTTTCCTGTGGATTTAGTGTCATTATTGATTGCAAGCTATGACTGGAGCTTTTCCCTTTCTAGGGCATTTAAAGGTACTGTTTCACATGTAGAACCACTGCTGCGTAATACAAGCAGCTCGCTTCTTGGTTTCCCAGCTGTGGGAATCCTCCTGTTTTTTGTCCTCCAGCACCCACCAATTGTTGACCTGGATTTGACATACCATGAGGATGAGTAAGGGTTAACATATATATACATTTTTGAGGATATAAAGAAACACATGTAGTGTGATGTCTTTATCAGGTTAAAAATATATTTTTCAAATTTCAAAATGATTTGTGATTATGTTTTGAGGCAAAGTGGGTTGGTAACACTGCTTATTTTATCCAAAAATTTTCTAAATACTATATTTTATACTATACTAAATATAGTATATTTAAATATCATAAAGGTATATCCAGAGTAAAACCCCTTGTTGCCAGTGATTTAAGCTGTCAAATAAAAAAGGTGTGCAGCTGTCTAGCTGAAGAAATGCATTAGCATGCAGAAAGCAATGTTGCTTCCTCTGGGAGGTTTTAATCAGGCCTCTTGTAGTGATTGAGATGCAATACTCTAAAATGAGAAAAATTATTAACAAAATCAAAAATCTAGAGTGTCTTTCATGCAAATATTCATCAGTGTATCTTATGTAATTACATAGTCAATAAATCAACATAGTGTGTAAGTGCTTCAGTCATGATCTAAATATCTTAATGACTGAAACATCTTCACACATGAATAATTTATACCTGTATGATTCATTTTTCATATCCATGCTTTACTTCAATATGAAAAACTAATTCTTCTCTGTCAGAGAATGTGTGCTTGATTATTGCCTTCTGATTTCTCTTCCCTGTGCTTCTTTTCCACCGTTAGACACACTCCATTTCTTCTCTTCTGTTTCCTCTAATGTGGTTATCTTATTTATTCATCCTGTCTGCCTTGGTTTGCATTCCCAGTGCGTTTCAACAGGCACCTGGGAAATAACACTCAGGCATAAGCTGCTTGTGCTTATGCAGTTTCCCAAGTAACTGGAACCAGCTTCTTGAAAGATTTACACATTCTCAACAGGTATTTGCATTCAGTTTCCTCTCCTCAAGGCAAGCATTGCAGAAAGAACCTGTGCAAGTTGGGCTTTGCCATTTTCTGGATCAATTTGAGTTAAAACCTTTGTCAAGGTACTGATGTCAAACGTTGTTTGAGTCTTCTTCCCATATATTTCTCAATGTGAAACTTGTCTGTAGCTCCAGAAACCTCTGGAGTGTTCAAGATGAAAATAATTGTTTCTCAGTGCAGGAATGAGAATAGGGAATACTTAAATTCTGCTCTGCTGCACATGCTTTTTTGGCTGTTTGCGGGGCACTGTGTGCATCCTGCCTTACTTAGACCTTTAACCAAATCCTCTAAGACAGGAATTTCATTGTGATAAACTCCTTCTTTAGTTAGTAAGAGAAGGACAGGTAGCTGCTGAGGGCAGTTCATCCAGTTTTAAAGCTACTTAGTGCTTGAAGCTCCAGGCAGAAATGCTACTGGGTGGACTCTATTCTTTTGGCTCAGAATTTAAAGATCAGTTCAGGTGTGTGGAGCAGCTTATTTTGGTAGTGCCTGTGAAGGTTGAGCCCTTATTAACTCAGCCCTAGTTGTGTACAAAAATTGTTCACTCAGATTTAATGACCACTTTCAAAATTGCTGGAACTTGCCTTCAAGCCCTCAGATTTCAAACTTGAAAGAAAACCAGCAGGAATATAAAAATTATTTCAAGTTACGGGGGGGAAAGGAGTTCTATAATAATTAACTGACACTTTTCTGATATTATATGTTATTCCATCCAACCTTTTTTCACTCCATTTCAATATACAGTTTACCTACATTACACTCTAATTGGGAAGAGCATCTTCACTGATTGTTCATCACTCTCTCATTCAATTTCTTGTATCATTATACAGATCGTTAGTTTTGTATGCTAATACAATTTCACTGTCTCTTCTGTGCCAGTATTACATTTTTTGACAAATTTTTTAGATTTAAGACTGAGTGGAGTATCTTTTATCTGTTCTCTCCCCCGTACTTGGAAGCCCAGCTGCAGTTCTTATACAGGTTCAATCTTAGTGTCTTCTGAGACACATCACAATTGAAAGTTGTCTTTGTATCCTCACAGCTGGTTCCAGTGTGTTGTGAATACCAATCCCTCCTGTTTGCTGGCAGGACATGTGGTAACTTTGATCCAGCATAAATCTTCATTTATTCAGTTTCTTCTTATTCTGATTGTAAGCACCTCCAAAGGATTCTGATAGCACTTTGTCTCAGTCTTTTTATCCTTAATGGACATCTTCTCTTACTGTATCTTACTGCACTGAGATGAGTTATTGATCAATGGGCATTGGTTAGTAGGAGTTCTCAGCCAGTCTCCAGAACTTACTTCATCCTGATCACTGCCTGCTTTGTTTCAGCATTTAGGAAGAAGCCTGCTTACTTTTTGCTTTTGTGTCTAGCACTTGCTCTCCTGGGTAGTTTCTCACCACAGTCATCGATCATGACTGTTGTTCCAACTTACTTTCCTGTTTTCTGTATTCAGTGTTGATCATTTATTATCTATATCCTGTTATAAGACAGTATTTTATCCAGTGACAGGATGTTAAAAGAATCTTCTAAACCTCCTCAGATGTGTTTTGCTTTAACTTTTACTACTTCTAGGTGTCATGCCTCCTGCACTTTCACCATTTTGTCCTTTTGGGTTTTTTTGTGAATAACTTATTGTAGACCCTTTCTTTATCTTCTTCATTTGATTATTATAGCTGCTGTTTGCAGACCTTCATCTTCTTTTGTGAAAATTAATTTAGTGTCCTTCTCTAACCTATTCAGTTACTCATTTTTTTTTCAGATAATTTTCTATTTTTTTTTAGCTAATTTTGTTTTTCCAGCATGTCTAAATTCCAGGTAATGTTTATCTTCAGTTGTTCAAGAGAATGATTCACTAACACATCCTGTTTCCCTCATCTGGTCCATCTCTGATTCTGACAGATTCTGAAACTTTCGGGCATCCCAGATTCACAAACTTCCTCTTGCTTTTATCTATTTCAACATCAAGAGCTGATCATTGAGACCTTAAATTATGCTATGCCAGTATTTCTTGAAGTGGCATGTTATCTGATTAGAGAAATAGAATAGCCATGGAGATTTTATGTGGGGAAAACATGAAAATTGCATAAATAGCTCATTGGTATAATACTGATCTTTTGTTGTCTAATTTTAACAGATTCAGTAGCAACAGCTTCTGGGCCACTACTAGTAGAAGTTGCCAAAACTCCTGGCGCTGCTCTTGGGGTTGCACTAACTACCTCGATGTGCTGCAACAAACAGGTCATTGTCATAGACAAAATCAAATCTGCAAGTATTGCAGACAGGTGAGTGTGACAGAGGACTGACAGGTCCATGCATCCATTTTACTTCTTTTTCTGTTTGGTCTGGTTTTAAAGGAGCTCTTGCCTTCTTTGAGATAATCGACTGAACCAGGTCTTCTCAAGGTTGCATGTCTGAAAATTAGCACTTTGTCAGATCGCTGTTCCAGACTGCTGAGTCTAAGTCTTCCAGGACACAATCTACTTTAGCTCATTCATGTAGTATTTGGTGACATAAGCCAGCCCCTATGTAATATGTGACTGGCTGCTTGCACGATGCAGCACAGGAGTTTAGAGCTCTGCTCTGGCTATTAATGTAACTCTCTGGCAGAGATTAGTATTAAAAAAAAAAAAAAAAAAAAAAAGTAACCCACTGGAATTCTTGAAGTAAGCCCACCATATGGAGCAGCTGTCAAGGGAAGTAAATTTTGAGGCTTTGCAACCTTGAAGTGTTCTTTTAGAATATACCATTCATTCTTGTGGCACAGTGAAATGGAACTCCTTGTGTCTGGATTCTTTTACTGATATTTTAGAATTCAAGTAAGGTATAAGGGAGACTGGCTTCTGTATTTCTAAATTGTTTTGCTGTAATATTTCCACTTCATTTAAACCTTTAGATAAAACCATTTAAACCATTAAAATGATAGCTAGATATTTTTCCCCAGTAGTCTGAATCCCTGGAACAGAGTTATGGGATCTTTTCTGGGGTGCGTGTGTGTGTGTGTGTATGTGTGTGTTTGTACATATACAATATATTTCTATATTCATACCTCTATTTAATTTTTTAAAAATATTATGTTTCAGCAGCAAATTCCTCCTGCATGTCCCCAGTCACCCTACCTTGTAACTCCTCCTTGGCAACGGTGCTTTTGGTAGCACCCACTTGTAGCAGTGAGTCTACAGCTCCTCTGTGGGCTTTTCCCTACAGTAGAAACTTTGAGAGTGACGGCCATTGATCCAGGGGTGTTCTCCAGTTCAATGGTGCAGGATGCTTTAATTTTCTCCCTCTGTTTTTTCCCATTTCACAGGGGGTAACCAATTAAAGGAGCTGTCCACTTGACTGGTACGTCGGGATGCTGACTGCTGTGTTTGCATTTCTCAACTCATCCAGTAGCCAGTCTCTTGAGTGCAGCGAGATTTAGCAGATAGCCCCCACCCCACTCCTAGAGTCACCATGCTAGCCCTGGTGTCATTATTTGTTTGACTACTGCATAATTTCATCATCATTTACAGCTTTTGTACTAATAAATGTTTGAACTATAACTCAAAAAATGATGAACTGAGTGCTTGTGTGAGGGATATGTGACCAAGTTATTCAAGTTTCCTTAAGCTCTTCTCATTTTATCCTGCTGCCATTCACACATTTTTTTAGAGTCAGCTACCCCATTGCAGTTCTGTGAGTGATGTCTTGGCATATACTGTATTAACTGAATTGTTTTTAAGGTTTGTACTAATAGAGATAAAGTCTGACCAGTGACAGTGCCTACAAAACACAAATGTCTCTCGAAAAAAAGAACACGTTCATAGTTGTCATGACCAGTTTGAAGGCAGAAGAACTCATTGTGCAAGCAGAGAGCTCACCTGATCATACCAAGTTTTTGCCTTTTATATAGATGTGGTGCATTACATGTAGGAGACCATATTCTGTCCATTGATGGCACCAGCATGGAGTACTGTACGCTGGCGGAAGCAACGCAGTTTTTGGCTAACGCGGCGGATAATGTCAAACTGGAGATCCTTCCCCACCACCAGACACGGCTAGCGCTGAAAGGCCCAGAGCACGGTAAGGGGATCATTTGGGAGCACCAAATACCTCTTTCTCTTTCTTTCACTTTGCCTGCCATGCTGGATGGTCAAAGCTATCACTGCAGTTATGTCTGTAAATGCTGTTTCAGCTCCCCAGGTTATGCTTCTGCAGTTTCTGAGCAGCTCTGTGCTTTTTTGGTCTTAATGAACCCTCTGAGATTCCTATGGCCAGAAAGGGAAATGTTTTGATAAGAAATACCTCTACAAACTTGTAAATGTACATTAAGACACCTATTAACTCTATTGTTGCAATTGTTGGGGATGCTACGAGACAATTCAGTAAATTAATCTCTACATTGTTTCTTAAATTTAAAGTGGGGAAGTAGTACCACAGCCAACTTATTTTCTTGATCATTAGGATCACTTCATTAAGAGCACTTGTTCTCCCCTAAAATACGTAAACCCCTCCTGTATTTTCTCTTCTTGTTGGCATTATTATTTACTGCTATCATCTTTTAAAGTGCTTCTGAGATTGCTTCATGAGTTCACTGTCAGTGCTTATGAAAACTGTTTGTAAACAGTTCCCTAGATTGCAGACCTTTTCACTGTGATACTTATTTCATCCCAACATGCTTGAATAGAATGGCTTTCCATTCTCAAATGTATATAAAATGTTTTAGTATTTGAAGATGGAGGCTGCCTGTCTTCTCTTCAAGCTAATCGTGAGAAAGTGGCTAATTGACAGTAACCCATAAATTCAGTCTAAAATAGCACATTGATAGACATCAAAACAGTAACAAGGGTTATCAAATACACAGAGAATGGGTAGATGTGTTGCAGCATGATCCAGTGGTATCATTTTTCTGAGCCCGTGGTACTGTGCTTCTGCCTCATTTAGACCAAGACAAGGCTTCTGAGGTCTCGAAATGTCAGTGATGGTAAATGTTCTGGGACATCCATGCAACATCCAGGTTGTCCCTTGATAAGTGGTGCTCTAGACAGTTTCTCAGAGCAGGGAATACTGAACTATTGACAGAGGAGGCATTAGTTTCTCCTAGACCAGGGTGAACAAAAAGTAACCTTTGCAATTACACCTTATCCCTTTACTCAGCTCTTTTCCCATTTCTACTTGAGCTGGTTAGAGCCCCAAGGAGCAGAGGGTGATACTGCACAAGCAGAATGAGATGGAAGCCAAAGTTGCAACATACTTCCATTCCTTTCAGTTATGACAGTACATTGCAAACAGAACTTTCTTTTTTTTTTTTTTTTTTTTTTTTTTAAGCAAAGATATCATGCAATTAATTTCTGGATGGTTAAAGAATTACAAAGACTTTCTTTTGGGAAGACGAATGCTGGGGCCAGTGATTGTATTGAAGCAGTTGGTTTTTTACCAACATTTATAATAGATTGATGCTGCTAATGTTGTAGTAACCAGTGTAGATGCTTAAAAAAAGCAATGTTCTTGCTGTGCCAGAGTTAACAAGTGTCTGTTACAGAATCATATCAAGGTGGTCTCCTAAAGATGATATATAAGAGCATCTTCTGGGGGAAAGTATCCCTAAAGCAATAAAGTTGTTTTCTTCAGTAAGGCTGAATGTTTACAGCCCTTTCCATCCCCTCACCAGGTGGTGCTACCACAATATCATGACAAATTCAAGATATAACAAGTTTTATGGAAGCAAGTACCCTCTTAGGAACAGCCTTCAATCAGGAGTGGTA
This sequence comes from Brachypodius melanocephalos, assembly GCA_013398615.1. Lineage (NCBI taxonomy): Eukaryota > Metazoa > Chordata > Aves > Passeriformes > Pycnonotidae > Brachypodius > Brachypodius melanocephalos. Next base: position 2,927,251 of record VZSR01003812.1, on the reverse strand, counting down.
TGACCTAGAGGCTGCAGGGAATGAAAATCTCCCTTGATATGTTTGGAATAAGCTGAGTCATTAGGGCTGTGTCTGCTGAGCTCAGTTATTGGTCTTGCGGGAATATGTTAGGAATTTAAAATGGGCAGGAAAGTCAGTATATAAAATAAACTGAAATTTTAGCGCTAAAATAAAGTGAAAAGCTCTATAAAAGATAGGATTCTTTTTCATGTTTTTTTTTCCTTTATACTGTGCTGCTGACATTCATTTCTCTTGCTGCCCCATTAGTTTTATGTTTACTATACACAACCCTCTACTGGAATAGCTGAAATTACCACTAAATTACTGTGGTTACACACAAAAGGATTTTCTTTTACAGAACTTTTGTTGAATTGGGACTATCCTTCTACAAGCTGAGCAAACTGAATTCGTGTACTTTCCCACTTTGTAGGACATTTTTATCTCTACTCCCGTCATGAAAATAAAACATTAAGAAAAACTCTCAAGGACTACCAGATAATTTCCTGCTGGAAGCAGTCTTTTTAATTAAACAAGGCTCACAGCAGCTTGAAAATAATGAAAATCCACCTGGCCACATTGTTCTTATCAGATTTTAATTTTTTCACCATAGTTAAAGTTAAGAAATCTTGCTGTCTATGCACGTAATTGAAGAGACAGTTTCATCTGAGAAGACATGCTAAGTCCCTAAGACACATAAGGCTGGATCATGCTGCTTCTGGTGTTTCTGGGACTTTCCTGCCTAATATGAGAGGACAGCTTTCCTTCTGACGGGGCACAGGGCTTGCTGTGGTGGCTGCCCTTTTCCCCCCTCATTTTGTCTCATGGAATAAGATATGAACACAAGGTGTAGGTCCAACCTAAATGCTCAAGGTTTTGAGCTCCTGTTAAAGGCCAGCATGGGGACAGACAAGTCTGCAGCCATTATAGGTATAGCAGGTAGCAGAGGGACACAGGTAATACAGCTCATGGGACAAAGACAGCAAACTCTGTTTTATAGAAACAGATTTAGAAACAGGTTTAGATTCGATATTTGAAGGAAATTCTGCTCTGCAAGGGTGGTGAGGCACTGGGACAGGTTGCCCAGAGAAGTTTTTGCTGCCTCATCCTGAAAGTGTTGAAGGCCAGACTGGATGGGGCTCTGAGCCACCTGGTCTAGTGAAAGGTGTCCCTTCCCATGGCATCAGGGTTCAAACGAGACAGTCTTTAAGGTCCCTCCAAACCCAAACCATTCCATGATTCTGTAGTATGGGTGAATCCCTTGGTGTTTTAAGACAAAAAGATCAGTGAATACGTCCCAGTTTGAACTGTGCCTTTATGGTTCAGCAAGGATACACACATGCTGAATTTAATGATGAATATACTGTATCTAATCAAGGGAGACTTCAATCCCTTTCCTTTAGGATTTGACAACTGAAATGCTTCCCATTCTCTTAGTGAATACCAGTCTTCACTTTCAGCACATCCCAGAGAGCACATACAGAGAACCCACAATTAAACAATCAAATACAGTCTCGAATTTCATCCAATGAAGGATCATTTTAAAGTTTGGAAGATCAAGCAAAACACAAAGCAAAAAACCATAAAATTGCACATCCAGCTAATCAATAAGACCTCTTTTATTTATTAGCCAGGTTTCAGGATAGGCTTTTCCTGCTGCTGGCATTGGGAGGTCATTTACTGCACAGAATAGCATAATGCCAGCAATAGATTGTGGCAAAATTAAAATGTCAATACAGTAAATTGAAATGGCAGGGAAGTATCTCCATTCTAGGCAGTGCTATGTAAGTATCTGGTTGGTCTTTTTAAAATAGATTATTGCAAGCAGAGAGTTATTAAACCTTCAGTTAGTGGTCATATATAGTATCTTAGAATTTTCTGAGAAAGTTTGCAGTCTTAGCCCCTAAACCAGAGGGAGATTAGAAGTTGGTCCAGTAATCATCATTTTTAAAACAAATGCAAAAAAGCTCAATCATAAGCATTTTTTTCTGGGAAAAAATACTATTTCTGCTCTTCAAGTTGGAGCCCCCTGATAAAATGCCAAGGACAGGTTATTTATTACTTTACTTTATTTTATTTTATTTTATTTTCAATTTTTTTTTCTTTCACTTCTGGTTTGTGTTTGTTTTGTTTTGTTTATGCAGTTCAGTTACTTTTACCTCTTCTCTGGTCCTTTTCTTTTCTGATTTTCCATCATCCCTTCATGCGGGCAGTGAAGGTTGAAGGAAGCAACAGGCAACTTACCTGGGATTCGTGTGCCAACAGCCACAGCAGCCTGCTCACCTACCACCATTATAACACCTACCACCCTGACCATTGCAGGATGCCAGCCTTGAAATTCCAGAAAGCACCTCCTCAAAAAAGCCTTCGTAATGTTCCACGCTTTTTCCTGCTGATAAACTCTCTTCTCCTCTTCCTCCTCCTCCTCCTCCTAGCTCCCTTCTTCTTTCACTCATACTTTTCCCATTTCAGGCTTTAAAACCTTTTCTGTTTTACAGATGCTACACCTTTTCATAGCCATTACAAGGTTATTTCTGACATTTTACACCTTTTCCTCTCTGTAACAAAGCAGCCTTTGTAGACAGGAAAAGGCTTGAAAATTCTGAATGACTCAGCTCTTCTTCTGTATACCAGTAGACCATTGGATTAGAGAAATGTATATAAAGCATGATTTTTGAATGCAAAGCATTGTTTACAAATCTTTGTCAGAAATTACCTACTACAAAAATGCATTTCTAAAATCAGTGTATCTAGACATATTGATGTGCATTAGTTTGGAGATATGTGTTGGAAAATTTAATTTAACACACTTTACTTAAAGTAAGCTGTATACTATGAATATACCTTTTGTGTTTACGTTATCTTTGTTAGCTTCCAGCAAATGTTGTCATGAAATGCTGGCTTTACTTTTTCCTGGGGTCACCTGTATGGTTTAATGTCTTTGTTATTGGAAATGCACAAACCATTTCTGTGCATCATACACAGCCTCTACATACAATGTTTGATTCATTGATGAGTTACAGGCATGTGCCGCACTCTTCTGTGGAGACTGAATGCTGTATGCCAAGTGTTTGATTTCTTACAGCAGCTCTGGTGTCTTCATCCTTCTCTCCTACCTCCATGAGTGCATACAGCCTGAGTTCCCTGAACATGGGGACCTTACCTCGCAGCCTCTACTCCACCAGCCCACGGGGGACAATGATGAGGCGGAGGATGAAAAAGAAGGACTTCAAAAGCTCCTGTAGGTGGTAACAGCGTTTGCTCAAAAATGTGCCATGAATGAATGGGTGGAGGAGGGGGAAGAGGCAGGAAAAAAAAAAAGTTGCAGAGTTCCTTATTTAGTATACATATATTCTAGACAAAAGAGAGAGTTTCTGGTAGATGTAGGAGAACATAAGGGCAAAAATATTTGTCCAATGCTAAAATGAGATGAGCATAACTATTGAATCTGAAATTTATAAAGGAATGTTTTCTTCAGACAGTGCTGGAAGCGTCCGTTACACTGTTACTGAAGTGATTTTCAAATTCCCTTTTCAACTCTTCCAGTGTCCATTAGGGAATAGAATTCATAGCTGAATAGTCAAAAATAGATTGCTGATAAGCTCAACCAGCTGTCACATTAGGGAAGACAGAGTTTGCCATGGCACCTCTTAGGTAGTTCTAATGTTTACATCTACACCATGGTCTGTACAGTTATTGTGGTGAGGGAGAGCAACAAGTTACAGTGAAGACTAAATAACCTCAGTTGACCACTCTCTGGAATTCAAAGCATAGATTGCCTATGAGTCAGTCATTTCCCAAGCCAGAGTGGATCTGTTCAGTCTGTTCCACTTTGCATATTGCTAAGCATTCACTGGGCTGGAAAGAGTGTGGCTGTGTCAGTGTAATTTTTCCCAGACTCTATGCAAGTGCCACCTCTCTTTTGGCTTGCCCATCTTTGTGGGATCCACAGCAGCTCAGTTCCTGCAGAGCAGGGAGGTGAGTACTGCTCTGTAAATCATTTGCTCTTGGTAACGATGCTCAGAAGTCCACTCTGAAAGAACTGAGCTGCTGCACATTACAGCGCTGCTGCTGTATTTTAAAGTTTCCCCGTGGTCACAGTAAAACCAGAGCAAACCAGCAGCTTCTAAGGCTAGTCACTATGGAATTGTGAGAAAACATGAGAGAAGAACTGAGGTTTTGCTTTCCTGCAGTTTTTGTTGCTTGCTTGTTCTTGTTTCTTCTGCAAAGCACATATTTTTGCATAACATTTGCCTGTAAGAGCATTTTTTATTTTTAATCCGATCAGCCATTTTTCACAGCTCATCTATTGACATGTTAGCTTCTAATGCATTCTTTTGGGTCACAGGGGAATACTGTGTCTGTCATGCTATGGTATCAGTAGAGGTCCAGTTCGTACATGCTCTCCTCTGCACTGAGGAACAGTAATGGTGTTACACTAGTAGTAATTGATTTGAATAGTAAAATCAATGCAAAAAATAGTTCATCAATTGTGCTATGTTTAGCTGTTCAACAAAGGATGAAATCCTCAAAGCTAATCCTGTTATGAATCTTGGACACAGCTGTAACTTGTGTTGTTAAAATTTTCAGACATTTTTCCTTCAAGAAGGCATTGTCAGTGTTATCTTGCAAAGACTCAAAACAGGGCCAGTGATGTGGCATTTAAGTGCTACAGTCACATAAGCACTGCAGCCCACCTAAAATATTCTTCAAGTCAGAACGCCCTGGGGATGACAAGCTCCTATGAGTAAACAAATCTCTAGATAGGAGAAGCTGGGATGAGGCTTAGTTGTGTCATAGTTTATTGCACATTCACATTGTGAGGTCTTGATATAGAGCAATTCAAAATATATGAAACTGGCCCCATCATTGTGTGCTCAGTGCCTTGGTACAACCAGTGACTACATCAACAACCCTGAAGTGGAACTGGATTTGGAGGAATTGGCTGGCCAGACAGACTTGTTTGCTCTTTTTGTGAGTTTGCTCATCAGCCATGCAGAGTTCCTCACTCTGTTAGTAGACTTACACCCATACTTGTGACAGCAGTAACAGCCAACTTAAGAGACACACACTGCTCTCAATGTCCTGGAATGGACCAGGATAGAGAATGTCCAGTCCTGCACCTTTCCACTATCCATCAACAAGACCTGGAAAACCTCTCCCTTTGTGGGAGACTCATGAGAACCAGGCAGATTGACTGCTGTGCTTTTCATGGAAAAAGAGTAGCACACTCTTGATTTTAGTGAGATTTTTTTTCTTTATTAAGTTTTGTTAAGGTAAATTTTAATAAATCTTTTAGAATGCGACTAGGGAATAAAAATACATAGGTTGCTATAAAACTTACATTGTCAGTTATTTAGGAATACTTGCACAACATAATGTGATGGTGGCATAATTCATGAAGGTGAAGTGTGATGGCACAAGGAGTTACAAGACTTTTATGGTCATGATTTAACAATCATTGCATTAGTTATGCAGATCTTTCTGAATATGTGGCTGTAAAAATTGGGGGCATGCCCTGCTGCCACAAGCTTTTGTTATGCCACTTGTTTTCAGTTTTTATTCTTCCTCTGCTTTTGTTTGTTTGTTTGTCTAAGGTGTGGGATTCATTGTGGAAACACTTAGATTATTATTTCATTAAAGTTTAAATCATGAAGTATTTTGTGATAGGTTCCTATTAGTAGCTGGAAGTGAGACATAATTTATACCAATTTACATTACTCGGGTTGCATGTCTGGTAGAAATTGGGGAGGGTTTTAGACATGCATGAGTGCTCTTTTCTCAACAGCTGTCAGGAGGAACTGCAAACATTTTTCAATTCTTATGGGTCAGAGTGGAAGACTGGAGGCGTAATAATGCATATGTGCACCTTGAAACACATCTTGTTCTGCTTCTCATATAACTGCAGGCATAAAAGTAACAAGTACATTATCTTCAAATTCAAGATCATTATTTACATAACTACAGAGCATATAGCAAACCAGCCCCCAGGAAAGTTGCTAAGAATTAGACAAGAACTATACAAGGATGCTGGAATGTACCCCTAGCAATAGCAACCAGTGTTCACTGGAACTGCAAACACATCCATGTCCCCTTTTTAAATCAACAGCACTGCTTCCTGGGCTGTAAAAATTCTAATCCATCCAGGAGCCAAAAAATGTCACTGTTTCTTGCTACAGTTACTGTTGAGTTACAAACCCCAACATGCTCTAAGTCATAGGTTTGGATACCTGTGACATTTTACAGAGTCTTAGGAGATAGCTATTGTTAGAGAATATCTTAATCTCTGGGGTTTGGGGTTTGTTTTTTTGTTCCTGTTTCTCTTTCATTTTCTTTGGAGTGGAAGGAGTTCCTAATTGTCGTACTTCAGTGTCAACATCATCAAAATGTTTATCAGAGTGAATTTTAAATCCCACAAATAGTGATCTATTTTCCCAATGCGAACCAAAACTTTTACTGTCCTAAAAGTTGGAATAAATTTTATGAGACATTCAGGTTCCTGGTAGGACATTATAAAAAGAATAAGAAGGTTACAGAGTGAGCTAGATACCTGCTGTATGGGGGGAATAGAGACATAAGTGATGGGAAATAGAGATTAAATTAACAAGTAATTGTTATATGACCTTTAAGAAAGGGGAAATGGAACTTTTCTGAGATTGGATGCCCTAAATTAAGATGTTTCTAGAAGGTGTCTTAGGTATTATATTAATTTATTTGGTTTAATTCGATTTTAGCCTTTGCAGCAGTGAGGGCTGGAGAATTTCTGCTGCTATTTCTCACATGCAGTAAATGCTGAAGCTGATGGAAGTTTCTAAGAACAGATTTTTCGTGTTTGCATTTGTGTATAAGCATGTGTGCTTATTGAGTGCAGATAGAAGAAACAGTAAGAAGGAAGCTGTTGAGTATCTGAAATAATGCACAATTCTTACAAAGGAAACTTAAGATATGAGGAACAATTCACAGTAATTTGGAAAAGGCGGTTATAGAGTGGGAAGGAGCTTTGCTGGGTGAAAACAGAAACTTGTGAGGTTTTTGGCAAGTGAAAACTTTGCGAAAGAACTGTCATTGGCACCTGTGCCACATCAATCAGATTTATATTAACTGATATAGACCAAAAGTCTGATGCTTGCAGCCCTGTAGTGTGGGAAAATACTTATATAACCCTTAACATCTTTGTACAGTTGTTTTAATATTACCTATAATGTCAAAAATTTTTCCCGCATCTAAGAAAAGAAATGCACAGGTGAACTATCCCTCAAACCATGAAATTTTACCTAATTCTGAACAGCTGCTGCAGGCAGAAAAGGGTATTAAAGGAAATTAGAGGTGGAGAGATAATGACATAGATTGATAACACAAAATCATTCCAAATCCTTGGCATTGGAGGGATTATCATAACTGAACAGGAATTGGAAAAACTCCAGCTTTCTGTGTATGACATAATGAAAGGCAATAGTGTGCCACTGGGGGAATTCAAACAGTAATACAATAGACATTTAGACAGAGATCAAGGAAGCAAAGGTGCAACCTCCTCCTTTCAGAGGTAATTGTATTCAATCGCAGTGTTGTTTTTGTCTTGATTGTTCTATACTGCAGCCTTTTAGAAAAAGTGTGAGTAAAGCAGAACAGAAGCAGCTGCCTGAGTTTCTCATAGAAAGGTCCCCCAGTGGCTTTGAGAGACCCCACAGAACTTCTTTTCTCAGAATCCCTTGAGATACACTGATGGCCAAAACAGAGTGGTTTGTTAACTTCCTTACATTACCCAGTTAGCCTGACAAATTGCTGACTTATAGTAAACTTGTACAAGAAGAAGGCATCCTTACTTCTTGCAAGCAAGCCTGGTCCATGTGCTTTGTTGCTAACATCAGTGCATTGCTGTGAGATGTCCATAGAGGAATCTTCCTGAGTAACAGCTGGGCTTGTACCTCCAATTGCCTTAGTTCCTGTTAAAGTTCTGCTTATCCATGCCTCAAACCTAATGCAGACAGAATTCAAGGATGTCCTGAGATTTTTGGAGTGGGGATATCAAACACATTTATTTTAGTCAGAACAAGAACTATCTCTTTGCATTCCAGCATACAACCAGATGTTTTCTATTATCTTATATGCCATAACTGTTTATACATAATTTATAAATTTTAGCCAAAATTGACTTTTAAAAAGACATTTCATTGACTAGATTTAGTGTAAAGATCAATGTTCTCAAAACGCGATGGAACTTCTGCTGTATATGAATGTCTTTCCTCCCGGTCTGCTCTGTTTTATAGTGTCTTTAGCCTCTAGCACTGTTGGTTTGGCTGGGCAGGTCGTCCACACAGAGACCACAGAAGTAGTGCTGACAGCTGACCCCATAGTGGGGTTTGGGATCCAGCTCCAGGGTAGTGTGTTTGCTACCGAGACCTTGTCTTCCCCACCTCTCATTTCCTACATTGAGGCTGACAGCCCGGCAGAAAGGTGAGGCTCTTTAATTGACTGCTAAATACACTTGATGAACGTTCCTGGGTGCTTGGGGCTCGTTGCTTTCCTTCAGTTTGTGATGAATTGCAGAGCCTTGCTCAGTGGAGTGGGGCAAGTAATACACTTTCTGTTCTGACAGTGGTGTTTCGTTCACTTGATCAGCTATGAAAGAATAACAAGCACCAGTGTTCTGACCATGCAGAGTCCTCCAGAAAGAGGCTGGAAGCTATATTCATGCAAAACAAAACAAAAGCAATCAGAAAAATCAGAGAAGTCAAAATAGTGATAATTGAGCATGCCAGGGGGAAAGCTATATCCAGCTCTGTTCAGTTTTGGTACAGAATCAAATCTCAGGGAATACCAGAATTTTGACTCGCTAATTATTTAAGTTACATTTTTATGCTTGTATATGTATTTAATCATGTCATGAGAATGATAGCAGTTGCAGAGACAAGCAGCCCCTCTTTATACAAAAGACATTGAGGTGCTGGAGTGTGTCCAGAGAAGGGCAGTGGAGCTGGTGAAGGAGAACAGCTCTAACAAGGAGCAGCTGAGGGAGATGAGGGTGTTTAATATGGAGGAAAGCAGGCTCCCCACAACTATCTGAAAACAGGATGTAGCCTGGCGGGATTGGTCTCTTCTCCCAGATAACACTCAACAGGGCAAGAGGAAATAGCCTCAAGTTGTGCCAGGGCAGATTTAGATTGGATATTAGGAAACATTTCTTCAATGGAAAAGGTTGTCAAGGGCTGGAACAGCCTGTCCAGGGAAGTAGTCCAGACTCAGTCCCTGGAGGTATTTAAAATACATGTAAATATGGCAATTCCACACAGAAAGAGTGGACTTGTCAGTGCTGGGTTAATGGCTCACTGATCTTACAGCATTTTCCCAGCCTAAATGATTCTGCTGGTTCTGGTAACGTGCACATCTGCTGATTGTTTTGTGTTGTTTTGTACCAAGGTGTGGGGTGCTGCAAATAGGAGACAGAATAGTATCAATAAATGGTGTCCCAACAGAAGACAGCACATTTGATGAGGCCAATCAACTGCTCAGAGACTCCTCTATCACCAACAAGGTCACTTTGGAAATAGAATTTGATGTTGCAGGTATGAATGTCCTGTTATTCTGTCTCACAAGAAAAATGAAAGAATAAATCCCAAGTACATTGCCAAGTGTCAGGCATCTGAGGCAGAGGTTTTCTTCTCTCATCTAGACCGTTCAGTTTTCAGGTGACTTATTTGAAATGCAGTTTTTTGTACAGCTTTCTCATTTCACATAGCCCTGCAGTCTACTTCAGAAAGCAAATGGAAACTACAGGTCCTGTAGTAAGATCTGATGACTGTCTTTCCTCTGAGTTATTTCCAGATATTTTTCTGGCCTTAGATAGAAATGTTCTGCTAAACAGAGACAAATCCTCTACAGGCCAAATAATGAAATGCTTTGCAAGACAGAAAATAATTTAAAAGGGTGGATAAACAAAAAAAAAACCTCTTGAGGTGTTTCACTTGCAGTATCTCTAGATAAAATAATAGAAACTGATTTAATAAAGGCCAGAAGAATCATTGTTAATTTTTCTGGTGTGTATTATTACTAATGACATTCCTTTATTTTATAATGTGTTTAAGCATACAGAATATACCCATGAAATCACAAACTGTATATATCAAACAAGTACATTATGTGTGTGCACCACTGGATTCCTTTTCTTCCCATGTTAAACCCATGACAGTTACCCTGGTGGACAGTTAAAAATAAGTGTCAGTCCTACAGCAACAAAGGTCAGAAATCCTTACGACTCAATCTCCTGTCCTTTTAATTAAAAGCTGTCTGCCAGCAGTAAAATTTTCATGTGTGCTTGCAGAACTTGCATATGAGCTAAAAACCTGCAGGCTCAGCTGGCTGCTGGCCCATGCAATCTCCACAAATTCAGTTAAACCTTAAAAAAAATGGAGTTACCGTGAAATTACCAGAAGAGTTATAAATCATACCTCCTTCATTTTAACACCCATGTTTCATCCCTGCCTTGTGACTCTGATGTGATTTCATCAGCTTACATATGTAGTTCCATGCTCGTGGAATTGTTGCACCTTATAAATTATCTAACATTTTAAATATTTTTTAATAGAATCAGTTATACCAAGCAGTGGCACATTTCATGTGAAACTACCAAAGAAGCATAATGTGGAACTTGGCATCACCATAAGTTGTAAGTAAAAGTGCTTATTTTTCAGACTACGTTTATTGGATAATCTGGAGATGGTAGATCTTGTAGCTACGGACTCACGTTTCTTTTGGTATAAACTTCTTTTTGTTCTTTTTTTCTAGCTTCTTTTACTACTTTTCTCTTTTGAAATACCCTTCTGTAACATATTTATACTGCCCTTCAAGTAGCTGAGAAAGCCAGAAGTTTGCAAAATCTAATGTTTGACTTTTCCTTCATGCAGAGTACATATTTAACTCCTATTAAAATTATTTATTTAAAAAAATCAGCAGAATTAAGTCCATGCAACACATTTCCATAGCTGTGAAGTTTAAAGCAGAGTCTGTCATAGTCTCTCACAGGCTATTGAATAGAACCCCACTGAGCACAAGGATTTCACAGACATGAGAATCCACATACGTGGTGTTATTTTCTGCTTCAGAACCCAGACACATCCTCAGTCTCCAGAATTTGTGGGAAGTCCTGAATGTGTGGGTCACAGCAGAATCCCCTTTCACTAGGGATTGCAGAGATTGCTGAAGAAGGTCATAAGGGCCTGCATCAGTCTGTTTCTCAAAAAGTATTTTTTGCTGTGGTTTGAAATGAAAAGTGTTTCTATACTTATTTTGTGAGGAGAGAGTGAAACAATGTGTTAGAACTGGATTTTGACCAGGTAAACTCTGGCATGCTGGGTTCAGCTCTTGATGGAAGGAAAAACAATCCATACCAAAGTTAATGGGCTTGACACTGCAGAATCTGGTGTCATGAGAATTAACATTCTTTTATGGCTGTGGCCTTTCTTAGGCTATTAGTCTTTCCTTGGAGTTATTCATGTGTCTTGGGGAAAGATTGTGCTTTGGTTTGTATTCTTGAAGCTTCTACCAGCACAGTGGAATATTGTTAATCAAAAGTACAGCAGGGATCTCAGTGTTAAGGATTACATCTGAGGAACAAATGAGAGATGCTGCAGCCTGTTTGCTTGTGTTGCACACTTGAATGAGTAACTGTTAGACTCTGTTAGGTGTGATGTGATGCTTGAAGCAAAATCACTTGTCTACATGTATCTGTGCAAATGAAAATATTGAGAAATGAGAAAACCTGGAGCAAGGCTGTTCTATTTAAATGTTATTCTTAAGACTGATTAAGGTTTGTAAAGTTATTGAAAAAGTACGATCTTCCTAGTAATTTGATTTGTGTTGTTCTTTGGAATGCAGGCATCTACTCTTTTTTTGTCAGCAGGAATAAACTTTTAATAGAAAGTTAATGTTCTTGAAATTTAGTATTTAGCATTCCTCTTGCAAACTTTGCATGTCTTACTGATCTGGATCCAAAAATTAGTGCTTTATAAAATTAGTGCTTTCTATAGTCATAATAACATGTGGTTGGTCTTAGCTCTGCTTTTGTGACCATACTGCAGTATCTTTAATATTTAAATTAAATTATCTGTTATATATAATAATCTCATTAATAGAATTTAATGCATATGAAATTTATCTAGGATTAATTATTTACATGGTTTTAAAGGGTTTGTATTAATAACTGGTAGAAGTCTTGAATTGCTGCATTTCATGCTTGCTTTTCAGTGTTTTGGTCTGTTTTGCGTAATTAACTCCTGAACAAGGCAGCATGACTTGAAGAATATGAGCATTTTATATTCATTTTGTCAAATATCTGTCAGGACACTTTAGCACATTAGCATGCTATTTATTACTGATATTTTCAGAAAGCTTTATGATTTCTTTTAAGAAAAAAATACTGAGGGAAACTTGGCAGAGTTGGTATGTCTTAAGCAGCGGGGGATGGAGGTGATGAGATTTATTGATTGTTGGCTTGAACTCTTAAAAGTGCTAAAGACCTGTTTCATCCTCTTCCTTCTCAAGTTAGTGAAGTTAATGGTGAATGAGAAAGTGCTATTAAAACATTACAGAGAAACACCTTTCTTACTTTCCATATCCCCCATTTAGTTTGGGATTTGTAGGAGCAAGTCAGGAAATTGCCTAATCTGACAGACAAGACACATTTTTTGCCAGATGGGAAGTGCAATTTCACTTTGGGCTGACATGTGAGCATATGTCTATTTTTAAGTCCAGGAGTTCTTCTAGGTTAGCTGTTAGGAGTCAGAGATCCTAGAAGAGGAATTTTTTTCTCTTTCCTGGAATTGTTTTCCTCGGTAATGAACACCAAGAGTGCTTGCATGGAGTTACCACCAGGTGCTTTATTTGAAGACATGTCTGAGGTGACACACAACACTAAAGACAATTAAGCTAATTCATGATCTTTGAAAAACAAGCCTTGTAATAGGAGAAAAGACTTTCCTTAGTTTCAGATTTGTTAATGCAAGAGAAAAAGAGAAAAATACCAAGAGAAAAAATTAAAAATCCCCTTAGACAGCATAGCCCCTTAAAAGCAGACAGAAGAAAGTTTCATGAGCATCATTGTTAATGTTAATCCAGGGCTCTGAGTTTTGGATAGTTCATGTCAGTTATCTCCCAGTATACTGTCTTGCCCACCGCTGCCTTCAAATACCCATTGCAGTCCTGTCATTCATCCCTTATCTCTGCAAGATCTGTCTAATTTTACCCATGACAGATGCTTACACTCAATAAAGACCTTATTTCATATTTTTCAAATACACAACTATGTATTTAGTGCTTCACATATCACTAGTTTCACACCAAGTTACCTGATAAGAGCAAATAGAAGGTGTCAGTTCTTAAAATTATATCATCCAAATAAAGCACAGGAGTGTTCCTGTGCATGTGATTTTGCTTTTATGACAGAATCATTCCCTAGAAGAAAGAACACTTACAAGTAGTGCTAGTAGTACTCAAAGCTGTTTCAATATATTTGCCATTGACTTTGATTTTAGACGGTGTAATGAATATAGATTTTTCTTTTTAAAGACAAAAACCTTTTTTAAAGATTTTTGAGGCAACTGGCTACTTTATCATAGACTAATTATTTTTTGTCAAATACATTGAATGATGTCCAGTAAAATTACTTACTAGTAGATTCTGGTAATTGTAGTTAACAGCTTTTTTTTTCCTTTCCTTTTCTTTTTTTCTTTCTTATGTAAGATTCTGATATCCTTACTGGTCATGAACTGCAGCACCTTGCTTCATAAATAAGCTCTCTGAAGCTAATGGGACTACTCAAGGAATAAGAAGCTGCAAAGCTGGTAAGAATATCAGAATCTCACCCAAACTATCATCAGTTTCTCTGAGTCACTTTGACTAGCAGCTATACTGTAGTCTTTTTTATTGTTTTTGTATTTCATCAGAAACAAACTTTGTAAATAGCTAGGTACATTGACTATGAGAATTTATTTTCTAAAGCATACTTCTTTATATTATGTGATTTCACCTGGCAAGCTCTGCTTCATTTTCAAACATTACAAGTAATTCTTTTCAAGACAGAAAGATATCAACAGATTTCTCAGCTGCTCCACGTGAACCAATACTTAAGGAACAGAAGAGCTGCATCAGTGTAATTTTTAAAAACTCCTTCATCTATTTATTAATCACACTATTCTTAAAAATGTCTAGTAGCTGTAAACCAGCATTGTGGATAAATGGACTGATTTTGTATAAAAAGTATTTTTCCATCAAATGACCATTTTCCTTTGCTTGTTCAGTTTGTTCAGGGCTTGATCAACCTCCAACGTTTGAAGCCAGGCTGAGAGTAGTGAGTTTTGTTTGGGTGATGGGTGAGATGTTCACCTCAAAATCTGCGGAAGTCACTTTGTGGGGGGTTTTTGTTTGAGTTAGCAGTGAAATAAGAAAGGAGCATTGTTTGAGGGTTTTATAAAACGTAATGGAACAGCTGATACACAGAACTGACAACACTTTATTGAACTTACTTTCAAGTGGCCAGGAAAGTGTAGTGGAACAGGGCAGAGCCCTGGGATGGAGACCTAGGATCACAGAGTAATTTAAAGAGAGAGAACAAACAGCTTGCTTAAGAGCAGCCACTGCATTTAGCTGCAGCACTACATTTAGTGCCTGTGCAACTTTATGCACTCTTCGGTCCACTTGTAGTTATTCACACAGATTCTAAAGTCTCTGCAAAAGCTGAACATTAGGTAGACTAACAGCTGGAACAGGGAGGAGACAAGATGCGATCTTCATTGGACAAGCAGAATGGGACAAGGAGAGGAAACAAGTGGAAAGCTGTAACAGAGAGGCAGCAGGTGAGGGGAGTGACCAAGCTGTGATCAGGATTAGGGGCAGCTGGGACTTGAACAAGAAGGCTGGACATGGGTGAGAGGTAAGGTGCTTCGCTTTTTGATGGCCTCTTAAAACCAGAAATAGTTCTAAAGTGGAGACTCGAAGCTGTACAGTGTCACTTCAAGCTTGCATTAATTGATGTGGGTATATTAACTGGTCAAATACTGCTTTCCCAGTGGAACCCTGGTTTCTCTGCTCACTAGGGAGAGATGAAACAGTGCTGTGTAACAAAGGGGATGGAGGATGCATAATGAATGAGATGGAGGATTGCAGAAAGACAAAGGAGGCGATCTCATGGTCAAGGCAGTTTAATGCTACCCCGGAGAAAATAAGATGGTTTTTCTTTCCTCTGCAAAAGACTTGTGCTGAGACAAGTCATTCTGGGAGTGGGAGTGGAGATTTTCCACAGGTGGCTCCTTGATTTTATGCAGAAACATTGAGATCATGGTGTTGCATTCATGGAAATGCTACTCATCTGCAGCTGTTGCTGAAAATGCCAGTAGTTGTATTTTGGACATAGAAGCTGTTACGTTCTGTTACAAACTATTGTGAGATTGTCCTGGTTCAGGGCAGGATAAAGGCATGGATATCTCAAATTGCTCACTGAAAACTGTCATACTTTGACCTAATTTTTCCTATGTTTCCTTTCCTTGTCTGTAAAATCAGGATAATCGTACTCAATCTTCTTGCTGGAGACAGCATCTGTTCACCAGTGTTTGAGAGGCAATCCTAGTCTGTGGTAATGTGCAAAAAGATACAAAAGTTCAGGAGGGAATTGATGATTTTATCTCTGCAACAGAACTCAAATAACTTGTAGGAAGCATGCCATGAGCATCAAACAATAACAAAACAAAGTGTGGTGTATTTCCTTCTCAGCATGGGGGGATTCATTTCATACAGAGCTGTGTTTGGTGCTTACAAAAAGGCTTTCATTCTCCAGACCGAGTAAGAGCACAGGAGAACGTCTAAAATACTGCTGGTCCAGCCTTCCTCAGTTTGAAACTGTGATAACTTTGTGTGCAGCATCATATTCTTTGCATCCACATACTTTGTACTTTGTGGCTCTGCTCTTTGAGCTGTGCTGCTTCCCTCATTTTGGTTCCCCCTCTCTTCTTTTTACAACAATAATGGACTGTTTTCTTAAATTCCGGTAATTTTGTAAGACAGTTTCATAAAAAGTATTTAAAGACTCAAGCCCTAGTCTGCAGTAGGTAGCATATAACCTCAGAGTAAGGCAACCCAGAGGGTAAAACCACGGAATTAAAAAATCACTGAAGCGATACTCTAAAATTTTAACAAGATACTAATTGGTAAAACAAATCCAAAGGATTCAGGTAAATTATGGAATTGTAATACATTTGACCCATGATATGAAAGTATGAGAACGAGCTATGAAAATTACGTATCTTGCAAAAAGTTAATTACTGTTCTCTAAATTGCTACATAATCATTTCCTGAAAACATGCTGTTTGAGGCAAATTTCTGAAAATTCTTCAAAATCCTTGTATGTCTGTCTTCTGGACTTTGGGGACATTGCTTTTGAAATATGGCTCTTTAGCAGTTCTCGAACAGTCCCTTTGGACATTCAAAGGCTGTCTCAGCCAGGGCAGCTAAGATTAACAAGACCTGTTAGCTTATTGTGTTGGAAATGTCATTATTAATTTACCATGTGATTGCTGTAGATGAAGATCTGTCACTTTGCATCAAAGATTCATGAACTGCTAAAGCAACTGACATCAGGATTTTGTAGGTGATCCTCCAATATGGGCAGCTTTTGGGGTGATTGTCAGTTCAGGCGTGGGACCCTAATGGAAGCACACCTTCTGTGAAAGAATGCAGAGGGCTCAGTACAGAGAACAGAAATGATGTGGGGCAGTTGAAGAACCCTAAATGTGCAAAACTAATTAGTGCTTTCAGGAGAGCTGAGAGCATTCTACCACATGGCAATGTTTTACTATCAGCACACTCTTCATTAATAGTCCCAAAAGTCAGTCTGTGTTCACCACATGGAGCACCTCCTGGCAGAGCAGCTGTAGGTGATACTCCTCCCAAAAGTAGACAGCATGTGCCATATAGTTGTCTAACAATGTGTCTTCATCACCCTCAAATTCTAAGCTGACTACTTGCCATATCAAATCTTCAGTGCAGTCTTCTGTCAGCAAGTGGAATGAACCCTCCAAAACAATTCATTTGGTGAAGGCACTTCAAGAAACTGTCCTCTGGAAGTAGATAGTGCTGACTGTTGTCTTCCTCTGGTATATTTAACTGCTGCCTAGGCAGCTAAAGGTCAAGCAAAATTGCAGAGATAATTTCCTGGCCAAGGGAAACGTGTCAAATACTTTTGCACAGGTTGGTAAAGAACTACAGTGCCTGTTGTTGAAGAGCAGAATAGATGTTTAACCATGAGGGACAGATAGAAAAATTGGCCATTAAAGTCAGATTCTTCCAAAAAGAGATAAGCATGCAAGGAGAGGAATGGTGGGAGTTTTGCTAAACTGACTGGAATTGCAGTGCTTCTAGTAGGTATCCCCAGTACAAAGTTGGGAAAAGTCCACAGTTCTTAAGGTCCAGCAGCAATACAGGAGAGCAAGGTTACTCATGGAAAGAGGCACGGATTCCTTCAGAGGAAGCAGTGAGTTACAGTGGAGCAAACATTGGTGTGATGTAAGCTACACCTGTGCAAACATGGTGATAGTGTATCAGCCCAATGGGGTGTGTGGCCACTGTCCACAACATCTCATTCATTGGGAAGTGGATTCCTCCTTCTCACCCAGGACACGTTACCTTCACACCTCTGCCTTAAGCACTGGATGAGACAGAAGTGGATGGAAAGAATGTGGACTAGCCCACTCCAGATATTTTGCCAGAGCAGCTCTGTTGGTCAGGGATATAGTATAACAGGATTTATTCTGGCAAAAAAATCATCATTAGTAGTTGCACTGAAAGATTGTAATGACAGAAAGTCTTCCTTGTGTGTTACAGCTACACAGCATTTTATGATAGATCACTGGAACTGTACTGTGATGTCTTCACATGGCTCAGTCTTGGTCTAACCCAGAATTCAGACATATCAGGATAAGTTCACTTTGTACCAGTCACCACAATTCTGGAATTTTCTAATTTTTGAGGAGTATCTAGTCTTGCCAATATGCTGCTGCTGTTTGTACCTGAAGTTCAGATAATTTAGGGGTAGGGGAGGAATACAGTACAAGTAAAGAATGTGTATGTAGTATTGGTTTATGGTCAAAATTAGTCCATCTGCATATCTAGAAACAAAACCAAATGTCTGTATATATTCTTTATTACAGCTCCATCAAGTAGAAAACCAGGGGACCCTCTGGTTATTTCTGATATCAAGAAGGGAAGTGTTGCTCACAGGTAAGACATTAGAGCTCCCAATAAAAATCTGTTTATGTGTGTAACCAGCCAAATTCAAGTTAAACAGAGAGAGCTTGTAAGAGACTGTGTGCTTTTTTCTCTTTTTTTGAACAAAAACGTCTGTGAAAAGTTAGAAAATAGAAGACATATTAAGAAATAATTGTCCTAAAAATCCATCTTGTTTCTATAATCATGTTTAGACCTTTTAGGATACCTTTCTTTTAATGTTATTACAGTTTCATGCAAGCTTGTTTGCTTGTTTGCAGAACTGGGACACTCGAACTGGGTGACAAGTTGCTGGCAATAGACAATATTCGACTTGACAACTGCTCCATGGAAGATGCTGTCCAGATCCTTCAGCACTGTGAGGACCTTGTAAAGCTAAAGATCCGCAAAGATGAAGATAATTCTGGTATTAGTAATGACTATTGCAGATTCATGTGTGTTTTCAGGATTTCTAGAGCACAGAATAATTCTTTTAATTTTTAGTGAAATGCTTTTTCTAAACATGTCTGGTTTATGCTGATGATAATCAGAAAATGTCACCTAAAAGGAATTTTAATGGTATATAAAGTGTTGAATTTTCCCACTGGCTATATTGCTTGCAGGAGCTGCATTGCAAAATTAGGTCTTCAGGTCACTGAAAAGACAATTGGCCCTCAGGTGCAGCCGTATAGAGTTGATCTGTTTCTTACCAGGGTATTGGGGTTTTCTCTGCTTTTAAGATTGGAATCACAGTTAGCAAACCATGGATCCCTAGGCTTCAGTTCTCCAGCAAAGTGGTGTAGTGCATGCTCTGACCATAAACTTAAAAATTTGACTTTGATATGACTGTTCACATGCTCAGAGGTAAGTAGTAGTTTACACACTGTGCTGGATATCTGATGGAGGAGCCATCTCTGATCAGCCCCGTGGAATAATGGACCTGCCATAATTTTCTACACCTACACCTATTAATAGTCTTGTGTCTTCCCCACTGTGGATTCCACAAGAGCAGAATTTCTACCTGGAGATAATAAATTGAGTTCTGTTACGCATTGTAGTGCGAAGGAAGTAAGACAGTTACAACTACTATTACTGCTGGTGTTTATATTGCAGTGTTACACAAAGGCACAAACTGGAGATTCACTTCTTTTCAGCTCTATACAATCTCACAGCGATAAGGCACAACCTGCCACACTTTATTATTTGAAATTAGGTGCAACTGTTGAAGTGGTGTTTAGAATTGCATTAGAAGACTCTTTTCCTTTTTCTTCCTCCTTCCTAATTGATTTTGAAAGCAAAAAAAGTATCTTCTCAGTATTATAATACAAAGCAAAGGCAGCTGCATTTAGCACCTTGTGCAAATTGTTGCTGTAATTGAAATGTGGATTTCAGTCTCCACCATAGAAAATCTTTGCTCTCTTTGCACACCGTGGTATCTGGTACAGATTTTAGTCTCAGTGGGATTCTTATAGCTTGCTTTTGTTTTACACTCTCACATTGGTTGCTTTATAGTTAAATGATACATCTATATCAAGATTCTCACACAACTGCAGTGTTTTATCCAGACATGATTGGTGTAACTGAACAAATTCAAATGTAACTGGACAGCTACTCAGAAACCTACTGAAAAAATCTCTTATTACAAATTGTTCTTACAAGAGTTGACTAAGAGTCAAAGCATAATTTATAGCAGAATTCAGGTACTTTGAAATTTAAAATTAGTGAGTGTCTCCTGACATATTAAATAAAAATATTTAGGAAACAGTGGCGTAACAGTAGCAGAGGTGTAACAGAAAGTGTATCTCAAGGTAATACTTTGTGTATTTGCCATTAATTTACTTCTAAGTTTTTTTTTTCCTCACAAAGGTAGAAATGTGCTGCTCAAACTCAACAGAGGAAAATAATAACTCCCCTGAGAAAATAAAAGCCTGATGCTAATTGATGAGTAGGCATGAAGCACTCCAGAACATTTCGTAAAACCCAGAATAAGATTTAAACTTCTTTTTATTTTTCACTGCATGTTTTTTTGAGGAAGGTGAGGCAGGGAGTAGGGGTCTCAGAGCTGTGTTCCTTAGAGCCACTGTGCAGCTGAGGCCACAGCAGGATGATGCCTGTCAGGTGCTCCCCAGATCCTGCTGCTCTTTGCCCTTGTCACTGTATTGGCCAGATGTTATTCTGATGAGCAAGAGGCCAGTGGGCAGAGCAGAGGCACTGCAGCACAGAGGATCTACTTCCATTAAATGTGGTTTCCACAGCTGCATCACAAGAAAAGAAAGATGGAAAATCTCAAAAACATGAGACCCATAACCATAGTACTTCAGTTATACCTTCTCCCCAGATGAAGGTATGTTTCCAGCAATTTTTCTCTTTCCTTTTCTTTTTACCAGCTTCCCAAACTGAGGATAATTTAAAATCCTCATTGACCTAATGGCTACCTCCCTTTCTTGGATATCACCATTCTTTGCATTCATGGCAGAACTGGCCTTCCTGGTGAATTCAGGCCACATGTTCTTGGACAGCTCCAACATTCTGCTCAGTATAACATTCTGCCAATGATTTTCTGACCTACAGCTAACCAGAAAACAGACATAATGGTCCAGTCATCTTTCCAGTCATTCACTGAGATCTGTGGACTTCCAACTTTCACGTGGAAGGGCTGCTGATGATCAGTAACTTCTCATTCACTTTGTGTTTACTGCAGATAGATATTAGTACTGTGTCAACCTTAGCAAGTGCTGGCTATTACATTTATAGTCAGCTTGGTGTGTTACTTTCCACCCTTCAGGTGAAGTCTTGTACTGTGTGCATGCCACCGCTGCATAAACAGTGCCAGCATTAAATCCCAGGGGGTTTGTGGTTGTTCCATAAATGCTTTAAGGGAGCAAAGCTGCTTAAAAAGGGTTCTGCTGTGCAGTGGCAGCTTGCATGCTAGCCCACTGTGTGCCATGTCTGGGGAGCTGGGTGCTTCTGGAAAGAGCACATCAGAGAAAGTGCAGTTGATGTGAACTGCACCAAAACACTGATGGCAATGCCCCAAGTAGGCATGAAAGCCCAAATGTTCTTTGCTGAATAAACACCACTAGTTCTCTCCTTTGGTTGTCTGTGTGCAGCATTTTCTGTATATAGATAGCAAAGAGGAAATAGGACAGAGTGGAGGTGGGGAGAGGGTGGCTGAAGATCTAAATTTTCTGGAAATGGGGAAGCAACAAAGTAGCTTCAAAGATATTAGAGTTCCTCCAGCTCTGCCTAAATTACCATGTTCAGTATTAGAAGACAGCAACTCTTTGAGCCTTTGCTAGGTTTGTTTTTTTTTCCCTTTTTAACCTTTTCTATCTACAGGAACAGAAATCGTAACATTTGAATTTTCTAAGTTGTTTTAGTTAGTTTTAGTAATATTTATGGAATGTGCATCCTAGACATTTTCCACATTCACTGAACTGCTCAAAATGTCATTACCCACAGATCTAGGAAAATTTGCCCACCAGACCAGTCATCCTGGCTGAATACCAATATCAGAACATGAGCTAGAAAGCATTTGTTATTTTGATTTGAGGAGAATTTTGGCATTTTAAATTTTAAAATATTACTTCCCAACTCAAAGATGCTGCAGTTGATTGCTCTCTTGGTGTGGTTAGGGTTTTTTTAATAATATGTAAAAGGCGTTGTATAGGCACATTTCTTGTTGGTGCAATATCTATTGAGTATTGTTTAAGGAAATACACTGTATTTAAGTTTTACTCAGTGATGGATTCTTTCCCAGTTCTGATAATTGGTGAGATAAAATTTCAAAATAATGCAAATGACTTCATGCAGTATCGTGAGATAATATCTAATGGACTTACCATTCAGTTTAGTTTATAATTCAGTATACAGAAGATATTTTTGATTCTGTTACAAAAAGGTCAAAACATGTCCATCAAAAACATGGACTGTTTTACGAATACAGCTGCTCATCTCATCTTATCTCCTGTCTTTTTCCAGAATTCTTTCAAGAGAGTTTGGGGTTAAAACGTTCAAATTACATTTAATTTTAAATACCTTCCATTCAGTTCAAGAAACAGATGAGTATCAGTATTTATACCACAGTAGTAACTTGCCTTTTCTCTAATAATGTGATGCTGTGGCAAATAAGGACAAGAGCCTCCTGGTCTGCAAGAGGCAGAGCTTGGCCAGCAGGTCAAAGGAGACAATCCCTCTCTCCTGCTCAGCACTGCAGAGAGATTTCTGGAGTGCTGGGCCCAGTCCATGGGCTCCCCAGTGCAACTCAGACATGGATATACAGTGGATGAGGTCCAGCAAAGGGTCACAAAGGTAAATGAAGAGGCCACAGCATCTCTCCTCTGAGAAGAGGCTGGGGAAGATAGGACCACTCAGCCTGGAGAGGAGAAGGCTCAAAGGGGAAATCTTATTAGGATGTATAAATGTCTGAAGGGAGGGTGTAAAGCAGACACAGCCAGGCTCTCCTCAGTGGTGCCCAGTGGCAGGACCAGAGGCAATGAACACAAACTGAAACACAAGAGGTTCTGTTAGGGTGTCAGGAAACACTTTTACTTTGAGAGTGACCAAACACTGGCACAGGTTGTACAGAGAGCTTGTGGAGTTTCCACCCATGAGAATATTCAGGAGCCAGCTGGACACAACCCTGGGCAACCAGCTGTAGTTGGCTCTGCTTGTCCAAGGAGGTTGAACAATGTGGCATCCAAAGATCCTTTTCAATTTCAATCAATCTGTGATTCTGTAACAAAATAGCCTTAAGTTATAGTTTAATAGGAAAAGAGATCTAAAGTTTTTAAAGAGAGTAAAATTTAATTTTAACAGAATGAGGGGAGTTTTTCTGTTGACTTGTGTCCAGGTTTTGGCAATAAAAATTGCGTAATAGGTAATTTATTTTTTTAAAAAATAATCCAGTGGAATACGATTAAGAATTGTATCTGAACCAGTCACTAGACTGAATATGCTATTTTTTTCATTCCTTCTTTCATAAGAAACCAATTGCATCCCCTTGGCATTTATTGCAGATGAACAGGAGAGCTCTGGAGCAATCATTTATACTGTTGAGCTCAAGCGCTATGGTGGGCCTCTTGGAATTACAATCTCTGGTACTGAAGAGCCCTTTGATCCCATAATCATTTCCAGCCTTACAAAAGGAGGATTAGCTGAAAGGTATGTTGGAAAGCAAATTATTTTTTAATGGTCTCTCTGTCAAGATAGAGGTTCATTTTGTTTACCTAAAAATCCTAATTTTTATGGGTTAGCCATTTATTTCTTTATAATACTCCAAATCTGAGTTTATAATCTTTTTGCGGTTGTTTTTTGATCATTGCTAAGCTCCAGGAGCATGAGGAGGATGTACATACTGTACAAGGCAGAGGACTGTGGTCCTTATTATAAATCACTGAGGAAAACCTAATCAATCAAACTGCTCAGTCACATATTTTCACAGCCTTTTAAAACCAATAGCCTTGTAAAGTAAAGAAAGCACTTCATGTGTCCAAGTTTATCTGAACTCATCATGCACTTACCTGCCACTGCATCTGTATGTGGACTTACATACAAAACAAGAAGCATTATCAGAGGAGCAGAAATGCTCCTCATGGTTAGTGATAGGTAGAGAATAGTGAAAATGGTAGGGATTTCTGTCACCTGTTATTTCTCAGATTGGTTGAGTCATTGAAACTTGTACATTTGGTGGTGGTTTAAGAGAGAACATGATACTGTGCACAGCCAGAACCATTTATACAAAAATACTTTATTTTATTTTCTTGATTGACCCCTCCTGAAGACCAGGTTTGTGAAATAGGTGGTTGCTCGCTCACACTGGTGGTTTTGTTTTGGTTTGGTTTTTTTTACTGTTGTGAGACTTCTAGAAACTTGACTCATTTTAGGAGTTACTAAGCTGTCTGAGATTGCTCTTGAGCAGGTGGGCTGCAGAGAATATCATCCACAGGTGATTAACTCAACTGTCACAGTAACACAGAAATCCACCTCATGCCTCAGCTCTGCTATTGTCACTACAACGTGACTTGCTTTAAGTGTCTCTAACAAAAGAATTACTCTGTGACACAGCAATAAAAGCACAATAAAAGAAAGAGAGATGAGACTTCCATCCTCCAAAATGCAAAGAAATTGCCTTTGTTGCCTTTTACACTCTCTTCTCCATGTTTTACTTCTCTCTCATATTTTAGGACTGGGGCAATTCACATAGGAGACAGAATCCTAGCAATAAACAGTAGCAGTCTGAAAGGAAAACCTTTGAGTGAAGCCATTCATTTATTACAGATGGCAGGAGAAACTGTCACCTTGAAAATCAAGAAGCAAACAGATGGTGAGTGTGGCCAAGGGTACCATGCGTGTGTTATTGCAGATTAACAAGCATTTAGGCCATCCATGGAAAAGCTTTGTGTCAGGAGTGAAAAAACAGATTCTCAGAACAGCAGTAAAGCAAGGATCAACACCTCTTTTTATATAATCCCATTCAGCTACCAGTCCCAAGAAATTTTCTGTGCCTGTGGGTCACGTGAGTGAACTGAGTGATGCTGAAGATGAAAGCTCTGCTGCACAGAAATCTGGCAAGCTCTCTGACATCTATTCCACCACAGTCCCGAGCGTTGACAGCGCAGTGGAGTCATGGGATGGCTCTGGTATTGACACCAGCTTTGGAAATCAAGGTACTGTCAAAAATACAATCGACATTTAAAGCAGGAATTATTGCCTTCATGGTTGACCTTCCTTTGCCCTAAGTAGAACTTCTTATCTGTACTAACTTTTAACCCTGTACTTTATAATGTGCTGCTGTCTCATTATGACCACACACCTCGGCAGGCAGCATGATTTCTTGCACTTGGCTGGCCTCAGATTCATTCTTTCATGAGGATGTGGTGTGTTACAAAGCATTTATCAATACAGTAACAGGCTTTTGTTGGCTTTACTGACATCTGAATAGCTTGGTCCATAGCTCATCCACAGCTAAATGAGTTTATCCTTCAAGTACAGATCAATGTAAGGCACAGAACACTTTGGAGATGTTCATGAGTTTGATGCCCATATGCATTAATTTTTAAATGACAACAGATTTATTATAAACGGCTGAAGGGCAACGTTAGTTCATTGCCTGTGATTTGTAAGTCTTTTGCTTCTTCCTCGTTCTGTCAGTATTAACATCTAACTCTCAGCTGTCAAAAACAATCATTCTATTTAAAGGTATAATTTTCTGTAATGATAATTTTTTTCACCTCTCTCTGACTATTGTTTTTTATAGAATTTCCAAATAATTCCAAATAGCATGTGTTTATTTAGGCAGTGAAGGATATAACATCTTGTAATATTCTTGATAACAAGAAAAATAACTTACACACAACTTCAGTGTTTTATTTAACTCCTCTAAAAAAGTTTCTTTCCATAGTAAAGCATGTATTCCCATTACCTGGCAGGTATTTGGACAGAGAGATCCTTACCTCAAATAATTTTTTAACTGGAGTTAGAATTTGGATGAATTTGACCCCTTTCCTTAACTGTGTTGGTCAGTTTATCAAAATAAGTTATATTAGATTTTTTAAGTTCTAAGGATATTTTTAGGTTCTAAGGAGAAGTATTGCTGAAAAAGTCCCAGAGTGGTAATTCTCATTTTCTGGATGAATTAAAGATATTTGGAGCGAATTGTTCAGCTGTAGAAAGGACTGAGGCCCAGAATGCCTTCCAAAGTCCTGATGACTTGGATGCTGTGCCAAAGCTGAACCAGTATCTCAAAGCGGATTTTTTTTTTAACTCCCTTGAAAAAATCAGCCCAGGCTTAGCTGGATACATGGCACCTCTGCTAAACAGCCAGAGTGCAAACAGATTTGTGCCTTTATCCCTTGGTGTCGTGGTGGCCCCCATTTCTATTCAAGTTCATTCTGTCTTGACCCATCAAGCTGAGTTTGGCTTTTCTCCAGACCTTTCTTGGCAATAAGCACAGACTAAGCAAATTGAGGAGTTCAAGGGATGTTTCTGGAGCCGCAGATAATGCTTTATTCTACTAATTACCAGTTTAGTGCTGGGGAGCTATCTTTTCTCTCCTTGAATTAATACCCCATTTTGTACCTTTGTCTTATGTGTCTGCCTTGCTAATCCAGAGCCTTCACCATACAGCTGTCACATTTTCCCAACCAAAACCTTTCCTAGAATCTGGGACTGTGTTAATATCTGCCAGTTGGCTGGAAAACGCTCTGTAGTTACACAGCATTTGATAGAGATGGTCTAGACTGATTTATGGAAGCAAATTACCCCCTTTAGAGGGGTGGCAGCAGTGGTAATAGTCATCAACAAAATGGTACTTCCTAATCCAGTATGCACATCAAAAAACACCAACTATAGAGCCAAAAAAGTAATAAATCAAGGTGAAGTATATTACACATATATGTTATATATGCATGTGTGTATACATACATACATCCACATACACACATATATATATTTAAATATAATGTGTATATATCATATATATTTCATGTATATCGGTATACCATAATGGATTTTGCTTACTAGATCAGTATCAACTTGTGACCCATTGATCCATGTGTTCTTCTTGATACATCACATGTAAAGTGCTTCCTACTTGAAATTCAAGTTCTACCTGGTTTCAGTTAAAGAGATACTATTGAAGTAATACCTGCTTTGCTGGTATGATAAAAGCACCCAGGAATAAACTCTGCAGGTATAAAAGCCATGTGATGCCACTTACACAGCCTTGAGACACTTAGGAATGGGTTATAGAGATGGTCCTGGGAATGTGTGTCTATTGTAAGACAGGCCTTCCCTGAGCTCTCAGAGCCCTAGCAAAAGGGCACATGAAAAACCAAGTTCATGGGATTTTTAAATGCATCTTTGGACACTTTTTTCAATACATCTGAAGCAGTTTTGGATGTTAATTTTGGGCATGTTGCATATGACCATGTTAACACATATTTAACACATCCATAACACATGATTTATTCCCTACTGTCCAATCAAGGATGTCGAATTGAAAATTGATGAATTGTGGCAGTATCTAGAACTAAATATAGAAGCAGCTGAGACATAAACAGTAGGAGAACAGTGTTACATATATTTAAGATTTTGCTTTCGGTGGACTTTCACAAGAGAAGCTCTAGAGCACACCTAACTCCAGACATAATGTGGGTCAAATAATCTGGCGACAGAAAAAAATAAGGTATCAATGACAAATTCCACAGTTCTTGAGACTCCAGCTTCAGAGGCATGCTTTCCTGTCATTTCGGCATGTGCATTGCTGTAAACTAGTAATTCATCTTTTTAGGACACACCTATCAGGCTTCAGGATACAGCTTCAATGCCTATGAGTGGAGGAGTGCCAAGCAGGGCAGTTTGTCCCCTCCAGGCAAGCCTCGGAACCACCCATTCCATGATCCAGGGCTAAGTGACGAGGAGTGGGACCGACCTGCAGCAAGCACGTGAGTGCCCACACGGGTTCCTGTTCTCTGCCTGCAGCTGCAGCAGTGCCTCACAAAGGAACACCTTCTGTCTTGACCAAAATGATATTTTTCTGATGAGGTTTTAGCAGCTCTTCCTCTAAATATGAGATACAGTATACTTCATTAAACTGATTGGGGTGGATTAGTGGTCTTTACGGAGGATTATGATGCCAAAACCATATGTTTATTTCAAGTTACTTCAGCCAATAAAACACAGCATTTATCCCTTAAGAATAAACAAACAAAAAAATTAGGGCATTTCCCTGGGCAAGTTTCAGAAAAACCCCAATCTGTTTTCTACTCCACAAAAATAAACCTATAGATAATGTGGCTAGAGAAAACTGGTGTGTTAATCGTTTGTCTTCTATGAAAATGCTTTTTGGTTTGGGCAAAGAAGCACAAGTTACAGTCTTCATCCATAAATGCTTGAGACATTCACATTCAGTAGGAGTGATTCAGTAGGAGTAAAAAGTGATGCAGGCACAAATGTCTTGTCCAAACTATTGATATTTTGCCATGCATTTATTCCTCCTCTCCTGAGAAGTAAATCTTATTTTCAGTTAATTTCTCTGCACACAAAAGAACTTCCTGAGGAAAAAAAAAAAAATTACTTCACAATTCCTGGAGATAGTGAAAGACCCAGAAATCTCTTATCTTCTATTCTAAGTTTTCTTTTATTTTGGATTTGTTAGTGGATCCACTGCAGAGACTTTGGTTAAGTTCTGCCAATGAACAGTTCTTCCTCAGATGTGGGAAGACGGGCATCACAGTGAGTGAGATTTCTGTGCTCTTTGCACCCACCCTCAGGACCTGCAGACATGCATGTCCTTCATGAGAAAAATACTTCCTTGATGTGCCAGCACAGTGAGCCTGAAGTCCCAGTCTGTGAAAAATTCAAGTTTAGTACTAAAAAACCCTTCCTGGTGCCTGTATAAACATACTGGGTAAGGAAATCCATGAGGTGCAGTCTGTAACCTTTGAAATACAAATCAAGGCAAAGTTTAGATGCTGCTTTCAGAATTTGACTGACAAACCCTCTGATACAGCCCATGGCTTTGTGGCATTTTGTCTGGAGACAAGCCTGGCAAGATGACAACTATAATGTGAGCAAGTGTGAATTCTTAGTCCATATCCAGCTCCCTTGGTCCCTACTGCAGAAGCACACTGGCAGTTTTCACAGGCTAGTAGTGGACAGTGTTTAATAAAGGAAATTAGATCGTTTTCTTCATACTGCCCACTCAGTTTGAAAGGGTCTTCATCCACAGTTCCAGCCCATATTTTGTTTCTCAGATGAGATGCAGGCATGGATTCCAGAACACCTAGTGTTTTGCAGCTATGTAAGTAATGGGCTGAAAAAGTTGATGTGCAGTGAATCGGGGAGCTGGATTGTAAAATACAGAATCTTCTAAATGAAAAGCATGTGTTCTGTTACCATTTTAAAGCACTGTTCAGCAAAAAGTATGCACATTAAGGAGTCCTGTTCTGCTTGTCAATGTGACTTACACCTGAGAGATACAGTACAAATTAAAATAATGGTTACTTTAATGCTGTATCTGTAGAAGGGATGGTGCCACATCTGATGGTGCTGGAGTATTTGATAAGGCTGTGTCTGTTCTTCAAGCCTGTTACAGGAATCCCCAGGAAAGCACCTCTTGTCTTGTAGTTCTAGCTGAACAACTTCTCTTCTTCTCTACCTCCAGAAAGTAATTTTTTCTTACCTTTATTTTGTGTAGCACAGCTTCCAAGAATATGTGGCAACAGAAGGAGACTGAGACATTGGGAGAGAATCAAGAAAACCATTTAAAGCAAACATCTGTAGAAAGATCAGCTGGAGACAATGTCAGGAGTGTGAAGAAAGAGGGAAAGATGTGGAAAGGTGCCTCTGGAGGGCAAAGGAAAGGTGGGGGACAGCTGGAAGAGTGGAATACTTCCAGGTAGGAAACCAAAAAAGTGCACAAAAGTGACATCCACCTGGACTGAGGCAGAGGTGGGGGGTGGGGGGTGTCAGAAGACAAGGGAAGAAAGGAAAAACAGTTGAAATGAGAAAATTAGGGTAAAAGCAGAAAACACCACATTAACTTGCTGTTGATTGACAAAGAAATTTCAGTGGGCAAGCAAATGAAACCAGAGAGCTTAAACCACTCTCTAGCCTGGTGTCTACCTATCACTGGCAGGTAGCACAAGTCTGTTGTAGTTCCTGCTCCAGAGAAAATGTTTAACACATTAAAACATCAGTGCTTACAGATCTGCCAGATCCAAGAACGTCCTGATCAAAAAAACCTAAAAATCACAAAGATTTTGTCTCTCATGGGGCAGTAAGAACCAAATCATAGACACTCCTGTCTTCATTATCTTCCTACTGCCTTTCCTTCAGACTTTTTATGGATCTGAATTTCTGATGGCTTTTAAATAAGCGTCAGAAAACCAAATATGTTCATTATAAGTCAAACAATATTTCATATGGCTTAAAATCAGTCCCTCAGGTTTTAGATATAAAGACATCTAGATAAATTATTTTGGTACCTCTTTTGGTTTTTTGGTATAGTAGCTCAGCTACAAATTACTCATGTTGCTGTAATGAAGACGCAAAAGTTGAGATGTCACACACCAGGAGACAAGACTCAGACAAAAAGCAAAAGAGGAGAGGAAAGCTCAGAAAGGAATTGATTCAACTAAGAAGTCCAGACATAGAGGCATCATGATTCTATATTTCACAGAAGTCAGAGAAGAAATGGACCTCCAGTTCTAGGAAATCCAGGTTTTGCTGTTGCAGACAGTTGCCTCAATTATCCTGTTCCTTAGCTTAAGTTCCATTTGATATCATTAATATGCAATATAGCAAGAGATATTGTAATGGATAAATTAGTCTACATTCAACATTGGCTACTGAAAGAACTACACAGATTTATTGAAGAAGCTCATTTCAGAAGTCAAGGATCTTTCTAAAATCATGTTTTAAATACTTTCTTGTCTTGCCTGGGAGGAATTGCATCTGTGATCTGAGTAGGTATTCTTGCTATTGCTGTATCTATTGCAATATCTTAGAAGAGATACTGATGCTAGGTGGAGAATCATTGCAATCAGAGATTGAAATGGCTGACCATTGTCTGCTTGACTGTAGCTGTAAGAAAGCATCTCTGAGGCAAAGTGTGATGTGTGTGAAGCATTCAAGCTGTCCTCCCTTGTGCTGGGCATTTCTCCTATTTAAAAGCTATTCTGTAAACAGAATTACATTCACGCTGTACTCAGTAATACATTGTTTGTCAAGCAAGGCCTCAGATGCTTCCATAATAGTGTTTGCTCTGTTTATGTGCTGTTAAGCACCACTAGCTGCAGTCCATGGGCAGCTGCTCCAAAGTAACAGCTTGCTGCCACCAAAAGGGTGAATTGTCACTTTCCTTCCTCATCCTTCTCCCCTGGGCCTTTCACATAATCAGCCCTCTCCCATGCAGCAGCTCTGGTGCTTGTGTGAACCTTTACTGAGCTGCTTCCCCTTGCTAAGATAGAAAAACCTCCTGCTTCCTCCCTGTAGACAAGCATACAACTGTAAAGGTGTTGCTTTGGGCTGTGTCACCCCAGCCCAGAGTTGTGGTTTTTATCAGACCTCACTTGCTGACAACTTCCCTGAGCATCACTGTCACCAACATCTGCTCGAGAGTGCTTTTAATAAGGCTTTGGTGCATTTATGAAACACCAGAGACCTAAGTTTCCATGCGAGACAGTGGCATCCCTGAAAGTTTCTCTGTGTTTATGTATGAAATGATTGGAGCAGTTTATATTATGGCAGTCAGGTGGGCTTAAATTTATAATTCCAGCTTAGGCTGAAGAAATCAGGTAAAAAGCACCACCAAGCCTCTTCTGCAAAAGAGTGTTTGCAAAAAAAAAGAGGACTCTTTCCGTATTGCCTGGGAGAAGTCTGTGAGGTTGAAAGGTTTTATTGCAAATATTTGTTGCACGGAGCAGCTCCGCATACAGCTACTGGTTGATTCATTAATTTTCGTAGGGAGGTCCCGGTTTCAATCCAGTAAAAATGTGTATTGAATTGTTCTTGGAATCCATTTATCTCCTTACTGAACAACTCGCTGCTCAGATCCTGCCAGCTGCTAGTGACTGCCAGGTTATGAGAAGGCTTGTCTGTCATGTGCTCTGCATGTCCATCCGGCCTCTCCTGATCAGCGACTCTTCCCCACTCTCCTGCATAACCTTCTGTCATTCAAGTTGCAGTCTGTGGCAAGGCACGTGTGTAATATATATTTTTAGATGGGGGGGAAAGGTCCACATTTTTTTAACTTCTCATTGTAAATCCAGCTTCACAGGTACCCATGATAACACCGAGGCTGACCAGGAGGAAAATTTCTGGTCTCAGGCTCTGGAGGATTTAGAGACCTGTGGCCAGTCAGGAATTCTGAGGGAACTAGAGGTAGAACAATCTTAACCTTTCTTTCCAATTATAGAGAAATATAATGGTTTTGGTTTGGTTTACATTCATTTTATTTTTTTCCTTTTTTTTCTTTTAAGTTGCACTAATCACACCAATTCATTTAAAAGCTTTAACCCCTCTCCACAGGACAAGGCTGACAGGCGTCTGTGTTTGAGAAACATGACTCTCTTGGTACCTA
This sequence comes from Brachypodius melanocephalos, assembly GCA_013398615.1. NCBI lineage: Eukaryota > Metazoa > Chordata > Aves > Passeriformes > Pycnonotidae > Brachypodius > Brachypodius melanocephalos. The sequence goes on along the minus strand of VZSR01003812.1, from coordinate 2,894,922 downwards.
CCCTTTACCTTTATATTTTTGCTTGTGCAGCTGCCTCCCCTGTCCCTAACCAGAGCTGTTTTCTTTTGTGCAATGCAACCAAATTTCTATAAACATGTTCACCCCAGTGCTTTTGACTTGCAGCTTCTGCTGTGCATAACCATCGATGCTGTCTGTACAGGCAGCAAATGGCACAGAACTTCTAAGTGGGCATAACCTTCCTGCAGCAGTACATTCCATTCTCTGACAGATGCTTCATGCAGCTTTTCATAGCATGTTGTAGATTGTCTTTTAAATTGAAACTTAATTTGATTAAGATGAACATAAAAGAAAATCAGCTTTCCAAAATGCTTACCTATAATCACACCACTCTGAAAGAAAGAGAAACTGCCAATGTGAGAAATGTTCATTATACTGCAATTTCTTCACCATGTAACAAATTTCCATATTTCATCCTTAAGTTCATTACAAATCTAACCCTGCTGTGTGTTAGATTGTGCTGAGGGCATCAGGGGAAGAAAACAGAGACAGAGTAACTTGGGAGTCTTTAATTTTCTAATCACCTTTTCTCTAAGTTATCTAATCAGAACAATTACCATTATACCGCCAATTAAAGCTACAGAATGAAAGGTCCTAAGATATTTTCTTTTATGTTCTTTTAAATTCCTGGAGCTGCAAAACTGGCAGAATCTCATTTTCATTTTTACATTGTATAAAGTCCTTTAGCAGCCAGGAGGAATGTGACTGGGTGAAAGTTTTCTAGTTCAGATTAATTTACTTCCTCAGATTTATGGCTTTTGTATTGCATGTATGGGTAGCAAAATGTGATTCTCATATATTTGTTATTGAAAACCAGAGAAATGTAGGAGAAAGTGTTATACTGGTTTAATTCCATAGTTAGATATGGTTCAGTACTGCAGGCTTTTATTGCAGTTTTCAGTATTCAGAACATAATAAAAGGGTATGGAAATAGATAATTCCAAAAGGGAAATAGGTCATCTGTGCCGACCAGAATTCAGTTACTTCGACACACTGAATTTTCCTCAGCCTTTCACAAAAGTGAAATTCGGAACTGTAGATGTAGCATTTATAGCATTGCCTCGTTGCACAACCCCCAGCTCTGAAAAGAAAGCCAGACTCATCCAGTGTGACAGGATGCTGACACTGGCCATGCCTCTACTTTATGAAGCGCCATGGCGTAGTCAAGGACTCCTTATCATTTTTCATTTCAAGGTCTTCAGCCAAAGAGCAAAGAAGGCTGTTGTTTGCCAGGTCCTCTGGCTGCTTCTGCTCCATCACACAGTAATATCAGTCATTACTGAGCACAAGAGAGTGTTATGGCTACAATCCATTTTCTCATAGTGAAAGTAGTGCTGGAGCTGTGAGAAGGAAGGGTGACAGAGTTACATGCAAACATTTATTTGTCTGTTTTGCACTTATTTTTAACTTTTCCCATTCAAGCAGACTGTCTGCATCCAGTCCCAGTCAGAGTTCAGGTTATGGTCTTTAAATTCCCCTCAGCTGTCCATCAGAAGAGATAATAAATAGGAAATTCAGCACACCCTGTCCCCGCAGTGGCTGTGCCAAAATGCATGTGCCTCCCAATCCCCAGAGCAGAAAATCTTTCCCAAGGGAGAAGGCTCCTTGCTGTGCATGGGTGCTTTTCAAGTTCAGTCTGTTCCATGCAGTGGGAGAGGTGATTCTGTCATCATCTTTCATGATTTCATCCTCCATGTATTCTTGCATCTAAAACAAAAGGCTGTCTTTTCCTGAGATTAAAACCAGCAGTGAGACCAGGGCCAGTGTTAGTGCTGAGCTAAGACAGTCACTCTTGCAGTGTGCATGTCATGCAAAGTTTCTTTCCAGGCGGTGAGCTCACCTGCACTGAGTTTTCCCTGAGCTTGGGGTAGTATCCAGGCACTCTGCCCATGCTGGCTCCAGAGCTACCTACATACTCTGCTGACTCACATCTTTTTACCTTGCATACACTCTCTGAATTGTAAATGCCTTCCTGTAGTTCCAATTCCAACAAATACAATTATGCCACAACTTAGATGTTGTTTTATTTATGTGTAAAATATTTTTAAAATAAGCAATTGCACTACATACTCTTAAGTCTGCCAGGGGACTGGCTTACAAGCATAGCCATTCTGGTGCTCAGTATTTTAGTTTGAAATGCCATCTGAAAACTTTTGCCCATGGGGTTCATAGATTGTTATTGTGTTTCATTGTGGTCCTTTATTTTATAGTGACTTGCAAGCAGATTGAACATCTATCCTCTTGCCTTTTGCTGTGCCCTGAGTGATTGTGTTCTAACAAAGAATAGAGGTGTTTTTCCTACTGCTATGAATTAACCACTTACCTAACCCACATTCTCTGTTACAAATTAACCTGTTCATTAATGCTCTAGGCCACAATCATGTCAGGAAGTACAATGAGTTTGAATCATGAAAACCCACAGCCTCGTAACCAGCTGGGAAGGCAAGCCAGCTTCCAGGAAAGAAGTTCTGTGAGGCCACATTACAGTCAAGCTACTCGTAGCAACACATTGCCTTCAGATGTGGGGAGAAAGTCCATGGTTCTGAGAAAATTTAAGCAAGAAATGAAAGAAATCATGTCACCGACTCCTGTGGAGTTACACAAGGTCTGTAATTTTTTCTTCTGACAGCTTTGAAATAACATATTCAGTACAGGAACTCTAATTATATGGCAACACAGTAAGCACTTTTTATAATGACTCCACAGATGTAATTTGGGGGCCATGCATATTAGTTCTTACAAACACATTAATGATAAATCCTTTTGGGGGAAAACAAATGAGTAAGATGCATCCTTGTCTACTATTTCATTTTACAACAAATCCTCAAAAGACACTGCTTTTTTGAAAGGAGCATCCACTGGTAATTTGAATTGACAGGACCAATAACTCTTCTCTGCAAAATGTGTTCATTAAGAAAGCAAAGTTTAATTTCTAGAAAATACATTTCTTCAGGAAATTACTCAGGAGGGTTTGGGGCTCCCATAGGCCCTTTTTTAAATTAACACTCATTTTGAATCAAATACAAAAGATTCAATGTACATAACATAGAATGTTATTTCAAATTAGGTATTGGATCTTTTCTCTTTATAATTCCTTTGCTCTAAAAATGGATAAATAATCTTCAGACTATGCAATTTTTTACTGCTCAAGATGGTTGAAATCACTGGGTGATATGGGGGTGGCACTGCACTCCAAGCAAGTACTGGATAAAGTATCTTTGGATATGCACAGCAAACACCCAGCCACTTTAGGTCTCAAGTCCAGTGAGGCCGTAGGAGCAACCAGTTTCCAAAACTTTGAGGGACATTATAATGCTGCTCTGCCTGATGGGAATGAGCATCCCATTTCCTGCACCCATCTTCCTCTTAAAGATTTGAGATCTTTCCAGAAAGGAAGGAGAACACTGGGAAATTTCATTTATATGTCACCTGGTCATTCTCAAGAGATTTGGGTTGGTTTTTAATCTCTGTGGATTGGCCTGAGTTTAGTCTGTAGTTCAGTTGAGTTCAGCAATGTAAGGACTTGCTGAGTGTGGGCTAAATGAATGTTTATAAAAGACAGTAGAGAGTTGATCTCTTATATGGTAAATTAATTCACTGTCAGTGTATATGATCAAGAAGGATGTGTTGTGATAGTTTTAAGCTATTCCTATTTCCAGCTTGATGTGATCAGTGGAGTTAGGTACTGTGCTCAGTTTTTCTGAGTGGTGAATAAAGGTGAAATATAAATCCAAAGTATGCCAGTAGGCATTTCACACTGTGCTCACATTCAACAAAGGCACAGTTCTGGATTACAAAACCAGCCTTCATGTTAAAATAAATTGTTACCTGGAAAGGAGTCATCAGATTTCTGTTAATGAGTCAGTGGTAGTCTGTGATAGTAACTAGCTGTTTGAGTCCTGGGCAGTACAAATAACGTGTCCATGAGCTTTCTCTTGCTTCAGCTGACTATTTTGGACATTGCTTTGACCTTCCCTTTGAGTAATTTCCAGATTTTGTTCAGACAATATACCCAGTTTTCCCCGTCTGCTGAAGTGATGCTGAGTTTGCTTTTACTGTCAGTTCTGTCACCCAGAAAAGAGTCATTTCCTCTCTAAAAATCTAAACATTGAACCTGTACCGAGGATTTTCCAAATCCTTACAGTCATTCAAGAAAAATAGAAACTAGTGACTGGATCTTGTGGTCTGGTTCTCCAAAGTGAGGTTATACCCCTATAACACATGCAGGTTAGCCCAGGCAGCATGGACTGCTTTTTATCTGAGCAAGTTCTTACTTGTTAGTTTTCCTGCTGGTTCTTGTGTAGCTCTGTGCCTGCTACTTCTTCTCATGTTCATTTTTGCATTAGACCTCTAGTTTAACACTAATAACCTGTTCCTTTGGACAGCTTTTTCAGAGTTTTCCAAAAGAGCTGCAATGCCACGGGAATGACTTCACTGTCAGGATAATGCCTTGGTTGAAGTATTTTTCGTGTATCCTCTTGCTGGCAATGTCTTCTGCCCTCTGCAGGCAAATGTCTTAATTAGCTGGGCCACTGCAAATTAGGAAGATTTGGAAAACTGTGATGGTACAGGCAGTTTTGAGATACAAGCTGAGACAGAGTTTGTCTAAGACCTCCCTCAGCAGATTCTCAAGCATGTGCTTGACCAGGTGCTGCTGAGCTTTCCCAGTTCCATGGGCAGGGCAGGGCAGGTGCCTTTGCCCTGTGTCAGGGTGATGAGTCTGTATCCCTGCTGAGGCAGGGCCTGTGTGCTCAGGGGCCAGAGTTCACTTTGCAGCAAGGTAACTTGAATTCTTCACTGCTCTCTCTTCCTGCATTGCATTCACCTGTTGTGCACTTGAACTGTCTTTGTCCTGAAGAAACTAGGATTGAGATAAGTGTCCTACAAATCTCTTCAAACATTTGTTCTAGATGGTTTAATAACATTTAATTTAGCTGGATAGTGTATTGCTATATCAGTACCCAAATTTAATGAATGCCTTTAATGATTTTATCTACTTAGGTAATCATATAGATTAATATTTTTCTAAAATTCATACCAGACCATTTTTTAGAAGTTCCATAGAGCACACATTCCTCTGAGAGCAAAAATATGCACTAGGATCAGATAATTTTTCAATATTATTATTGCAAGTAGTCATTAACCTAAAATTACAGGCAGTTAAAACATCTCAATAGCTGATCTGTGCAAGATGTATGAATTTAAATTAAGCATTTTCCCATAGATTTCAGAGGGAGAAGAGGCACAGGCACAGACTCAAAATGTATAAGCTTGTGTTTTAAATTTGTAACTATTTAATTGCATATGAGATATGAATCAAATTTCCAAATCCACTTTCTTTTTCCCTTATGCTCCTGTTTTAAATTCAAAAGTCTAACAAATCATCCAAATGGAGATTTTGCTGTTGAGATCAGAGCTTCCAAAGAGTTGTGATCAGCAGCACAGATAAACCAGCATGATTTAGGTGTTGTGTGAATTGTCTGCAGTTTTATTCCCTTCAGAGAGGGCTGCTGCAGGTCAAGATGAGGAACCTGTGGTATGGCTTTGTCCATAACCATTATTAAATAGAAATTGAGTATTTCAGATAGCAGAGCTTTTATCAGATATTCTCTTTGAAGAATACATGTTGCCTTAGGAAGAATTAGCCCCAAAATTATAACCTCTAATACAATAGAAAGTTGTCTGCAGATTACTTCCATCTGAAAAATGTGACAGCTGTCAAACACGCAACAAAGTTAAATTCCTACCTCGTCCCTGAAGCAAGCATCAGTTTCTTTAAGTTCCAAGCTCCTGTTAAACACAGCAGAAGTCAAGAGAAGATAGTAAGGGAAGCAGTTTGTAAAAATCTGGGATCTGTAGATCTGAAGAACCACAAACATCAGAAAATATTTTGAAACGCATTAAGTTGTGACTGATAAAACACTTCAGATGACCATTCCCAAGGTCTGTGCCCCTCCTTGTCCCCTGCCTTGCCCGCTCCATTGCAGTAACTTCCCACTGACCCTCTAGAGCAAAACTCCTCTTTCATGGCCTTTATCATATCTATTTTTTGTCTGACAAGGTGGGCATGAAGTAGCATGTGCATTAGTACAGACAAGGTACAAGTTAAGGTGAGCTAACGTGTGATGGCCCTTCCTGTAGATGTCCAGAGCTGAATTTGTTTGTGTTCTGTTTGCTGATAGATCACTCACTAAAAACAGGGAAAAAAGCAACACTCTCATAGGACATATGAATGGGACAACCATCTGTGGTGAGTTGTCCTCCCCTCCAGTTTGGCTTTGAGAAGGTCTTGACTGTAATAGTGTCCAGTTTGGGATCTGAAAGATGTTGACCAGCTGGACAGGGTCCAGAGAAGAACAAGTCTTATTTCACATCTCTACAAAGAAAGACAGGATGAAGTGATCTTGTTCTTTATGGATGGCAACAGGCTTAAGCCTCAGCAAGGGTGATTTAGTTTAGACCCAAGGGAAACACTGGAAGGACTGGAAGGGATTACTTTAATAAACTGTGGAGTCTCAATCACTGGAGATTTGAAAAATTGGGACAGATAAATGTATCTCTGAAAGGGCTTGGGTGCAGTTGATCTTGTCTTAGGACAAGAATACAGTCTAGATGACCTCAGAGAGTCCCTTGTTTCATGTGCTCTTGTAGTTCATCTGGGGCTGGATCCAGCTCTATTTGACTCCAGTGCCTGAAGAAGGGGAAAAGGAGTAAATGGAAAAGGGAAGTTCCTTTTAAAAATCGTGCCACTGTGCTAGAACAGGACAGAGTCTTTCAAGTCTTCCTCTCTTGGGCATGGTACCCCCTTTTTATATGAACTTTTCCAGGCTTCATCAAGAAGCAGTTAACTTGAAGCACTTCTGTCCCTTGTGATGGTGAGGATACAAAAGTTGCTTTGCTAGAACAGAATTCGGTCTAGAAGGGTCTTGGTCCAGAGCTACTTATTTTTAATTTCTTCCAGGAAGTGCACATGAATCTGTCAGTAACATATTCAGTTTTGGGGGGTTTTTTTAAGTCTTGCAGAATGGTGGTCTTACAGCATTTCTGTAGCATCTTCAAACACACTTTTCATCAAAGCCATGTTAAACATGCTATGATATCACAAACAAAAGCCTCTGTTCATAACAAATTACTAGAATTTCCCCAGAGTCCTGCTGCTTTAGCATCTGTTGATACAAATTAAAATGATTCTATCATGAATTATTGTGAATTTGCAGATAGGTTTTTCAGTAGCTGAAATGCCCATTGACTCCTAAAGTTCATGCAGGGATGGAGGACACATGACAGGTTCAGCAAGAAGTCATCTTGGGGGAGGATGGGGGAAAAGAATGCAAAAATATTGAACACCACAGTCCCTGCAGTATGAAATGACAGCTCATACCCAAAAAAGTCATTGGCAAGAAGAAGGGTCTTAGCTTAGTTAAGGGGACTTTAGGTGTGGCTTTCTGCATTGCAGTGCTGTTCAGGGGGAGACAAACAAGGGAAGAGCATGAGCTGGGCTAAAGTAAGGGATGAACACCATATGGGGGTGTGTGTGCTCCCCACAGCACAAGACACTGATGTTTTCACAGCAGCCCCTCGATGCACCATCCACATCTACAGGCAAAATGGTGCTACTGCTGCAGCCACTGCCCTTGTATCCAGCTTCTCTCAGCTGCTGCCCAGGACAGCGACCAAACTTACTAGTGAGTGTGATTTCATTCTGGTGAAGGCAGGGCTGATACACCCCTAAACCCAAGTCAAGAAAAATCCAGAGAGCAGGAAAGAAACCCAAACCCCAAATCCTTTACTCCTGTTTTGAGACAACCTGGCCTGCTCTGGCATATATTTTCACACTGGCAATTAAGACAAGAGCTCAGCAGCCTTCTGAAGGCAGCATCAACCAGTGCTGTGCCCTGGTGTCCTTCCGTGAAATACTGACCAAGTTCTCAGCCTGCTTTGAGCAGGACACTGAACTAGAGACTTCCTTCAATTGAAGTCCCCTTCAATTCAAATGATTCTGTAATTCAGAAACATCAGGAAGGAATTCAATGGTTGGTGCACACACAGGGATGCAACACATGGAACATTATTTGTACCAAGCCATTATAAAATTTTGGTACAGTAAATGTCATATTTAGGAGCCAAGGTATGATAGAACCAGTGCATTTTGAATTCAAGTGATACATGCCACAGCACTAAAAAAATAGGTTTAACTGTGCAACTGTATCTGCACAGTGGCACACCACACACACAATTTACTTGAATAGCTCAGCACCCCTGACGTGAGGGAGGACCAAGAAAAAATAAAAACCTAAGCGTGCCACTTACCCACCAAAAAGTCTATTTTTATCTGTCAAATAGCTGAATTCACAAAACTGTCTGTGAGGACTTGTCTTCTGAACATCTGAAAAACCCTCTCCTAACTGTTTTATTATCTAATATTTCCTGCTTTTGAATGACCACCTCATGGTTATGCAACTGTAAGAACACTGCCTGCAAGCTCTTTCAGCAGGAGCCTTATTTGTTCTTCCTTAAAAGATTGCATTATAACTATTACACTGAGCACTTCTGAGATGAGGCTTTACAGGGTGCACCACTGCCTGGCCAAGCCAGGCAGTCTAGAGCTTGAACTGACAATGTTCTTTATTCCCTTGATTGCAAGACACACCACCAGTTGTTTGATCGAGCCCAGGTCTTCATACTTGAAGCAAACCTAAGCCTTATCTTGTACTCAGATCCTGGCAGCTAGAGAACAGAGAAACAAAACACTAAGAATCAGAAAGTGACACCAGAAAAGGTGGGCTAAATACCACAAATTTCCAGCTGACAAGCAGTAGCAAAAAGGGCTGTTTATTTACGGAAGAATAAGGTGGCTTCTGAGAATATTAACATAGTGTCAAAATGGGGACAACTTTAATACTGCAAGTGCCAAATAGTAGGTAAGTGATCTCTCTAATGCGAAAAAAAAAATCACCAAAACCATCCTAGGAAGAAAGCCTCATGCTTGTAGAAATGAGGACAATGGTTTTTTTCTTTCTCATCACATCGCCTCTCCTCCACAGGTAACTTTGTACAAGGACTCTGATGGAGAAGACTTTGGGTTCAGTGTCTCAGATGGTTTACTGGAAAAAGGAGTGTATGTTAAAAACATTCGACCAGCTGGCCCTGGTGATCTGGGAGGTTTAAAACCATATGACAGACTTTTACAGGTAATGTTTGTGGCATTGTGCAGGTTTACCATGAAGGGACATGACATACAAATAACTGTAAAGGGGTTTATAACCACACTGGGGGGTATTTGGGTATGTGTCTCTGGAGATGTGATTGTAGAAAACTGCAGTTTTGCAGTTTTGTTACTTGGAACAGCCTTGTAAGTCTTCATTGCTTAGTATATTTTAAATAATGAGCACCACTGTTTGTTTGTATTTCTGCTGGGAAGGGATGTGTGTAGAGGGACCAGGAAGGACAAACAACCATAACTGCTCTGCACCACAGGCTGTGCTGTGTAGATTTCTTACATTTCTTTTCTTGGCAAGAAAAGGCAGCACTTCATGGAGCTTTGGACTTTTTTACAGTGGCACTAGAACTGGATTTTCCTATGCAGTCAGGTTTATAGAAAAAGTTTCTTTCAGATTGCTAGGTATTTTAGAACTGCAAAGGAGACATACATATGCTCACTAGGAAGTTGGAATTTCCCACAGCATTTTCAGACAGATTTTTCTTTTTTGCTTTTTTTGATGCAGACCTGAGAATTATTTCTGTGTTTAATCCGAGTGTTGACTGACATAGTTAGAATAAAGTAATACTCAGCAGCATAGTTATCACAGTGCCAAGTTGGACTATGGTGAAAAAGACAAATTATTTTTCAACAAGCCTAATAAAAGACTTTATATAAATTTATATGTATTAGCTAAAACCAGAGCAGACCTGAACTAAACTGAAATTTCAGATGTGTTCTACTACATTTAAGTTGATGAACACCATGAAAGTCAGAAAAACTATGTGCTGCTAAATGTCATTATTGGAGTGAACATTGTGAAAGCTGGCAACAGCCAGCACCAGTGTAAATATCCCCACTTCAGCTACATTCTGTTTAAAAGTGAGTAGAAAACTTAACTGATGTCTGCAGACCAGACATCATGGTTAAATAGTCTTATATTGGGCAATTCTCTACTTGGAATAGTTAAATCAAACTCCAGTCTCAAGGATAAATTTGTTTCTCTTATGATCTCATTTTTATTTCCCAAAACGGTAACAAAATTCAATCTTCTCATCAATCAGGTAAACCACGTGCGCACCAGAGACTTTGACTGTTGTTTGGTTGTGCCTCTGATCGCAGAATCTGGCAATAAGCTGGAACTGGTCATTAGCAGGAACCCACTGGCACCTCAGAAAGGAAGCTCAGACCAACACACTTCAGGGAGCGGGGAGTGGAGCGACCCCAATGCTGCCTTCCTTCAGCAGAGCGGGCACAGCAGTGTTAGTACGGAGACACGGGATCCTACAAACACCTTATAGCAGAAACCACTGGAGAGGGACACTCGGCAACAAAAGACAATTATGGTGCTAAATCCATTCAAGATTTCTCTGAGATTGAAGCTCAGATGCTGTACAGCACTGAAAAGCACAGGAGGTCTGTTGGTCTGTCTCAAGGCTTCTATTAATCCACGGTTACTTTGGAAATAGTGTCATTCTTCATGAAGTCATTCCATTCTAAACAATCTAGGCTTAGTAAGAGTAAAAAAAAATACATAAGGGCCCTTTTTTCCCCCCAAATAAGAAACTGGGGAGATGTTTTGAACATGACCTAAATGTTCTTCTCCCTTCAGCAGCAGCAGCTGTTTGAGGGAAAAACATGGAGATAACCTCTGCTAACAAACAGTAGTGTCCAGGTTATGCAGTTTTTAAAAATCCTTTTATCAGGAACGTGCTGCTGTCTGATGGACAAGGCAGAGTGGTTTACTGCACTGGCTTTTCCTGGGAAATGGCTCCATCTCTGATTTTGGAAACCTTTATTCGCTGGCGAGAAGGGTGCACTCATTAGACAAAGCAGGGTTTAGATGTTATAACACAATGCTTGCAGGAAAGCTGCAGTTTGCATTGAACATTACTCCCCACTTCAGCAAACTTTGCTAGAACATATGTTATTCCCTATGCAATGAAATATTTAATGGTATGTCTTGCAACCTGTGGGGGTTTTTAAGCAGAGACTTTTTTAGTGGGATAAAACCTCTGACAGGGGTTACTGAAAAGAGCGAAACTGAAATGAGTTCAGACAAATTAGAAAAGTTTTTTAAAAAAGAAATTTTTTTTAAAATTATGTCAGTGGAGATTGATACAAAAGCTCTTTAATGATCCATAAACCTGCAAACTTGTACTGTCACACCTGAGCTTTTTAAGTCAATCAGTTTCTTGAAGGAAGAAAGGTCCTATTTAATAAGCTTTGTTTTCAGCCTTCTTTATGATAAACATTACCCCCTGCAACACATTTTTAGAATTTAAAATTGTAAATATATTTTACAAACACATCACACAAATTGTCTCCTCTTCCCCCAAGCAATAAAATACTGCCAGTTGCTTTATATGCTCACCAGCAGCTGCATTGGTTTATTCTGGTATTCAAGTTGTTATTGGTAATTATTGTTATTGGTGAATATAAAGATACTGGATTTGTACATTTGTAGAGTCTCCATATCTAAGCAATCACCTTACAGAGTTGTTTCTGGTCAATTTAAACTGTTTAATGTATCCCTGTTGCTGTTTCCAATACATAAACAAGCTCACCTGCCCTGCACACACAAGTATCCCTGATTTCTATTTCAGCACTGCCAGAAAAGGTCAGAATGACATTCAAGGCTGAATCATGTAAAAAAAAATCCAAACAAAAAACAGAAACTCCAAGGTTCATGAGTCACTTAAATATGTATTTTTATTTGTAACAAATAAGTATTAAACTGTAAAGTATTTTTGTACAAATTTAATACTTTAATAGCATGATATTTATCGTCTATGTTATGTTTTTTGAAATTCAAACTGTTGCAAATATTTGTATGGAAAAACTGTATAAATTGAAATAAACAGTGACTTAAAGACATTAAAAATGAGGTAGAGTTTTTCAACTTTGTATTTTTCCCACAGTTTTTCTGCAGAGTTTTATGAAAAAAAAAAAACCCTGTTTTAATATTTGTGGTATACTTTTTCCTACCCTATGTGGAAAAAAAAATTGTTATACCTAAGCAAGTTGTCCACATTTTAGTACAATGTGTCTGATATTTGATTTAACATTCCAGTTATTAATCTCAAAACTGCAATGTACCAAGTCCCATAGTACACATGAGAAAGTTGAAAGTGGAATGTTATTTGAACTCTGGAGTTTTGCTTTTCTTACCAAGATCATCATCAGCATAGAACTGTTAGCTAAAGCAGCAATGGCAAGTTCTACATCATAGAAAAAAATTTCTATGTCACTGATTGCAACTTTCTTGTTATGCCTGTAAGAAGATTAAAATCCATAATCCATCAAAGCTTCATGGCCACAAATCTGCCGCATCACAGACCCCTTTCTAAACTTTTTTTTCTCAAGGAAACTACAGTTTTGGCACATCAGTAAGAGCACCTCATCAATACTGTAGCATTTGAGATGGATAAATCTTGGTATGGACAGCTAGGAGTCTTAAAAGCAGAATACATCCTTGTGTATTTTTTAAGGGAACATCTAGATCCTCAGAGACCTGTAAGTTCATTCTTCAGCAAAATAGAGAATTATGTGATTTTTGATGACCAGTACACCAATAAATATACTAAAAATGGATCACTGAAATGTGAGAGGCTCAGCATAAAACAGGCTATTCTTCACAGAACATGCAGAACCAAGAAAACCTTTCAAAGGCACCTGCATATTCAGCTTCTCTGTCCCAAAAACCTTGAAGAGCTTCAGTAAAGGTTCATACCAAGACCAATTAATAATTGTCTGTTAGCTTTTGAAAAGCTTCCTAGGAATTTGCTGTCCTAAAGTTAGACTCTTGAGTCTGGAAGATCCAAGCGGGGATTCTTCTACTGTTGTCTGTCAAAACAAAACAAAAATGTTACCCAAGTTTGAAAGAGACCTAAAATATATTAGCTTCTTCAAAAAAGGCTCTTTCTCCATGAGCTCAGAAAGTAGATGTAATGAAAAAAAAGCATCTGTTAGCAGGTTTGACTTTATAAAAATCAATTTCAGTTATTAAATTTTATATACATCTCCCACAGCGCATCACCTAAAAAGTGACATTTGTGCACAAACAGGCTGATACAGACTAAGCTGGCCAACAGATTGCTGTGAGAGTAAAAACATGTATAAGTTTACTACTATTGACATTAAACTTTTTTTTTCTGTATTAGCCATATATTACTCTGCAAAGACCTCTGCAAAATTTGACTGCTTCACCAATTACTAGTCAACTTGAAAATTATTAAATAAATAAATAAAACAATCATTACAGTGCCCAGGTGACTTGCAGTGGTGAAAGAGAGTGCAAAAGTCTGTTTTGAACTTTCTCAGTAAGGAGATACTTACAGGGGGTATTTTTGTAGCATCCTCAGATGCAGGATTTTGTCTTTTACATGGACTTTGCTGCAAAATGCCCATCTGCTCTTTACTGAGAACTGATGATCCTTCCTGTATCACGAGGTCACTCTGAAGTTCAGGTGGGTCAGGTCCACCTGGAGTAACAGAAACAGACTGAGTCTTGAGCTCTTGACTTTGCCCGCACTTCACCAGGGGAGAGGACATTTGCTTGGGACAGTCGTTTGTTTGTGCAATAGCCTCTCTCAAAAATCTCTGCAAACGGGTTTTTCTGGTGATCTCTTTGTTCTTTATTGCTCTCCTGAGGTGCAGCTCCTCAGCCACGACATAGACACGGCAGCGTCCCCTGGTCACAGCCGTGTACACGTGCTGCCAGTGCTGCCGGCCGGCATTGCCAACCACGTACACGACGGTCCTTTCCTCAGAGCCCTGAAACGTGGGACAATGCTGGATCAAAAACTCATCTCCAGGAAACAGTTTAAAAAAAGACAAGAATGAGGAAGTTGGAGGCAACTGGGGACACTCACGAGAACATTTTCTATTCCTGCATTCAAGGAATTCTAGTTTTAAGAAAAGTTTCTGATTCTTTTAGAGAGAATACAGTGCATTAGCTCAGCTCACAGCTGCTGTTTTTACCTGGAATGTGTGGATAGTTCTGGCCCAGGCATGCTTTATGTGACACAGCTTCCTCAGTGCCTTGTATTTCACAGTGAATGTGGAACCGTACGTGCTGCTGATGGTCAGCCAGCGCTGCTTATCAATTTCTGCATCCTAAAGGAATAGCACAACACTCAGCAGTGAGCCTGGATCAGCAGCTGGAGCAACATCTGTACTTCCCTACTCTAACTTTCCCTGAAATTACAACAGCTGCAACATCAACCACCTCAAAGTTCCAGAAGATGCTGAACCCAATTGCTGTCCTTCACTGACCACTTTCAAGGAAAACAGTTTTCACTGTTCAGGGCCTACTCTAACTACTGATACTTTCACTGCTCGACTCACTAAACCCAGCAAAAAACTAGTCTTTTGTTGCTGTTACTTTTAGGCCAGCTTAGTTTTCTGCCAGGGCAAACTTAAGCTGTAATATTACTCTTTACTTCACACTATGTTAAACGTTACCTATTTCAATTACTATACATTTGAGTATTTACAGAATGTATTTACACTGGATACAATCAGACCAACTGAAATACATGGTACAAAAAAGCCCAGAATTGAGGGGGTTTTAATTCTCTATCATACCTTGCCTCTTTCATGTCTTTTACATGACTCTTTAGCAGAACTAAGTATGTATTATGGACTAAACTTAGAAAGTGTGAACTGTCTTGTTCTGGGGATTCAGCAAAAACTGAATAATTTACCACCAGGTCTTCTTTGTGCAAGTTCTTGCAGCAAGGACTTACCCCTCTTATGAAAAATATATCTCCATTGCAGAGTCGTTTGCCCTCCTCATCAGCCTGTGCAGTGGGTGGGATTTCTCCACTTCTGCATTCCTGGCCCTCAGGACCCTTTGTGACACCACAGGCTTCCAAGAGATCCTTGAGATACACATTGCGCGTGCTGGCAATCTTGTCCCCGATTTGAAATAGAAGTCGGTTCTTATGGTCTCTGGGTCAGAGAAAGAAAAGGGGAAAATGTATTTATAAACTGTGCATTTACCATCTCTCAGTATTTTTCCTCTTTCCACTTTCTATACTTGACCCAGATTAAAAACTTTTAATAATATAAAAAGTAGTTAGGGTAACACATTTGTGTCTTGAACTTTTGTAAAACCACTTGTTAAAAAACAGTAATACAGAGTAGCACAAAAATATTTCAGAATCTATTTAGAAATCATAGTAGCAAAAAAATTTAACCTTGAGGGTTTTTTCATGTTGCTTTTATATGAATTTTGAATATTCAATAGTAACTTAAAATCTCAGAATTCACATAGTGAATTTAAATGAAAAGCAGTTTACCACTGTTCAAAATGAGATTTAAGAACCCACCAAGTAAAGTTTATTATATGAATGATTTATGACATAATCAGATCTAGATGAAACACTGGAAGTTTTACAATCCTATTTTACAATGTTGGCCTGGCTATAACACATTCAAAAACAAGATTAGATTGGTCACAGGAAAAAAGCAAAACACTGGCTTACCTGGTTAAATGATTTGAATAGTGTTGGCAACAAAGTTCATTTATCAGATCACAATCTTGCCTAAATCATACAAAACAAGAACATGAACAAAACAGTGATATACAAAATGCACAATTACAATGTCACATTAGCATTAATTTATAAATAGTGGAAGAAGCCCATTTTCTCTCTGATGATCTTCCACCACCTAATAAGAACAATTACTCACTCATAGTTTAGAAGACAAAGCAGTAAAGGAATAGTTTTGTCTAAATACAACAGAAAGTTTTTCCACTGTACACTTAGATTAGCTAGATTTGTTTTTAAGATAAAGAAGAAAACTAAAGAAAAACTAAAACCTGGACAGATTATTTTCTGTTTGTGAATATATTAAAAATAGCGAGAAGATTTATTTGCTTTTTAAAGACCTGGAATTTTAACTTTTAAATGCAGCTTCAGTACCTATATATATATTCTAGAAGAATCATACACAAAAATCACTAATAACAGTAATTGTACGAATGCAGACTGGAGAAAAAACTGATGTCAGAGTTACTGAGCAGTCACAAACCACTTATTAGCTCACTGGGAACCTGTAAATAGTGGGTGTTTCTTACTTACTGAGAAAAGATTCTTCACAATTAAAGGTGGAGGAGCTTTTTCCTAAGTACCCTTTTCTGCAGAACTTAACTAGGACTCTGGTACTAGTGCACATTATCCCTTTTATCCCTTCAGTGTTTCTGCCACGCCAGGCATACTATTCATGTTCCTGTGATTACTAACTTCCAACCTTTCTTCAAAGTGTGTTAGAGCCCTACATCCCACCCTTCTCAAGTGATGAGTATTCCAAGTATCTAGTAGTTTTATGCTACATCCACTAGTCTCTCCAACTCAACACACTCAGCTATTTTTAGATTGTGGCTGCTAGCAGGGAGTTTTTCAACGTCTGCCTGCACACTCTGTTACCTTCTGAAAGCAATGAATTGTGATTGTTTGGCATCCTCCAATCCTGGTCCTTTTTTAAGTAAAATCTTTATTGCAGTTTGTAAATCTGTTTTAAAAGACATAAAAGGTAAGACATAAAAATATTCAGAGTTTTAAAAAGAAAAATATGATTCAACATGAAATTGCCTTTGCTTATTTCTCACTTTAATGACATCTCAGCTTGTTTAAAGCAAAACAAAAAAAAAAGCAACCCACCCCCCAAAAAACTCCCACACAAGATGACATACCCCCCCAAAGAAACAGAAATACCCCACAAAACACCCAAGAAAACATCATGCAGTTAATCCACTATTGAAATCTCAGAAACAAGAGTGACATGAAAAGAAACAAATTCTTATTTCTGTGTTAAACAACAGCTGCATGGAGCAATTTCATGCAAAATAAGGTTTTGATACAGAACACTGAAGAGGTAAAGATCAAATATTTTCAAGGGACAGACCTATACACTTATATTTCACAGAAGAAATCTACTTTTAGTATTCTGTTTGTTGAGTATTTTGCTAGAGTAAGATAAGGTGATAATGTTTGTACTATTTTTTTTCCGCATTCCCCTTGAAGCTTTTTGATGCATATAAAAGAGAGGCCACTCAATCCACTTGTACCCAATAAATGTCAAAAAACCTCAGTAAACAATGGCTCTAGCCCTGAACCCAAAACATTTTAAAAGAGATACTGGCATCCCTTCTTAGAATTTTCCTAACTCAGTTCTACAGCTGGGAGCACATTCCTATCCAGCACACCACACTGTTACAGTTGCTTTTTACTCAAATGATTCATCTCTGAATCAATTCTGAAAATCTCTTATGGTTTGACAGCTCCAGCTGTCAATATAAATATAAAAAGACAACTACATTCCATTACAGTGGTAGAAGCTGTCCCCCATTTCAAAGTCTAACTGGTGAGCTGGGGCTCTACAGCCCACTCTTTGCACTTACAGGTCTTGCTGTGTGCTCTTACAGAAGGCAAAAGACAAACACTGAATGTAGCATTTAAATTTATACCACAAACAAAGCCAGACTAAAATCTTCCCAAAACTTTTGTTCCAGACAATAGTCTATGCTTTACCAAAGGGAAAATCAAGATCACAGACTGATTATATACACATACGCTCACAATTCCCACCAGCAGGCAAAGCAATAAAAATAAATTTCTTCTCTGGGATTGGCATTGTCATTTCCTCATTCCAAGCAGAAACTTTCAGCACCTCATCAAATTCAGGAAGCCGTCGGTGAGAGATTCTGCACCAGAGCATGGGAGGGAAACCGAAAAGTTACTTTCAGTTAAAGAATTCCAGCATATCATCATCTACATCAGCCTGAAGTTGACCACTTAGAAATTTTTTGTCATCTACACTGCATGCCCTGAAAACTCTTTCCTCAGTGCATAACTTAATTTCACATTGAAAAAAATTGGTAGTTTATTCTCTAAACCCTCCATCACTGCAGCAAATAAATACTTAGTATTACCCATACAGTTCCTCCCATGGGAGGAAAATGGAGTAAAACAGAAGTGTTGTTTAAAAAAATAAGTAAGAATGCTTGTAGAACACTTAGTAGTTCTGGACATCTTGATCAGAATATTCTCAAATTTAATTAACATCAAAACCTAGATTTTGTTCTTAGAGGTTTAAAAAAGAAATCAAGCACTGATAGGAAACAGGATTATTTCCAAAACAGAAGTAATGCAAATGCCGAAAACATTTATACTCTTTAGGTATTGACACAGAAAAAAATTAGAAAGAAACAGCAATGTAATGGCCCTTGACATCTAAACTCTCCAAGCAATTCAGTCTGTTTTAGCTGTCACACTTATCAGCAATGTCTTTAAAACTTCCTTTTTAGAGGAGCAATTGTAAGCCATTTTAGAAGGCATAAAGTCAGTTGTGCATTTACAACTCATTTGAAAACAACAGAGAGTATCTGACAGCATAATAGTGAACTATATCCCATAAAATTCAAGAGCATTCCAGCACACACATTTTTTTGTCCAATATATACTTCTGAAAATATCTATAGGGTTTTGTTGCTGTTGGTTTGGGGGTTTGTTTGTTTTTAGAACCAATGTTACGGTTTTGGACTAAAAAAACTAACAGAAACAGTACGAGAGAGTCAAATTTGGATGCACTGCTGTTTGCAGGTCAAAGGCCAGGCAAGGATATCAAGAATTCTTCACACACACAACAGGATATCCTACCTTGTCGCATTATCTACAATTAGTTGCGATTCAGCTCTGTGGTTAGTTTGCAGTTCCACAGAAAAGCCTCTTGATTTTAGACCCTCAAAGATATCAGCTAACATGTTCCCTGGGTCTATGCTTGGTAGCTGTCTAGTATCACCTAAACAGAATGCAAGTTCGTTTTTGTGAGAAGGAATAACATATCAGCTGTTGAAAATTGTCTTAAAAGAAGCGAACACTGGAATAAATAAATACTCAAGGCTCTACATAGTAACATCCATCCTTAATACAATTCACATGAAATAAAACTTTAAAGAATCTAAGAAACCTTGGGAATAAGGTTGTAGGGTAGTTTAAGTTTTTTTTATACTCCTCACTCAGTAATGCTTTACTAGCAAATGCAAATCCCTCTGCTTGATGAGCATTGACAGTATTTGAAAGCTACATATTTAAAAACAAATGCCATAAATGGCATGTCAAAAAGGAAACCTCTAAAAAAGCATAAAAATTTGACTTTACATTTCTTTGCTTTACTTTTTAAATTAAAACAAGATAATTCTAGCATTAAGAATGGCATGAAAATTCCCTTCTAAAATACTATTCATATGCTAGCAATAGCTCCTTCACATTTGAGAAAAGTTTTCCAGTTGCAAGATGTAATAACCTACCACATGGAAGCCAGAAAAAGACAAAACACTGCTAAACAGACAATGGAGATACTGACATTTGGAAAATTGTCTATCTCATCTGACCTTAAGAAATAGCAGAAGTATGCAAGTACAGAACAATGTAGCATTCGGGGGTTTTTAAGAGACTGGGTGGGAGCTCTGATACTTACACTGTATGTTGTGCATTATTAAACATTGTATAATACTAAAATTTGCTGTTTCACTTACCTAGAATTATAAGTTTAGCAAGCTGAGCATGCTCACACAAGAGTTTTAAAACTAAACTAAGAATGTGTACAGACACCAAACTTCCTTCATCCACAATGAGAACCGTAACTTCAGAAAACTTCCACGGCTGTGCTTGGTCACTGCGCCTCCACGATTTAAAACTATAGATAATCTAGAAGCAAACAGAAATAAAGCAAGCTCTGACACTAATCAACTGTAAACTGTGTTATAAAAGTAGACAGTGTGGTATCATCTAATGTATGTAGAGCTATTATCTGAAATTCTGAACTTACACCTGTAAAGACCCAGAAGACTCAACCATTCAGTCTTATTTTCCTCCTCAGTGAATACATCTCTCGCTGAGATTAGCAACACTGACTTACATAAAAGCACAGCCTTTTTTTTCCTGCAGGAACTGTTAAAAATACAAGGTCGGCCATTAGGTTGCTCAGTAACAGAACACCTCCTACTACAACTTGCTGTCATTAATAATACCCAAAACTGCATGCAATTCCAGTAACTATCCAGTCCCCAAAGATAAAAAAGCCAACAGTATTTTTTATGTTATTATAATTCCTATTTATATGGGTTATTCCACAACTCCAATGTGTTCTTGGCACCTTTTGCTACCTAGAACAAGAGCGATTTGGCCTAAGTTTATTAACAAGGAGTTTGCTTTTTAATTTTTTCTCACAAAAATTCCACAACACCTAACATTAATTAAGAAAACACTGTGCAAATGAAATTTCTCTTAATATTCAACCCCAGGCTACTGATCTTTTCATGTATATGCAGCTATGATTGCTAGGCAACAGGATCCTAGAAAACAGCTCTACCACCTAGAAATTACTTTTGTCTTCATTAAAATAAAATGCAAAACTAAGAAGCTGAAAAAACCAGATGCCCTAGAGAAGCACAAGTTTCAGATGTATATAAATAGTAAAGAAACCAAAGTTAGCAAATAATGTATTTCAAATGACTGGTTTATGATTCCCCAAAACATCATGCCGACTTTCAGATGCTGATAAGCTGTACTGAAGCATTAACAATAACAATAATAGGCTACACATTTGTTAAGGGAAGTTCAATAAAAAGCTTTTTTTTTTTTTTTTTCAAAACAAGAATGGACAGTGCCAAAAGGTGTTTCAGAACCTAATTTAAAAAAATGAAAGAAACAAAACCCAAAATAAACCTTACCTGATGCATTGTATATGCAGGAAGCTGCGTTTTTTCTCTCAGAAGACTTGTTGCCCTCCCTGTAGGTGCAGTGAATAGTACATTCAAAATTTTTTTTGCATGCATATTCTCTGATTCCCAGTGGTGATCAAACATGTTCCATTCCTCAGATGCATCCAAGTCTTCTTCAAAGTCCTTAGAAGCAGCTTCCACTTCTTTTTCCATCTGCTTCAAATGACGAAAAAGGCAGCTAACTATTGTACTCTTCCCACAACCTCCTTTTCCGCTTATGATTGTGACAGGATTAGAACAAATTTTTTCTACAGCAATCACCTGATCTTTATCTACCTCTGCTTTACTTTGGATACCAGACATAAAGCCCACCTCCTTTCCAGGAAAGTGATCTTCCCCATTAAGATTGTCTGGATTATTTTCCTCCATTTCATGTGGCTGGGTAATATTCATTTTGTTATCTACTGTTTCTCTTGGTGCCTCAGAAATACAAAGTATCTTTTTCACATCCACATCCAGTTTCCATGTGTGGTTTGACAGAAGGTCACCTACATACATTGCAATATCTTTTTCAGATTTGTAAAGATGGGGCAGAAACACCAGCTTTTTCTCCCTAATCACTACATTCTGATCTTTCAAAAATTCAAGAGATTGCCAAACATGCTCAATGGACATGTGTTTGGATACAAAACGAGCTAATTCATCTTGATCTTCGTATGTGTGTCCCAGTTGTCTACAGCGTGTCTTCAGCTGATCATACAAAATTAATGCATTCTTCTGCAAATCAGGAATCTTCCAGAGGAGATGTTCACACTGACAGAAGGCGGCCCAGGTTGCCTCACAGTAAGGAAGGTTCAACTCCTTGTATATAATCTTCTCCCCAAAAAGAGTAAAAGCAAACATAGACTTATTTCAGAAGATGGTAGCCTCTTGCTGAGTAACATTCCTCCTAGTAAATACAAATTGCAGGTCAGAGGGTGGAAGTTTGCAAAAATGTATGTATTTTTCATAATGGATGAAGTTATGCATTTCAAGCTACATGAAAGCAAAATACTTAAAAGTAAGGTGGAATGATAATTCCTCTTAGTCACCCTTCTGTATGAAACAGAAACTACAAAAATAAAAAACCTTACACAGAAATTGGGTATTAGGGAGAACTTGTGCACAGCACATAACACATTTTCATGTAAAGGTACACAAATTGTAGAAACAGAGCACAGGAAACCCATTAGCCAGAGTATTGACCCAATTCTGAACATGTTACTTCAAGAAATACACCACCTGTACTGACACTAGCACAAAATAATGGAAGATTGAAATGTGCAAAACAGATGAACTATCGAGAGCAAGAAAAGTCATTGCACTTGCTCAGTCTTAAGAGAAAAGAGTGTTCAAGGAATAAAAAACTGCAGTGAGAATGCAGGTCCTTGAAGCAAGAGAGCAAGAAGTCCATATTGCATGAAGAAACAGCCACACTGGACATGAGGAAAATCTTTTTAAAGGAAATTATATGAAACACTGGAATATATTGGCTACTCTGCTGAATCTCTGAAGCCAGGGCTCTTAAAGACAAGTCAAAACATCCATCAGTAAAGCACTGGGGGCCTAAAGCAGAGGAAAAGCCAACCACATTTGTGAACAACTAAAGCTGCAGCTCTTATGTGAGGTATGGGACCGCTAAGGTGAGGTGCAGCAGCAAAGCTCACAGCAAGCACAGCAAAGAAAAAAACAGGAGGGTGAGCAACCACTACAAATTCTACTACAAAAAACAAACTACTGGAGCAGATGAGCACTTACAGAGAAACTTATCAATCCTACTATGAGAGCATAGATATTATTCTACATATTAGAAACAAAGTCTCATTTACTGGTATGAAATTGAAAAGAACAGTTGAGGATTTTAAATGAGCTGTCTAACTTTTGGCCCAATTACCTCAAGCATTTAATTTTCTGTCCCTTGTAGAAAACACTAAACAAATACTTATAACAAAACCAGTTGCAAAAATCTTCTGACATTAATTTATTCTAGACCAACTGGAAAAACAAAACCCTTTGCTAAAGCTCAGTCCAGTATATCATCCATTTCCAAATGAACTATGCTTAGCCCCTACAAATGCCCATTTAATCAAGTGAACCCAACTAAAACAGCGCTGTAGTCTAATGCACCTCAAATGCAGCAAACACCGTATTTTTACCATACGTAATATTACTTACCCTGCTGAACCCAAGTTTCCATGGCTCATCCTTTAGCATCTCATCCAGTTTTGTTACCATCCTGTCAGCTACCTCCTCACCATCAGCCTTTCTTTGCCAACACATCTTATCTATCAGACAGCGAAAGTGGCGTGGCAGAAGAATCGGCAAGACCTCCAGAATCCTCGGAAAAGCCAGAGCTGCCAATACCGCCTTTCCTGCAACTGCACGCACCATAAACACAGTAAGTTTTATGGGATACACAAAGATTGTTGCAAAGCAGTTTATACTGACTCTGGCTTCATCCTTCTGCCTCCCCTATATCTGAGACATTACAAATTTCTCCCATTTTCTTAATTTTTGTAATCCTTTTCAAAATTTTTAAACACCATTTTCCCTGAAGTGCTTTAGGAAAAAACTGTTTGGGTTTCATCCAGCAGGGATACAGTCAGTACTCTCAGAGACTGCATCACACTGGGGACAAGGGGGATGTCTGCTTCAAAAGCACACTCCTGATCCAATCTCTAACACTCAGGTAGTAACACTCATGTAATCCCACTGCCAACAACAGCATCCTCAGAAGTCTGAACTATCTCCATGTGGAGACACTCCAGTGCTTCCACAGTCTGCTCCCAGCCATACCAATCTGCTGACAGGTGGAATCCAAACACACCTAGATAGTCTATTTAGTGCAGGACTAGGCTCCTGCACTGATCCCTGTACTACAGAGAAGCATCTATACTACTTGTGAACATGTGCCAGCCCCAAAAAGCCATCACCACCATGCTTAAGTATTGCTGACCCCATTCTTCAATAAGCCTTGGTACAGCTGAAAAAACTACAGGAAGCACCAGTGTCTTTGCATCGTGGAATCACAGAAGTAAAAAATGGTTTGGGTTGGAAGTGATCTTAAAGATCAAGTAGTTCCAAACACCTTCCACTAGACCAAGCTGCTCAGAGCCCCTCCAACTGGCCTTAAGTACTTCCAGGGATGGAGTGTCCCTAGCACAGATAATTCTACTCAGCCTACAGAATTCAGCAAAGTCCTTCTGTATGCCTGTCTTTAATTGATCAGTTATCCTGCTGTCCTGAAATATTTGAAAAGAAAAGAATCATTTGAACATACATTTCAGACAAATGCATGCTAGTTTGAATGCAGTGTACGAGACAGAACTCCTTAGCTCAAAAACAATTAAAACAGGATATACCTACATGAGTTTGAGACATAATGGAAGATGTCATAATCCTTGGTATCTCTTTGGATCTTTCTTGGCTGTAGCTGTGAAACTTGAAATTGTTTTAGTTTTTCTTCAAGACTGCTAAAACTCAGCACAGACTCCATAGGAAGCCAAGCAAAAAATCTTTCTTTCCAATCTTCAGGAACACCACATTTCTTAAGAAAGAGTGAAAATACTTGTCGGTTGTTTTCTTCTACATCAGTCTGCAGAAAATACGATGGATAACCTTGCACAAAGTACTTTGACCCCATTTTTTTTGCTTTAACATTAACTTTCCACCAAGGGCCATCTAATGGAAAACGTCCAACTACTTCATACTCCTCTTTGGAGCCGCATTCCTGTATAATAACTGGATCATTAAAAAGAAAAACAAATCCAGTGTTAATTGACAGTCGCAAAAACTAAAAGTTTGTGTTGATTAAAATAGTTTTGTCGGTTCAATGCTTTTTTTTAGTCTTTTCTCTAAGTTACAGTAGTAAAAGTAAAGCAGGGGTTTCATAAACTCCTGATGCCAGTCCCTCCACTAGTATCTAAAAATAAAAGTGAAACCAAACTCAGAAAAGAGCACTAAAACTCCTTCTCTAAGCATGAAGAGTAAATCTTGCCTATGAATTTATTAAGCTAATTAAATACACATGGTTTAATGTTATGGTTTACTGTTTATTCCAATGCAATTTTACAGCTGAATTTTAAACAGTTTTATCGCAAAATATTCTATAACAATACCTGCATAATCTTCAGATGCGTTTATACACCAATTATTTCCCATGACTGAAACCACCAGATTTATAAGGAATTAATATAATAAATTGTTAACATTTTGTATGACCTGGTTTCCCTCCTCTTTGCCTTCAAAAACATATTACACCATTCCCTGATCGACAACTGAGATCAATTACTATGACCAGCACAAAGTGGGCACCTATGTTTAGCAGGGCGTCTTCCTCACCAGAACAGCTATGAAGTCTGTAATAACTTATTTATTTCTCCCTGGTTATTTAGCCCAGTTTAGCCACTTTAAAAACAATTTGCAGATAAAATACTTTTTAGGCAGAGGTTGCTCCATGTTCACCTGCTTTTCTAAGTCTAAGGAGAAACCCGGAAATCATTAACATCAAGTATCAACACCCTCATATGTCATAAAAGAAAAAAATCCGCTTTTTTCGTATAAAGTTAACTCGAATGGAAAAACCTTGTTTTCGTACTGTTGCAATCCTGTGCCCGTAGAAAAGCACAGATGACGCTTCCCTTCCACTACCTGTTCACCGCCTGCTTGGGTTCCCCGTCCCTTCGCTTGCGGTCAATTCAGCCGGCGGGGAAGGGCCGAGCTGGGACCTTTCCCAGGTGTAAAGCGCCGCTCCCGGGCGGGCGGGCCGGGCCCGAGCACCGCCTCCCCGCCGCCATTCCCACAGCGCCGGGCCCCCCGCTCGCCTCCCCGGGACCCTGCGCGGAGCCCCGGCCCCCGTGCAGGGAGGGCCCCACAGCCCGGCCCAGCCCGGCCCGGGCCGGCCCTCACCGGAGCGGCGCGGCGGCAGCGCTGCCGACAGCTCCTGCCCGGCGGCCTCCAGGAGCGCATCCTCCACCAAGAGCTCGTCGAAGTCCTCGTCGCTCTCGTCCTCGTCGCTCGCCGCCTCCCAGGGCAGCGGCCGCAGGTGCCCCCACAGCTCCAGGGACGCGGCCCGCTCCCCGCCAGACTCCGCCATGCCGCCCCACGGCATCTCCCCGCCCCCGCGGGAAGGAAAGGCGGGACGACGGCCCGGGGCGGCTGCCAGGAGCGGCACGGCACGGTCGGGATAGCCCGGAACCAGGAGACAATTTTTTTTTTTTTTTTTTTAATACTTCAGGACATAATTCTCTGTCTTTACACGGCCCCTATCACAAAACTATCAGATCATAACATCACACTTCCAGTATATCCGATTATGTTCCACCCAGCTGCCCCCAGAGTAGTTTAATGTCGTGTATAACTGGCAAACTGCTCTCCGGAAGGCCCTCATTGAAAATTACCTTTCCTTCCCTACACTTTAACCCTGGCAGCTGCTGCTTAGTCTTCACTTTTGCCCAACACCAGATCCTTTTTTTATGCCAGTTCATTGATGAAATAGCAAGCCTTCTCATACTCAGTATTGATCTCTCACTGAAGTTCCCCAGAAATCCTGCTATTCAGTCATGAAAGCAAGTATTTCCACAACCGGTTTTAAACTGATTTTCACTGGGTAGTAGTTAGCAGGTTAATATTTGCTATGTTGTTATGTAGCTCTGGCTTTTCAGCAAAATTTCACAGTTGTATTTTTGCATGTACACATCACTAAGCATATGATTTCATCAGTGAATTAAGTTTTGTAAGATTTATTTAAAAAAATAAATTGCTGACTCCTGTGTTTCCATTTGCCCTGTCTTTATTTTTCAAACAATTTTCTTCCAATTTCTTCTTTGTTTTGTGTTATACTGTCACACAGTACATTGGGGGTCTCTGTGGATGTCTTGCTGCTGCTTCAGAGTATTGGCAAGCAGACTAAAGGAGATGCAAAACTAGCAGGTGCTGCTGCAGGGCTGGTGGATTCTTCTGATTGAGATTAAATAACTGGGTGATGTCACACCCCAAAAGACCAAAGTGCAACATAGAAATGCCCCCAATACTACACTAAATAGCATGCAGCAAATACTTTGCCCAGTTTCTGAGAAGCTGTCAGCAGCACAGACACACCCTTCAGAAGGGTACCATAGATTGTTTGCATGTGTGTTAAAACAAGTGATGTATGATAAAATAGATCAACATACAACAATTGCTTCTGGTCTAACCTGAAAGAGACACAATTCTTTTCAACATTGTTTTATGGCTCCTTGGGATGCATGGTCCAGGAGGCCTGCCACCTGCAGCACTACCCTACAAAGGATGTCCTCCTCTTGCCACCTTCTTCCTTACAAAACTGAAGGGCCTTCAGCTCCCTCACAAAGGCATGGGACTCTCCCTCTGTCCAGGCACAGTTCTCTGCCATTTCTCCATTTCTGGGAATACATTACTGCATCAAATACCTATAACACGACAGAGACGTGTAAATACTGCAGTTACTGTTTTAAAATCCAGCTGCAAGTCTCATGCACACATAAGAATATTGAAATAGTTGTTTTCAGTTCTTATGTGATAAATATGGGGATTCTTTCTCCAGCTTAATTCACAGATAGTGAAGTAACTGCTTTACATAGCAGGTTGAAAACATATGGTCTATAAAAGGGAGACATGAGAGGGGATGGAAACATTGCTGTTAATTTTTAAAATCTAAAGCATTAGCTTACTGAAGTGTTTAATGGTGTTAGGCAGCCATACATTTGAATCAGTGCTTTAAGATACTTTTTTTCTTATGAAACATCATTTCACATCTAACTATGTATTTTTCTTAGTAAAACTGGATCTCTGACTGCCCCAGTCTATTCTGAAAATGCAAATTTAATACTGTATTGAGCATGGCTGACTGGAATTTCCTTGTCTTTCTACAATCCATACTATACATTCTGAATTTCTGTGTGATGCCTAACATTTCTATTTCTCCTTATCATCCAGTAGGATGCATCCTGATTATGAATGGCTTTATGTGTGCCCAGCTTTATTAGGTTACGCTTGATTTTCAAAAATGTGCCTATTAGCCACTCATGTGAAGTCAGATTGGTTTTCTAAAGATAAGTGAGGATTAGATGATTTTTTTTTTTTTTTTTTTTTTTTAGTATGTGAGACTAAATGTTTTGCTCCTTTCAGGAAAGGGAATGAAATCTTGTGATTTCAATGAGGATCAATTGGTCAAGCTTCAGTCCTTTTCCCTGCATTTCATGTTGTCTTATTGTTTTCACTTAATTTCAGAATTTTATCTTTTTTTTTAAGCATTTCATTTCATTTTTTCGATTTCTTCTCCTGTCTCTTTGTCTACCTTTCTTCCCTGGTTTCAAGATTTCAGAATGAAGAATTTTACCAACTTTCATTCCTTTTCACTGCACTTCATTTTATCTCAGTACATTTTGTTGTAGTCACTCCATTTCCAAATTTTTTTTATAATTGCATTATATTTTATCACATCTCCTTTCCAGAATATTTGTTACACTTGGCTCTCTGATTTCAAGATTTCATTTCCTTTCCTATCACAAAGGTTTCAAATAATACTTTGAAAAATACTTGGAAATCTTAGATAGCCTTTGGAGACTAGTTTATTCTCCATCATGTCTCACTTTAAATATCATCCTAAAATCCAAAAATGTACAGGAAACAGAAACATGCTTTGATAGCCCTTTGATTTTACCTTCCAATGCACCATGATATCACCTTCATGATAATTCATGATTCTTAAAGTATAATCTGTCATGACACCAAAGAAGTTAGTGTTACTCTTGTCTGTGGAGAAAAAAAAATGTTTATAAATTTAAACCCAATATTGGTGCATTCAGTGAAAAAAAATGCAAACCCCCGAAAAGCAAAGTCACGGTAAACAAGGAGAGATAATTTACTGTCTCTTACTGCTTTGTGTCTTGTTCCACAGTAGCAAGTTTTCATTTAATAAGAAGTATGCCCATATAAATCTCCCTATTTTAAATAGGTGTGTGAAATCCTACTCTGAAAACAATTTTCAGAACATTCTGACAGGTACCATTTATACACTGAAGGGTTATATTTATGCCAGCCTCCAGATTCAAGTAAGACTTGCTACAGTTTTTAGTGTTTCCCCACACCAGACACCCTCTTTCACAGGATGACTAGCACTTAATCTTCAAATCTGATTAGGACTGGGAGGAGGGGGCATTCCCTAGTCTCAAGGTTGCCTGCATATTCAGTACTTCCTGATCTATGCTGTGATTCAAGGCATTCCTGTCTGCCAAGTCCAACAGTAAGTCTGAATTTGCCATCTGGGAGCATCAGCTGGGAGTCCTCAGAGGATGAAATTAGGTGATGTACCTAGCACAGCAGGAGGTAGGAGTAGCAGAGAAAGGGTTAAACTGTCATTCCTCTTGAGATGGAAAGGTTTCAGTTTTACCCTGTGGCTTTTCAGGGTGTCTGTCATAGAGCAATCCTGTCCACAGAAATACTTTTTCAGAAGTGCAATTACAGACAGCAGCAACGCAGCCCAACTGCCTTTTGAGGAGTTCTGTTGAAATGCTGGACCCCACCAGCAGTGAGCTGTCCTTGCTGCCAGCCAGGAGCCTCCTGGAATACGGGGTCCACAAGCTGGCAGCTACCACCACCATGACTCAATGGTGGAGTGTGGGAATTCTTGAGATCCAGGGATCCCATAGACAGGTGTCAACATATGGAAGCTTTCAGAGGGTGGCGACTAGTGAAAAGGGGCTGTAAAATGACTGCAGATTAATTAGCACTTTCACTTACCAGAGTTTATCTTGTGAAATCTCTTCACAGCTGGGTGACATTCCTATAGATGAGGCAAAAAGTGGTAATTCCTCTGACACTGCTTTTTCCCTAGACAGTAAATTTCAGAAAATGTCAAACATGCTGTGAGCGAGATATATATGTCTTACAGTCTTCATTACTAATCAAACTGGTATAACTTGAGACATGTAAACTTTATTTAGTTTTTTTAAGTGACAGTTGTTATAAGAGCATCATATTGCAGCATGCTTAATCATAAGTCTAGAAGAGGGGCTTTCTGAAAACTTGATAGGTGTAAGATAGAGCCCCCTGGTGAGGACAGATACAGTGATTTAACTTGGAACTCTGCCAACGTAAACCAGCATATTAGCAATAATGTTGAACTCTGCTCAGAAAACATGCTTTGGCATTGTCAGGGCTTTAAGGGTCCAGGCAGATTCTTTGCATTTAATTCAAAGTTCTGATGCAGGACTGCTCCTTATTAAAAGCTTCAGAAGAAAACCAAGGCAACCTTTTGACTCTCCTTTCTTCCCAAGTCCGCAGAATGTTTGCAGCATCTGGCATGTATTTCCCCTTATGGAATGGTGACCTCATTGAGATGTGGGATCAGGTTCACTTTAAGTTAACCATATTGCTGCAGAGCATTTTAAAAAAAGGTTTACAAGTTATTGTTTTCTGTGTCTGAGGGAGAAAAAAGCAAATCCAAAGGGGTAAAAAACCTGGATAAAAAACCTGGATAAAAAACCTGGATAAAAACAGACAAAAAACCACCACCCAAATTACTGTTTTTATAATTAGATATATGTGCTTGAATATATTACATTCATTCACCAGGCTTCATGTCATACTTGTGAGTTTGTATATCCTAGGAGAGAAATCCTGTACTGTTATCTGATTTGCCAGGAATACATAAAACCTCCCTTAACAGTCTTTCGTACTGGGTAATACTTGGAAGTCCTTTTTCTAAAACAGTATCTTGGTGGCTTAGAGAACAAATCTCCTATGTTTATCCCAATGAAAAGGCCACAGAAAACAGAAACAACAACAACCAAACCAGAACAGAAACAACAACAACAAAAAGCCCAAACCCCCAGAAAATTAAAGACTGCCTTCTGAAGAAATGCCTGAAATTCTCCAGTTCTACTTGTAGATGAAAGTATGGGTAACTTTAATGACCATGTGATATTTTGGTTCACTTGTCCCTGGCTGCCCTCCCTTAGCCCCTTCCCCAGCATCCTTCCATAATTAATCATTTGGAGGAGAAATGAACTGCCTAAGTCGGCATTTCTGCAAGAGAATCCAAGACTTGTTCTTTATGTTTATAACTTACAGAGCTATGTTCTTCTGTAATGGTGTAAACTCTACATTCCTGGTGAACCACACAGCAAAGATCTGATTAATAAACTCAAAACTAAATAGAAGTCTCAGAAAAGGAAAATAATCTGTCTTTTGAGACTGTAAAAAAAAGGGTATTAGTAAATATCTTTTAAGTATTGTTGTGTAGTTGCTCATCTTTGCTTTTTGAAAATATTTTTCTGCTAACACAGAGGACTAAATGGGGTGGGGAATAAGAGGGTGGGGTGTACGTTTCCCTCAGGATTTGACTGAAGTATTTTCTGTGCTTAATGGAATGGGTTTTTTAATTTTCCTAAGCAGAAGGTCACCCTGCTGCTAGGAGTATCATACTGTGTGACTGTCAGGGTGTGATTCTGGGCCCAATTTCCATCTATATTGCAAACTAACCTGGGTCAGAACAGGGCTCAAAGTGGAGATGTGCCACATCCACAGTGTCAGCAGCTGAGGCACTCTGGCACATTTTGCCCTGTGTCAATAAACACCATCTCAGATGATGCCCAGGCCCTGAGAGCTTTTTTTTTCCCCTTCTCACAGTTCAGAATCAGGACCGAGGAACAGATCCTGTTTTCTTTTCTGGTTCAGAGGTAGCCACTAAATCTTCCCAAGAGAAATCATTTACCTGCGTGTCGCAGTAGGACACGAAGGAACGAGACTGCACTCTGTCTAGTTCAGACAAAGAAAGGATTTATTTATTAATATCTGACTCCAATATATAGATTTCTAGAAAAGTCAAGAGATTGGAGGATGGAGCTGCCACCTCTCCAACCTCATTAGTGAAAATCACAGTCACTCATGTAACTCCTCCTAGAGGAGAAATATGTAACAAAATAAAAACAAGTTCTAAAAATATACATTATTTACATGCAAATCCATGAAAACTTCACTGCAAGAATGCAAACATCAAAAGGCAAAGAAAATCAGAGCAATACCTGCATACAGTTCTACTTTGCAGCTGTTTGCCACCAAAGGCCACTGCTCCCATTATCTCTATAAACCCTTTTTATGATACTCAGATCTGGAAACATTTGTAGCTACTTTTCCCCTCTTTAATTTTTATCTGGAGCTTTTCTTGAAAAAGAATGAAATAAAAATGAGTAAGCATTTTTACAGTCTAAGGTCTGAGCCTGTTTCCAGAGGGTGCTTTGAGAGCCCTTCCAATTATTTGCCTTCAGCTGGACTCCTAAGTTTGGCTATTAACTTTTCCTCACCAATAAATCACGTCTGTGCACTAACCCTTCTTTGTTATTGTTGCCCCAAATTTTCAATACTTTTCTGGTAACAAATTTAACGCAATTTCCTTCATGTGGACTTACAAGCACAATGAGCAGATGGAAGTGCTCGGATTACAGCTAAAACCAGCCTAAATGCAACTGTTCATCTTCTTTTGTAACAAAATCAATGAATACAAAGATTAATTTCTGACTAAGTTTAATTTGTCTCTTTTTACTCGAACAGCCACTCCCAATAGGTGTTCTGCTGGAAAAAGCAAAGTTCCAGGAAGGATTTACAGAGGAGAAGGGATGGAGAAGGAGCAGATGAGAGATATTAGTGGAGTTGAGTGTTACAGGAAAGAACTTTGCAATCCTCCCATTCATCACAATTACTTCCAGGTCTGGATAGAGAGTATCAGACTGTAAACCTTGCTTTTTGGTTTTGTGTAAGGCACCCTGATACAAAGAACTTGTGGTTAATAGAAAAACTGGGAAGAGGGATGATTTTTTGTTGATTGATTCTGTTAAGCAGCAATGAGTATAGAGGTTAGGAGGATTTAAAATCCACTGGGATTTAATGTCACTATGCACTTTACTCTGGGATGGCTTCCATCCTAAATAAACCACCTGGAGAATGGAATAGTTACGACAAGAGGGATATAGCAGCTCTGAACTTAATAAAAAGTTTAAATGCTCACATAACACAGTGCTGGGTCACACATCTAGTATGGATCAGAAGATACTCATGGAAAGTGCATGCACAGTGACAGCCAAATTGCCCAAACCATGTGGCTTTCTTAGCATAGCTGTGATAGTAAAATAAAGAATAAAGCTCCCTTTGGGGTCCTCACACAGAGTGAAATTTAAGTTTTCCAGACCAAAATGCCAGATGCTGGTAGAAATGCATTGTGTGTTGGGATTGATATAGTGCTGCAGCTATTATCCTTTTCCTTTGGAAATGTAGTAGACTTTTAGTGATCGCTGCAGGCCAGGATTTTGTTACTTCTCAGACATAATATTACAAGATGATTTTTCAAAACTTAAGAAGATTTTTTAGTCTTGATTGCATGTAGCAATTGTTTTGTGACCGTGAAACCAGAACCTGTTTTCTTCACTGACAGGTTTGCTCCAGTTTTGTTGATATACAACAGTTTGAGCAGGTAGCGAGTTTGTGTTCTGGGTTTTGTAGTTTCATAGGTTTTTTGTTTGGTGCAGATTTTGCAGTGAACTTTTCATTTCTCTGAAGCATAAAATTTGACACAACACATGGCAAATAGATAAATTAGCAGGACAAGTCTAATGTGGAGGTCTAACATTTGCAATTTAGCCAAGATTTCTCCCATGAGTGATGGAAGGGTTGGCAGCGGTAGCCATGGTGTGTAGGAGTCTCTCCCCACATCTCCACTCATGCAGCACTCTGCAGTGGTGCTGACAGAACACACAGAGCAGGAGGCTGGAGGGGAAACACAGGAAAATTTGGGGGCAACCTTGAACTGTAGGCTGAAAAATCTTAAAAGATGCTGCATTATGGAGGGATGGGGGAAGATGGGAACATGGAAAAGAAAAAGAGGTCCTTTCTGAGGATGCAGAAGGAAAAAGTAGAAAATTAATGTAAAATAAAGAAAAGAAAGGCAGATTTTCCATAGCTGTTCCTCTCTTAATAAGCAGTGCTGTCTTCACTAAACTCATTTAGAAACCAGATCCTGGCTAGAATTTTGATTAGTAATTATGAGCATGTTTCCTTTCACCTACAGCTTTTCAGGGAGAGAGACAAAACATTGACTGAATCCACTCTTTTCTCTTTTGTATTAGCATTACTCACACATTGTTCATAATGCCCCAAACAGCAGTAATGAACATATTCTATACAGTGAGTTAATTGCATCAGAAATTATTTGTTTAATAATAAGATGACCTCTGAAAAGTTAGTTTTAAGATGTGAAGCAGAGAAAATTATTTCTTGACAGGACATGTGGCAAAGATTTTCTAACACATAAGGGTCTTTCTACTCCTTTGTGTATGAGTCTACTCCTGTAACAGCTATTCAGAAAATAATACAGATTTGTTTATATTAATGAGATAGATTTTGAAATTTAAAACTCTTCTAACTTTTTTACTCTTCATTTAAGAGAGCTATTC
Source organism: Brachypodius melanocephalos (assembly GCA_013398615.1). Lineage (NCBI taxonomy): Eukaryota > Metazoa > Chordata > Aves > Passeriformes > Pycnonotidae > Brachypodius > Brachypodius melanocephalos. The sequence continues at coordinate 2,860,466 of VZSR01003812.1, read as the reverse complement.
CTATGAAGCATACTTGCATGATACCACACTTGTATTTTTGCTTCTAACAAAATGAATTTTGCTGCATTTTGACTCATTTTGTTCACTCTCAGGTGAGAGTGCTTGCAGGAGACCCCCTGAATTTTTTAACACAGTACCAACAGATACTTACGTTCAGAGTGTGTTTTCCTGACTAATGAAGACAGTGATTTCATGTGTTGAATCTGATATTGAATTAATGAAAGGCAACGTGTATGCAAATGTGCCAGGTCATTCTTCCACAAGCGTTTCACAGTAGAACTCAAATTTTATGTTTGTATTTTGAACTGTGACAACATACTCTGCTGCTACTAAGTTTGAAAGAAGAAGGTCTTTATGGAGAAGGATTTTTTTAATGGTTGAAAGACCAGCCTAATGAGATTCAGAACATTTACCTTCCAGCATAGTACTGGTCAGGAACAGAATAAGTTTTTTCTTCTCTCCTAGCAATCATGAGTCCATTTTTTGATTATTCCCACCCATACCCTGATATGTGGATTTATTGCTTATCTGGCTATTCTACTTCTTGATGAAGTACTCTTATGGCCAGTTTCCATGAAAGTAAATGTTGGAGCTGAGACTAAGCTGTGGTCAGATGGACCAGATGTAACCACAGCCCATTTGTTTCTCCTGCTGTGCCAGCCTCCACACAGGTGGAGCCACACATCCAGCTCTCCCAGCACTCACCTGCTCCTGTGCAGTACTGGTTAGTTTATTTTAGCACCTTGCAACAGCATTTTGACCCAAACTGGCCAGTTTTCCCAATGACATGGGTGAAGGGCACTCGTGCTAAACATGATGAGGCAAGCAGACAGGAGACTTTAGAAGCACTACCTAAATTCTTTTACCTTAAAGAGACACTCTGACCAGTTACCTACACTCAGGGCATCTTACCTCTCTTCTTGACTTGTCCCAGGGTTAAGAGGAGAAATTCAGATTTGTTTGAAACAGTCTGAGAACAGCAGTTAAAATATTTCTTGAACATACCATATATATACCTTCTATTACACAAGCATTATTTTTCTTCATTCTGATATCAGAGATGTGAACTATCCTCAGAGAATGAAATACCATCTCAAGATAAATCATGTGGTTTCTTACTAATGCTTCTCTATCAGGGCATCCAAGTCAGTGCTAGGCAATCTAGCAAGTGGAGGAAAGAGTGAGTCATTATTAAATTTATGAGAATCTGCTTCATAAATCCTATATAATCACTTTTTCTGAGCTGACTTGGGAAAATCCTTTAAAGCTGCCTCATTCTATGTGGCATCCACAGTAGGCCAGTGTGATAGAAATGATTTATCTTTCCCCAGACAACTTCCCAGAGCCCTTGCTTTTCAGCTGACAGCGAGGAAAGAGCCTGCCGTAGTGCGTTTCAATTTAGAGTCAGATTTAAAGTCTTCGAAGGCACCTGAATTTAAGCAAAGATTAGGCACATAAAACCAAAATTACAACTCGAACCCCCTCTGTAATTCCCTCATTCTGGAATTATTGAACCACCCTGGGTATCAACACTAGCTTATTTACTTCAAAGCTTTCCATATCACTGCCCAAAGCTCAGTGAGGATTCAGAGCTGGGGTGTTTCTCCTCCTAACTTTCCCATGGAGTCTGCTTCAGCAGCCCTCCTGGATACCTAGTAAAATCAAAGATTCATAGGTGGAAAGTACAAGAAAAGGAGCAAGATGAAAGCCTGATGTTGAGCCCTGATCCAGGGCAGGGAGGTCCCAGGGTCTCAGTTCACACTTACAGTGGCTCTTTCATTCCAGATAAGATCCTCAAGCCTCTCTCCTGAGCTGCAGGCTCCAAGCAGATGTATGTGCCCATTTTCCAAGATGGACAGGATTTTGGATCACACATAACCCTCAAAGCACCCTGCTGGATGCTCCTTGCTGGCCCCCTCCTCGGGCTCTCAGCCTCATGCATAGCCCTGATACAATTCCTGGCAGCAGCATCTGCCTTGAAACAAGGGCAGTGCCCAAAATCTGGAGTGTCAGAGCCTAGCTCCAGCTCCCATCAGTCTGGTCCCTCGAGTGGGAGAGGAGTCTGGGGCTCACAAAGCCTTGCACCTGCAGCTGAGTTTCTCCTGAGCTGAAACCAGGGTCTGGAAAGCCAGAAAGTGTATTAGTGTGCCAAGAGGGCTCTTCAAAGCTGTCTAAAGCAATTATTTTATGTAACATTTTTGAAAGATTAAGATGTATTTTTCATCTTTGAATCACTGAATGACACTTACATCATTTACTTCTCATAGCTCTGGAATATTACCCAGGTCCAGAACAGAATTCATTACCTTGCTGATTTTGAGGGGTTTGCCTTTTTTGATGACCAACCCTCATGTTCCTCCTAAATCCCTTAGCTAATCAACAGATCCAGCAGGGTATGCTTCTGAAGTATACCGTGCTTGCATTTTACATCAGTGATGCTGGCACAGAATCAAGAAGCCTAATTGGGATTAAATATTCATATAAAATAGAGAACAGTGTCCACAGCAGAAGCCTTACTGGCATGTTCCTGCTTGCTTGCCTTTGCAATAGCTGCATGTCCCTCTTTTACTCTGTTCTCATTCTTCACTTTACTGATTCCTGCTTGTCACAGAGTTTATACATAGGGTTTTTCCTTCCCCTTTGATTTAAAACAGCAGTTGTAAGAGCTCAGCAGCTGCCAGGGTTATTCTTTTATTTAAGCCATCTGACTCACTTTGTTATATTAATAAATGAGAGACCTTTTTCTTCAAAATGCTTTTCTCAGATTTCTGCCAGCTTAGAAACAATTTCTCCCAAAATTTAAAGTGCTTGTGGGGATGAACAAAGCTCACAATGGCTCAATTCTCTGTAAGCATAGCAGATCTCAGCTTGAAACAAGACAACCTCCTGAACTATATTTAATGTTGTGCAATTTTTATTATAAGGTGCTTCTTATACATTTCACGATCTTCTGCTACAGTATTGTTAAAGACAATCTAATTCATTAACGTCTTCCAACAGAAGATTTTATTACCTGAGGATTTTCTTGTTTTCATTGACATGACCAAGTAATGAATAGCAATTAGAAAGAAAGTTACTGATGCAGAGATTTTTGAAATAACAGACATAGAGGAATTTAGGAATAAATTATCAAAAACTAGCCCTGGTGTTTTTTTATTTTAGGGATTTTTTCCCTTGATTGATGGAGGAAAATTGTACTGCATATATCTTCTTATTCAACATTGGTTTTGTTTGGTTTTCTTTCAGAGTATGTTGATTTTATTTGTCACCATTTGTTTTCTTTCCTTTGCAGAAACTCTAAAGAGTACACATCCTTCAAAACAACTGGTGTGGCACAAGACTAGCAGTGTGCATGTATAGATTATCAGGACCTTAAATAACTCTCATGTTGCATTCAGTGATCTAAATTTTCAAGCTGCAAATGTAAATGCCATGTTCAATTTTACTTTCTGCTGCTGTAATGCAAGTATGAATATTGCCATTTTCTGTAAACCCAAAAAGATCTGGCAAAGCAACACCGCTCCTGGGCTTGACAGTGATGGCAGTATTTCAGCTTCCATTAAACAAATGGGAAAAGACTTAAAAAATTAAACACAAAGCTGAATATTTCATAGTGACTTTGCTAAATGGGACTGGTCTGTCTCTTGCAGAGAACTCTACAGAAAGTGACCTTTTGTGGCAGGTCCAAGATGTCCATTTGCAGGTATGCAGGGACTCCTGCACCAGAGCATGTCTCAGGCAAGGCCTTTTTCAGCTGGCCAAGGCAGGGGAATGTGGTCCCAAACATCTGAAACCCAGACTTTGGAAAAGACTGGAGAAGTGCTGCTGCTCCTAAGCAGCTGCCCCTGTTTCTGTGTGACTGGAAGGAGATCTTCAGATATCCTCCCTTCCCTCCCTAGGCTGCAGAGAAGCCAAGACGGATTTTACCTGTGCATGGGTTTATATACAAGCTGAGAAAATTAACAAATAATGGGGTTTGTGTTCCATTTCCATGACAAAAAAAGAGATTCCCACAGTTTTCAGGTGCCACTTGGTAGTTTTTTCCCAACATTGGGCGACACTAACTGGTTGATGCCCAGACCTCTGATGTAATGAGATCTCGTGGTGCTTTGGGTGTGTCTGAAAGGTGGAGGGGAGGCTGTGGATTGCAGCTGTGCAGGGGCTGGCGGCACAGAATGTGCTCTGCCTAGCACTGGAAGAGACAAATAACCACAGTGAGAAGAGTCAGAGCTGCAAATGCACCTGAACAGTCAGTCCACCAAACAGAGGCTGTGACAGCTGTTGATAAGACCTGGAAACAAAGATGTTGCTTGTTCAAGGAAGCCAAGGGGAGCTCAGTGAGGAATAAAGTGATGGTATTCAGCCCATCATCCCTCCTCTGCAGTGAATGAACTGAGGCATCTCTGCTTTGTAAAGCTACACAGTAAAGCAGGTGCTGTGCCTTATATCCCATTTTAGTTTCCCTGTGAAGTGTACAAGCTCCATTACAAAATAAATAGCCCGGCAAAGGTCTTCTGGAAAGTTACGTGTTAACAGTGTTTTGAGGATGTTCACATTTTCTCTGTGCATTTTCATAAGTATGCAAGCTCGTACTGGAATTGATCCCCTAAAAAAAAGGCTTATGGCTAAAATATTCTACATAACATTTGATAAAATTTTATAAAATGCAGCTCATAAAATCCTGCAGAATGTCTTGTATGGTACAAAGCTGTGAAGTGCATCTCATAAAATACTCTGAAACCTGTATCTTGAAGCAGAGGATAGATCAAATGCTGCAGCAAATGAATTTGGATGACACCTGGCTTTCACAGTGATGGGTTTATTATTGGAATCTGCAGTGGTGGAAGAGATGTGAGGAGGGAGGGGAGAAGGTAGGGGGAGGGGAAGCATGGACTGCCCTCTTGCGTGATGAGCCAGCTTCAGCTAGGGAAAATTTATATTAGTGTTACTAGAAATGATACCTTTCTGTCCCTCCCAGCGCAATCACTATTCTGGGCAAGGAGCAAATCCATAGAAATCCCTCTCAATTGGGCAAAGCTAAATATGCATCAGCTCCCTGGAACTCGGCAAACACCGTGTCTGCCTTCCAGTCTCTTACTAATATATATGCGTGCTTCTCTTGTTTTGTGTAAGATGGCACAAGAAAGAAAATTACTCCAGCTGCTTTCTTGGGACTGTCAGGACAGATGTATCCCAACTGCCACGTCCATGGAGAGGTTTTGTTGGAGGGAAGATTTTGGTGTGGGGATAAGGTCTTACTGGAGAACGATGCTTACCCTTTCACGAGGGAAGAGGTGATGGAAAAATGGAACCTTTTAAAGCACTTGGCCATTCTGACACCTCTGGCACAAAGGACTCAGGCATGAGATGTCAAGCTGTCACAGCTTTGTGACACTGGCTCACCCTTTAAACATGTTCAAAATATCATATGCATTTGAGAAGTCTTGCTGAAGGTGGGGAAAGTAACTACATACCTGGACTTGTCTACGTGGTTCCTGGGACCATAGTAGTCTGAGGGTACATTTGGACCATGGTTGTTGTTTTGAACATATGCTGATCATACACAGACTCCTGGCAGCTCCTGTGGTGTCTCCAGGCACAGGATCCCTGCAGCACACAGTAAGAATTTGCTCTGATGTTTCCTGTTTGAAGTTCCTAATGTTGTATCCCCCCAGCGGAGCCCAGCAGCAGAGCAGGTGGATTTTGACTGCTCGAACATGGGGACCTGGTCTGGACAGGTTTCAGTATCACCTCATAAAAGCACCCCAAGCCTGTCTGCTGCACTGTTTGCTCCATTTTGAGCATCAACACTATTCCCACATTGCTAAAACAGCTCTAAAACTTCTCACTGCAGAGGATGCAGGTGACACTGGACTTCCTCATCCATTTTTCCTATTATACATTGCAGGGAAACAACCTTTGCCGGGGGCTCCTATTTTAGATCAATTTATGACTCTGTAGTGTCCTCCCACTGCAACTGAAAAGCTCCACACGCATGCCAGATCCCAATTTTAGTCACTTTGCACACTCCAGATTAATCCAGATATTTCTCCTTTCTACTTTCTAATTAGTTCAGCTTTCTTATCCTTAAGCTCATGTAGATGGCTTTATTTTACAGTGACTTCATTGATGCTTCATAGAAACTTCTCTCAAAACGGGCAATAAAAAGATATATTGTATGAGAGGACAGGCCACCTTGTAAGAGACCCAAATTTTAAAAAGTACAAATTCACAACTAATGAATGCATGTAGTACTGGAAGCTTTATAGTTATTTCTTTGAAAACTGGAAGAAGTTATACAACCTTAAAATGGCAGACAATCAGTTTATGCAAAATACTCATTAGGTTATCCAGGGAAATCTCATCATTTTCCTCACAACTATAAGTAAAATCCAACAATGCTTCCTGGAGGCATTTTGCAAACTATGGTGGGTAGTGGCATTATCCCCACTGGGCAGTGGTCCATTCACATCCATGTGCTTCTCCAAATAATGATTTAACCTGTATCAAAACCAGGCCAAGGTGACATAAACAGAAGGTCACTGTAGTATCAAAGACCCTGCTGTGATAACTATCAAAAGTTGTGGATGTATCAAAAATACATCAGAGTCCATTATAACTGAATAAAATTACATTTTTCTTTATTTTACAGGAGGACATAATACCATTTGGTGTCCATTATTCACTCCCATAAGACCATGAAGATCTTGTTCTAGTGTTGCAACCAGGTAAAAGAAGGTTGCAAGCTCCCTGAGGTATCAGGAAGCACGGGCTTTTTTGGGGTTAGAATGGAGAAATGGCCCATCGCCACTATCCTTTTAGTGGCAATTTTTCTGCTGATTCTTTAACTGTCTTCTTTTTCTGTTCAGTTGCAGTAATGTGACTTCAGAACCACTGTGCTCAAGAGGAATGCTCTTTGTTCACTTTTCTGTTTTGGAAGAAGACAACAGGAAGTTTTGGTGTTGACTATTTTCTACAAGTATATTTTGAGAGCAGGAGCCTGAAAGATTAAACAGTGTGAAAGACTTCAAAGATCATGGCTGACTGGCAGTAAAACTAAAAGTATAGAGAGAATTTTCTAGTGTCCAATGCCTAAAACCCCAATTAGATGGAGAGCCAGAATCATTGCAAGTGGGATTACCAGGAAATCCCAAAGCTGATCTCTGTGACACTGTGTCTCGAATCAGTGTAAAAAAGGGTTCAAGCAAGTAAGCAGGTGTTCAAGACCCCCAAAAGCAGGATTGTGAGAAACAACTCCTATTCCAAGCAGGCTCAAGCTTTTCTCTTCTTCGCCATGTTTCTTTCCAATTTTTGCTGCTTGTTCTACTCCCAAATTCCTCCCATCTATATTCCCTACTGCCCTTTTAGTGATCTTTTATTACCTTCTTCCCTCCTTTTTGGTCACATGTGGTCATGTACAAGAAAATAGAAAGTGGATGACAATATAACTTAAAGGAGACAGGAAATCTATCAGAGAGTGCTCTGAGAGATTTAAATCAAATCAAACACATTATCAACCCTAACTAAGCCAAATTCAGCTTACACAATTATATAAAAATATGCATCGTTTGTATGAATATATAAAACACGGATGCAAGACTTCCAAATGAGATCTGCACATCACTTAATCAGTCGGGAAAAAACACTTTCACTTTGCCAGCGGCTGACGACTGGCTAATTGTTTTAAGCATTAACGAGCCCTAATGACTGATAGGAAGAGGTTAGAACTGCTCAAGACCAGGACCGGTTCCAAAGGCTATGGTGCTGCTGCCACCTGAGGTTTTCTTCTGGAAATACAACTCTTACGTGAAAGGGGTTGCACAAAAATTGGGGTAGAAGAGGCAGCCTCTGCCCTCCTCGCTGCCCTTGCCAGCCTGGGCAGAAGGACTAGAGACCTCCAGAGGTCCCTGCCAGCTGATTTGTCCTGTGATCCTGTGATCGCTAACACAGCTGTGTTTTCATACAATTTTTTAGCTGTGTGATGTTTCAGCTTCATACGCAAAAAATATTTTTATTTGCTGCTACCTTGACCTATAAGGATTGCAATGTAACCAGAAGAAGTGAAGGCGCTTCACCATTATGGTACTGGCAATCTTTAAAAGCAGAATCCTGGACGATTCTTGCACAGAGCAGGGTCCACATGCACTGCTCCAGAGTATTATACCATGCCTGGGATCTCTGCCCACTACACACACGGACATCTGTGTTGAGCAGCACGTCAGCATTACCCGTGCCCAAATCCAAATAGTCCTGACAGGGCATGCAACAGGGAAAATGAATGGCTTTAAATTTTTTTTTTAAATTAAAAATTAATTATATACATTTCATCATTTTCCCATCTTCTATTGTTGGTATCTGATTTTAACTGGGAAAGACCATATTGTCATTTGTGCCTAGCTTTTGATCCTGTTCCTGTATTTCTCTTATTTGTTGTAAAACACCATTTTGATCATAAAAGCTATTCGCTCATACAAACTTCTCCCGTGGTGGATCTCAGCTTTGCACGTGATGTACACCGATGTACTACACCAAGAGTTTGCAAGGCATGAATTTTAAAGTTAGCTTTCTCCATCATGGTCACCATCACATCCTTCTGGCTAAAAAAGTATAACCTAGTTACACTTGAAATAATAAAATTAGAAACATAGCGTGCCATTTTGAATTGTGACTCTCACCAAGATAATGTTTTGGACCCTTTATCTCTTTTTCAAAGCCTATCAAAATTTCCATTATGGCCTAAAATAGTATAAAATAAAACTATATTACTTTTGAGATTGTAAAATATTAATAAACTATGAATAATCAACTATAGCTATTAAGTATATTTTAAGAGGGTTTTAATTATTTTATTATTTATTGCTTCCCTAAATTCCTTATAATGGTAAAATCACTGCACAATATTTAACGTCAAATCAAATAAAGCAAAAAAATTGATATCATCTTCCCAGTACCAATCATATAATTCAGGAAAATAGAAAGATTTTGTTAGTTTACAAAAGGGGATACTTGCAGTTCCATAGCTTTAGATGTCATTTTATAGAAGGTTTGTCCTTTTTCAATAACTTCTCTGTTTATCTCCAGAATTTATTTGTATCGGTACTCTCAGTGCAAATATGAACTACCATTTGGGATCTCAGGCATGACACAGAAAAATCTGATAATTTTGGTTGAATGTGGTTATCCAAAAGTATGTTTGTACTGGAATTATATATAGTATATATACAGCACATATGTATATATATAGACATATATATACACATATATATATATGTATATGTATATAAAATGCTTACGTATGAAAAAAGGTGGGAAGTGAGAGGAGAGATGGAGGGTGAAAAATCAGGCAAAGGAAATTCAATGCCTATATTTTCTTAATGCATCAAATTCTTCCTGTTTCTTATATTAGTATTTTATTGTTCATTACAGCTCCCATGGAGCAATTCTGTTTATGTATGTTCTGGAAGAAGAAGCCTATCACTTTTAGTGAGATTCTTTCAATATTTTCAAGATGAGCAGATGCTTGAAATAAGCACACACTGGGCCAGTGCCCTCCTGCACTGCTTGGTATTTATTAGTAGTAGTGCGTGGCTAATGTAATAGTTACTTCCATTCTAAATTCTCTCTTCAGCTGTTCATAATTTCCCAAACAAAATTCCTTTTAAGCCTTACATTCTAAATACTTGGCCTCATGCAAAAGACAATCTTTGTATATTGGTTCCTGTAAAATCCATCCATCTGAATTCACATTATGTGGATAAGACAGAAGTGATTACCGTGAACCCTAGCTCAATTTCTTTTTCATATAACTGAGAATAGCCATGAAGTTTCAAGCATGGTTGAAATTGCAAAATTCAGCCTCTCATTTTACAACAGATCGTCTGCAGATGCACCGTGACTCACACTCATGAGTTCACTGAACCCAAAAAATTTGAGGAGGATCAAAGTTCCACTTGTTTGGTGTTTAGAGAAGAAATGAGCATGCACAGTCACTGCCAGGGGCAGGGAGCCATGTGAAACTCCCAGCCAGGGATCTCCACGAGGGTGGACAGCCCTGGGCCCATCCCACCAGCCCAGCAAGGGACTGGACAGGCTGGGGGGCAGCCAGGGCACCCCCAGGCCCACAGCCAGATGTGTTTGTGGTGACACACCAGGTCTGGGGCCCAGCTGGAAAGTCTGCAAGTCAGGGTCCACAGCCGGGCAGGGATGGGACAAGGCTGGGACAGGGTCATCTACAACTTGTACGGGGACAGTCCTGAAGGCTGAGCTAAAATGGGGTCCACTTTAATGCCTTTCATTCTGCAAAGAGCTCTTCACAAAACTAGGCAACTGGACAACAGTAAGGCAGTTTATTATCCAAACATTTTAGAAGTGAAAGTTTTTAAGATAATGAAATGGTTTTATTCTTTGGAACCATTGCTTTCTAAACACATGCCATGCCATGCTGGTTCCTATTGCTCTGTCTGTGTATGAATGCTACACAGCATGTATGAAAATGTCATTTCTGTGACATACCTTGTAGTTCTGTCACAAATCACAGTGCAGATCTCGACAGTATGCAAATACTGAAAAACTTTGACTGATCCTATTAATATATTCAAACAAATTGCGAGCACAGAGAGAAACAATCATTACAAAACCAGATGCATTAACTAAGTAGGTACTCTGTATAAGACAAAACTTCCACTTTGAAAAGCACAACAATAGATGGCAATCTTAAAAAAATATGATAATTGCTATCCTTCTGGTTTTGAATGTAGACTGGATATTCACTGAAGGGTTTTGATATACAGATTAATCTACATTCCCTCCACCTGAATGGTCTCATTTGTTTTTCTTCATTAAATCCCACCCAGCTGAGTTTTGTCATCAAAATTAAGAAATAACTTCAATGTTTTCAGGGGGGTTGAAGATCATATTACTCTTTTCCAGTAGAAAATAACGACACTACTTCTTAAGAAATATAGAAACATTTGCCATATCAAAACACTTAATATCTTCTTTTCTTACCTTTACAAAAAAGAAATGCTTAAAACACACATTGAAGAAATTGGATTGGTATAAACATCAACAGTAACAGAGTGTTTTACATCAAGATGTACTGGAGGCTTTCAAACTCCATTTAATCTTAAGAAAAATTTATTGCTATTGCAGGTTTCAATTATTGGCAACAAGGGTTTTGCAGCTAACGTTGACAAGGAAAATCCATTTTCAGTGCAATTATGAAAGTATTGGCAGAGACATGGGAGATTACGTGCCGTCACATGTCTTGAAAAGGTGCTGAAAATTCTTTTATTCTGTACGTGGCAGGATTAAATAATTTTTTTTGTCTGTCTGGCCTCTGCTGCTTCTCTTACATCACAGTAATTAGGATAAATGAACTCCCATTTGACCCTTCTTCCATGCCTGTGTTACATAAACCCAACCCATAAGATAACACAAGCATTACACTTAATCCCCAGTTCAGCAGAGCACTTACATGTGTATTTTGCGACCCGATTTAAAGGTTTGTTTGAAAAGAAACATTTCTTAACGCCACTGGTGAATTGGGGCCTTCAAGGGCTTTCATGGTCATTGCTGGAGGAAAGCAGGAGTTAATGTAAATCCTTGGGGAGCCTCACCTTCCACCCAGCTGGACTGCCCAGCGTGCTCTGTCCCAGGGCTCTCCACAGCCAGGCACTGCTGCACAGCACGGCGAGAGGCACCGGGCACCGCGTAGGACACGTGGAAGGAGGAAATCCTAAACACAAACCCCGATGAAGTCCTCAAATCAAAAGCACTCTCCGGCAAACATTGTTTTCTTTGGAAATCCGTTTTAATGTCGTGAAATCAGGGTACCTCGTATAGTGTAAGCAAACATTTTTATAAAGTCTGACACAGAATGGGAGTGCCAGTATTTATTTGCCAATTAAGGCTTCTGCGCTATTTTTCTTAATATAAAGTAGAACGGCTCATTCCATGAGAATATCCATCTATTTCAAGAAAGTTTGGGTGAAGAAACCTAGGCACTGGGTAGCTTTAGAATCCTTGATCACTCAGTAGGAAGGGAAGGACCAGTACTTTATAAATGCCAGCATGGTCTCAGGAAAATCACTTTCACAGACAATAGCTATCAGCATAGAAATGCATTGAAAAAATAAAGAGTCACTTAGGCAAATGTTTTATGAATTTGAATGTAACACTGCCTGATGACAATACAAAAAAAAAAAAAAGGCTATAAATGAAAACTTAGATTCAAAGGTAATGGCTTTGAACTTTTCCTATAGCATACCCAGTGCAAATTGGTTTTTAACCATAAATAAATATTTGGTGGATAAAGCCTGTAAGATCTGCTGGCTAAGACACACAGTCAGAGCTATAAATATGTGGGAAAATCTAATAGTTCAAATTTACTCCAAAGGTCATCTGGAGTATAAATGTATTCTCAGAAAAATTATGCAGAAATTTTATCATTCTCTTCTTCACATGGGCTGAGATTGCAGGAAATAAGTAAGTCCTCAGAAAATATAATGACAGGAAGAGAAAAATGCCTGTGCTGTGACTGAATCCAGTTTCTTCTAACAAATTATTATGTGCTCTGTGACATAAATTCCAACCATTAATCACTTCCATAGGCATGAAGCCAGAAGAATAGCACTGTTAAGACTGGTTTCAGCTAACCCCTGAAATATTTTACTCTCGAAAAGGTTGCATTTTTCTAGACAAAGGAGGTTTACATGCAGCTTGGCAAGAAGTTAATGTGAAAAGGAAAAGCCAAAACAAAATCAACTTACAACTGCAAACCTTGACTTCTGAATGAAAGTTTCCACTGTTTGCTCATATCTTTTGCCTACATATAAGCCAGGAAACATATATAATCAATGAGTTACAGTGCACAGATGTACTTAAGTCTTGTTAATGTGGGATGAAGCTCCTCTATCACAAAAGGAAAAGGCAAAGTCATTTACCTCATTGACAGCCAATTCTTGGGCCACAGGGAACATGCAAGAACCGTGTGTCCTTGGCAGATTAAAAGATAAGAATAAACCTATACCAGAGATGATACCACAGACTTTTCCCTTTCCTTTGCTTGCAGACAGGCACAAGGTCCCAGCAGAGCTCTTTCATTGGGAGTGTTTCCAGGACAGCTGTAAGAGATCCAGTTCACACTCTTGTCCATAATGAATGAGAATAAGTTACACTTTGTGGGAGTACACATATGCTAATTAGCACCATTTCCTCTGCAATTATATTTTAATTAAACAATCTTTAACAGAAATCAAACTGATAGCAAGTCCCCCCAAAACAAGCAGACAAAAAAACTCCTGCCTCTTCAGCTGCAATGGCGGGGAGCTTACATTCTCAGTCATGGCTGTAAAATTGCAAGACAACACCACATAACAAAACCCAAGAAAATTGTTACACAATTTCAGTATGTACATAAAGTAAATAAAACCATGTGCAGATACCCTCTATCTTCTTATATCTCAATAACACTAGCCAATGAGTTATTCATAACATTATTGACAGCAAGAGGCAATTTAATTTTCCCTTCTTCTTTTGTTCTATTCTAAACATTTATCCCAGTGAGTGGAATTTTAAGTACATACGAGCATGTAAGATTTTACATAGAACGCTGAGTATTATTTATCATCCATTTATAGAATATTAACAGCTTCATGGTTCTTTTCCCCTTTTTGTCACCAATATGTTTTTCAGTGCTGTGTCTACAGAACTAAAACAAGTAAATAAAAAGAGAATGGTACGAGGGTGCTGAAGCTGAGCTCTGGGACTATAAAGCAGAGAGAAAAGTGTGCTTCTCTCCCATGGGATTTTCCCTCTCTCCAGATAGCACAGCTCAGAGCAGTGATGCCATGATGGAGCACCAGCACTGCTGGCAGGTGCTGGGGCCTCACCATCTGTGCCTGTGCTGAAGGCAGGAAACCAGCTGGAGACACATCAGAAACTTTCTCATCTGTGCTCTCCACATTTTGGTGCTCTTCAATCTCTCCACTCCTTAAATCTCTCCAAACAGGGTTTGCAATAAAAGTTAGTAACGAGAAGAATGAAGTGGCAATGCATTTCTTAGGAAGAACCAAATGCTAAGCAATAAAGCAGATCCAGCATTATTGCTGTTCATATTTTTAATATTGCCAGAAGTACAGTGGATCCTTCCCTGTTCTTTGTGTGTGTAACCGTGGTACTTCACAAAGCCTTATACTGGCCTACTTTGTCCTCTCTGTCACAGCAGTGATGTTGCTGAGTTGGTAATAGACGTACCAGGAAAAACAAAAATTTACCTTTTTTGATATTTAAAATTAATGTGATTTTTAAATATTAATTTTAAGACATTTTACATTTGAAAGCAATATATATTTTGATACATTAACCCACTTTCTATATTGTCAGAAACCTGATTGGGGTTTTCTTGTTTTCTTAATCAAGAGCTTTTTGCATAAAACACATTAGTGTCACAGGAAAACACAGTCCCAGCATTAATTTTTACTAATTAAAGTAGAAGATTTATCCTTTGTTACTTCAGGAGGGTGGAAACTGTGTCCTATCAGTTGGACGATGGTACACATCTAGGGCTTAGGCTGATGTAACCTAAGAGACGAAACTACAGCTTCACTCCAAAATAGAACTGTGCTAAAGTCAGTCTGTATATAGAAATACCACCAATACTATAAATGGTGTCTACATATTGGGAGATTGTTGAATTAAAATATGTATAAAATCACAAAAATGCGGCAATTTTATATTTGCTTTCTGTTCTGTGCTGAAGTAACAAACTTTGCAGATGCAGAATGTCAGTAAGCATCTGAAGGAAAAATCTGCATTTGTATTCTGAGAACTTGAAGGCACTTAACATTAGTTTTGTAATTTATTGCCATCATGGGAATCATAACTTTCAGGAAAGCCTGTGACTTTCTCAAACTATATTCCCAGCATCAACCTATTTACAGAAAGAATTTCAATGAGAATTACAATTGTATGTGGGGCTGATGAAAAGCATCTTTTCCCACATTGGTGCTGCTCGAAACTGTCAATCAAAGCATATTTCAGTATTTTCTATCTTAATGAAGAGATTAGGGAATGCATATACACTAATTGTTTCCAAAAAGTTTAAAAAAAATTGCTGAGTTTTATATATTTTATTGCTTACCTTAGTGTATTTATGTCTATGCAAAATTCAGCATAGCACAGCCAATTAAAAACATGAGTTGATAGATATTTATATTTGTAAACTGGCCTCTGGAAAACTCTTGTCTACCATCAGCCAGATCATCACAACAATTGCTACAACTGGTCTCTCAAACAGCGCTCCAAGTCCAGTTTTTACACATTTCTCTTTAAAAAAGCTACAAAATATTTGGGACATTTATGCAGTTTCTGTATTTCTAGAGTGCTTAGTAGACACAACAGTGTTCCCTAATATTGCCCTAAAATGCCATTAACACAAACTTCAATTAGATGAATGATACCATCTACTTCCTAGGAACACAAGATACAAGGAATGTTTAGGTAACATTTTCTAGCACTGCAAATTTTACACCTGTTTTTCTATGAGAAAGATAAAACCATCATGAAGTCAGAAAAATTTGTTCCTCTTAGCTCATCAATAAATTCATATCTATTTGAAAATACTCCAGATGTGCATTTTAGATGGAGGAGGTCTGCTTGGGATTTATTCTTCAAAAATAATAAAATCTGACAGGACTGACACCCTCAGCTGCCTCTTAAGTGCTTCCACAGTGTAACCATAACAGTACGAGCTGTCAGCAACACACAAATTTCATAGAAATGTGAAGAGAAAAGCAATGTGATTTTGAAGAAAGTTTAAGGGAGAATTCACCATCCAGACAACTTCTGTCATCCATCCCACTCAGGACATTGATGCAGAGTCATCAATGTTCAAAGTAGTTTGGGATTGAGGGTGCATTTCCATCTCTGGGAAAAAGTCCTAGAAACTTATTCAGTATGGAGTTACATGAAAATGTGATTGTGAAAGTTTTTCTTTGGAAACGTCTATTCCTGAAGTTCTTCAGGATGAGCTGCTGCACTCCCATCCATGTTCCTTCCAATGTAGGCTAATATGCCACTTTTATACAAGTCTTTGTACAAAAATCAAACAAGTGAACAAGTTTAGGCAACAGTGAAGTCCTAAGTCAGTCCCAAGTCCATGCAAATTGCTAAAATCACTGCTTAATGTTGTCTATCAAAGTAAGACTGTAAATCCCACCTTTCCAGGAAGAACTTCTGGCTCAAGCAATCTCAAATACTGCCCTATTCCACACCCCCCAAAAAGTACACAGATCTTCAAAATAATCGGTGTAGCCACGTCTATTGCAAAGCACTCCAGAAGGATCCCTGTGACTCTTGGGCAAGGGAGGTACATTTCTCCTGCTCTAATGCAAGAGATTAGAGCAGACACTAGACAAGGAAGGCTTCCACAGGGGAACCTGGGAAATTCATTTTGCCTCAGCAGCCCTAGGACTCAAAGCCCTTACTGTGTGCATTTGCTCCTACTGAAGGAACAGACCCTGAGGCATGGTGTATGGCATCTTTTCTTTTTTTTTTTTCCTTAAATTTGTGAGAAGCTTACTCTGAGTTTGGGGGTTTTTCTGGGCTTTTTAGCTGAAATTACTTGCATGCCAACCAATGTAAAATCAGGTATCTCAGTCTTGCTTTATACTAGGGCATATGAGTCCTCGGGCTGAGACCCAGTACTTAGAAAATCCCTTGGAAATGCTGCTCCAGGAACCAGTTGACAGACTTCTCTCTCCTTTTGACTGTTATTCTTGAAAAAAGGAGAAAATAATATTTGAATATAAAGGGATATGTTCTCCCAAAATCATAAAGTTGGAAGTCTCATAAAGAACTATAATTCTGTTCATCCTTTGTCACATCTGTTGTTCTCTTCAGAAGCCTCACAGAGATGATTAAGCAGAATCTTGCCCCAGCTGTGATTTTCAGCAAAGTGACAGCATCTAAAACATGGCTGCTAACTTTGGACATAGTGTTTTGAGGGAACTGCAGAACAGTTGATGAGCAATTATGGGTTTTGGCCAGTAATCAGAAAACGCCATTAAAAGAGTTCAATTGCAATTACAGCTATTTCCTTGGCAGGTATTAATGAAGGTGTTTAATATTTTAGTGAGGATATTAGGTTTCTAATTAGATTAGATGTTTAACACCAAGTATTAGATTTAAAGAATCAATCACTTTAATGCCTGACTCATTAAGATACAGAGTCAACTATCTAGGAAATAATTTTAAAATCTATTTTTCTCAGGCAAGGATCTCTAAAAAATAAGAACAGTATTGAATAACTGGATTAGTATGCAAACAAATGCTACAGAAT
Source organism: Brachypodius melanocephalos (assembly GCA_013398615.1). Taxonomy (NCBI): domain Eukaryota; kingdom Metazoa; phylum Chordata; class Aves; order Passeriformes; family Pycnonotidae; genus Brachypodius; species Brachypodius melanocephalos. The sequence goes on along the minus strand of VZSR01003812.1, from coordinate 2,843,125 downwards.
GGTCGATAAGATCTCACACGTGGCAGTAGGCCAAGTTTAGTGATTTACAGTAGAAATTTACCTGATCACTCGATTCCTTAGCATAACTAACATTACTATGTAATTCTGGTTGCCTTTCTGCATGCTCAGTGTTAACTATCTCTGAAACAGTCTTAAAAGCTGTTAAAACAGCATCCTTTAATCAGTGGATTTGACCTATCAATTTGATATGGCTCTGCTTTCCTTTTGAAAAGCAAAAGCTGATGTCTCAACATGGATTTTCCCATTCCCTTTGCTTACATGATTTAAATGCATCACTCTTTGGAGGGCAAGAGCTCAAGCAGAGCTGGTGTCTCAGCAGAGAACCTTTTCACAAGACCAAGATGGGCCCTATATGCTACAGCCCACTCAGCCAGCACACATCCTAAAGCTGGCTGTTATTTCCAGTGTGAGTATTCTGATCCCAAGGGGTAGTGGGCTGAAAGCCACCACCAAAGATTTCAGCGAGGGCGGTGAAACACTGGCACAGGTTGCCCAGTGAAGTGGTGGGTGCTCCATCCCTGGAAACATTCAAGGTCAGGGTGGATGGGGCTTTGAGCAACCTGATCTATTTGAAGCTGTCCATGCTTATCAGAGGCTGTTGGACTGGATGCCTTTAAAGGTCCATTCCAACCCATATTGCTGCAGGAGAAGTGATGCTTCTGCTTTCTAAGATACAGCATTAACTTCTGGCATTCATACATCCCAATTTTAAAAGCAATGGAAACATCTAACCCAAATACCACTAAGAAAAAAAAAAAAAAAAAAAACGCAAGCAGTTTTCACAGGAGATTAGGTTTTTCCAAACATTTTCGACACAGGTGATGCTGACGACAGTGTGGGAAAAATCCTGAATACAACAAAGATGATTGTCCAGCTCACAGTCACTGTACAGGTGCCACACAGCAATTAATACTACTCCTTGTCAAAGTAAAAATCAAGTTTTAAAAGGAACATCTAGCTAAAAATCCAATTGTGATTATCCAAATCTCTGGCTGACTAATGAACCACCGTTCTTCCTGCTAGTATCTGAGAATGTCAAGATTACATGAGATTCACTGATGTTTTAAAAATGGTGTTTAAATATTAACACTAGGAAACACTCAGTTGAGAGCTCTGTCTTCAACTCTTTTCTCCATTGCTGGACCAAGTGTAGTATTTAGGGAGCTGTGGCAGTCTTTTCTCACTGCTGTTCCAGGGAGGTGCCTTGAAGTGATGTGGAAGTCCTTTGCCATGTCTGGAGCCATGAGTTTTGTTTCTGCCTTATGCAAAGTGAGCAGCAACATATCTGACATGTATCTCTTGAGACTCAATGCTGAAGAAGCTGACTTCAGACAACTAAATAATTAACATTATGAATAAGCAAAGGATTTGCCGCCGACCCACTTCCCAAAGAAGGCTGCATGAGGCTGACAACACTCATGTTCCATCAGCACCACAACAAACATCCCACACCACTTTTGTCCTTTTCTCCATACTTTTCAAAGCTCCAGGAAGTGGAGCTCTTGAAAGCCGCTCAGCTGTGGAAAAAAGGTGTGGGAAAACTAAGGGCTGCTCAGCACTTTATGGCCCAAAGGCCCCTTAGTGCCCTTGGTACTTCTGTCTGAAGATGATGAAAGAGGCAGATTACCTCAAATTTCTTGTCCCAGCCCCTGTGCAGGACACTGCAGAAGTTGCATGCAGCACGTTGGGGTCACCACGTGTGTGATGGCAGCATGAGGAGATGAGGTCATTGATTTCAGCCATGCCTTGTGAAGCCCCTCTAGACAAAACCTGGGTGCAAGTAGTGCCTGAGGGTGAAGTGTGTCTTCCTCTCCTCCCAGCTCTGTGAGCACCAGAATGCTCCCAAAAGAGAGGGCCATATCTGTGTGAGTACTTCTGTGCTGATGAAGCTCTCTCGGCAGAGACAAGAGTGCATCGACATCAAAGGAGGTTTGCTGGCTTGGTTTTATGGGTGAGCCTTCACATACTAGTATCTCTTTCACAAAATTAATCAATGCCTTCAGGGGGTTCTGCCAGCTCCTCATCTCTCTTTCCTGCCCTTGCTATGTGCCCATCCCAGTCGTGATGTATTTTCCACATATGCAGGGTGCCATTGCTTAAGCACTGGAATCTGGTGCCTTTCAGGATGCTCCAAGGTAACCAAGGTATTGCTTGGCTTTGCAGATATAACAGAAAATTTAAAGAAGCTCATTGCCTTCACAGAGGAGCAAATGGAATTGAGAGCCATAAAATGGCACCAGAGCCTTACATGTAGGCATCTGCATGTCACCCTTATTTCCACTGACAGTAATGGTTGCATAAACACTTTGTACAAATGTAGATACCTATTTATAGACACTTCAGTGCAGTTGTTTTCATCTAGAGCTGAATCCTGCTCTTCAATCTCTGCAGAACGGACCTCACCATGAGCTGAAAAGCCACTGCTATTTTAAATATTTGGGGGGTTTTTCTCCTTTAGCAGCATACAAGCTATTAACATTGTTACCCATAGGAGTTCTTATCAGGATTGGATTGAACTAGACACTCAAATAGAAATAAGCATATCTGACCTCAACTTTTCAGAATGCCAGGAAATAAAAGATTCAGAATTAAAAGTGATCATAAAAAAATAAGTTCAAATGCTGAGATAAACTAATTTAGATGAGCACACTCAGGTTTTAGATGACAGAATGACTAGCCATTACAGGTGATGTAGGCTGTTCAGTGTGCACAACTGAAGACAATTAAAGCATATTGGAGTTTGTACAGAAAGAGTAGTTAAGGGTTTTATAAACAGAATCCATATTGCACTCCCAGTACTCCCAAGCAGATCCTACTGCTAAACTGAAACTGAACAAAATAATAGCAAACTCAGAGCAGAGTATGCTTTGATGTTTTGTTCAGAGAAACAAATTCAAGAATAATCTGCCTTCCGTTTCACAAGGTAGTGCAGTTATTAAATTAGTTTCATTTGTAACATTATTTCCATGAAAAAGAAAAAAAAAATCCCTTTTTGCATAAAGAAAGGAAAAATTGCCTATGTCTGGGCTGTCAGTGTAGCATTCCATATTTTCCTGGGATTCAGCCTTACACATGGAATAAAATGGAAATGTTGTTTTTTTAAACTTCAGCAGCTACTGAAATAACAAAGCTGTGATTATAAGCAAAGATAGATTCCAGATTGATCCTGACATTACAATATAAAATCCCTCAGCTTGTCAAAATAAAGTGGCATCCTCAAAACATATGAGACTTGTATAAGGTAAAAGGAGACTTTTAATGCTAGGGTTATTAACTACCAGTACTACTGTATTAACTGCAGAGACATATTTATCCTAAAGTTCTGTTTTCAAACATGAATCAAATCAATATGTCTGTTCAAGAACTGTTCACAATCCTTAAAACAAAGGTCCAGGCTTCCACATTGTGCTCCCTGGCAGGTAAGCTTGTACCTCCTACATCAATGGACTAGTGCCACCAGATAGCTCTGTTCCTAGGCACAACCCATTTCTTATTGCATCTAGACCTCCACTGAGAATAAGATCCACAACTAACCTGTCATATATCAAAAATGCACATGTTTTTAAAAAAATTAAAACTGAGCTAATTGAGTTATAATAGGATGAGGTATAATGAAAAACTATATATAATGCAGGTGGGATTTAATAGGAAAAAGAATATATCATCATCAGTCAAAGATGTTGGCTCTAGGAAACCAAAGAAACATTGAGAGAAGCTTATTCATCCTGGAATATCTTGGCTTTGTGATCTGCTTGCTAAAGGGTAGAGTATTTCTCATGAAACTGTAAGTACTAAAGAAGATAAACTCTTCTCCCTTAATCAGTGGATTTGAAAATTCACCATCAGGGATTTTACAGCAACAGAGGGCACATCTGTCTCTGAGTTTCCTCATTATTTTCCTGCCCTGTAAGAACATCATGATGGTTTTGCACCTACACACTGTACACATTGAAATAAAATTAGGAATAACTTTACAATTACATGATTGTCTCCAGTTCCCATGGAAAACTTTGTATTTTGAGTGTGAGGATAATTTCATGGTAACTCATGGAATCATGGAATGGTTTGGGATGGAAAGGATCTTAAAGACCATCTAGTTCCAATCCCCCTGCCATGACCTACTACACCAGGTTGCTCAGAGCCCCATCCAACCTGGCATTGAACACTTCCAGGAATGGGGTATCCACAAGTTCTCTGGGCAATCTGTCCCAGTGCCTTACCACCCTCACAGTAAAGAATTTCGTTCTAACATCTAATCTATAACTACTCTTTTTCATTTCAAAGCCATCACCCCTATCACTACATGCTCTTGTGAAAAAGTACATCTCTGGCTCTCTTGTAGGCCCCCCTTAGATACTGGAAAGCTGCTACAACTCAATTTCTTCAAACCAGGATTCCTCAGGATCACACAATTAAATGATCCCTTTAACTTAGCCAGCTATTTTGAAAATGAGAGATCAAAGCTCACCTGGGGATAAATTAATGGTTAATGGTCATGTGGATTCACCTAGATAATCAAACTTCTCTCCTCTGTTTTCCCACATTGCTTTGTATCCACGTGTGCTGTGCTGTCCTGAGCACAAATTGCCTGGATGTCACCTCCTTGTGGAAAGGCTGGCAGGCAGCCACAGGCCCCCACGAGTGACTGTACTCCTGGAACCACACTCCAGCAATACTACAGAGGTTGTGCCTTATGCATTTGTGTGGAGCCATGCAGAGGTCATGGACTTGGCAGTGTGGGAAGAGGAGATCATTTAGTCCTGCCTCAACAAGAGCTGCGATGATGTGAAGATACACAGATGTGTATCAAAGCCATGCTGAGAGGGGTCACTCTGGGAACACTGCTCAAAGCAAACAAAGGGCCTCTGGCACAATGATTTAAAAACAAACCTCTGGAAAGAAGCAGAATCCTGGCAATGCTCCAAGTACCTTTCCCAAGTACCTCTGAGCAACAGATGGACTTTTTCCAGCCAAGCCACCAATTATGTATAAGGCAGACAAAAGGCACAGAGGAGTTCATGGTCCTTACCCAGGCCTCCAGTGACAGTGAGCTTCCTTTCCCCATACTGGAGCCCAGAGCAGAACCTGGGAGAACAGAAAGCTCTTTCACCTCTGCACGCACACACACGGAGTGGGAGCGTCTAGCCAGCCCTAAGCGAGTCACCGTGGGACTGCCGTGGTTTCAAATAAAAATAGTGTGATGGAGGTATGTTTAGGAAAACATCAAATACAGAAAAGAAAGGCAATGTAAAACACACTTTCCTTTTTATAAGGCATATTTAGCATTTCACAAGGTATACTTTCCCAAGTGAGGAATGGAAAGTTGCGAAGACATTGAAAGCACTCAGGCAGACTCAGTGTCATTAAATGTTTATTCAGTACAGTCACTCCAAAGAACTGCATGCTGTATGCGCCTGCAAGTAACAAGAAAGACCTAAAGACAAGAATGATGCTCTCTTTTGGCATGAAAACTGCAGCCTTTATCAGCATTGCAGACATAAATGATTTTCCACTCTCATCTGCAACAACTTTGGCAGATTGTGTTTCTCAGTGGCATCACTGAGAAGCTGATTTGCTTGCTTTTTCTCTTGCCTTGCAGAATAAGCTCATTACTGATTCTTGGTGGCTTCCATCAGACCAACATCTTCCACCCAGGGGGTGGGTGTGAGAGAGTGCAAAGGCTCACATGCCTGTTTCCTGCCATCTCCTATCTCCCAGCCTATGCCTAAACCCCAGGCTAACTATGGCACAGCTTTACCCTGATTACTCTTAAAATTAAAAGCAGTAAAGTTTTCACCCTGAATATTCTCTACTGCAGTTTAAGCCATGCTACGTCTTATGTGACACTTTCTCCAAAGCTGGAGGACAGCAATAGCCTTATAAAGAATATTTGAAGGCTACTATTATATCTGTCTTTCAATCATCTCAAGCCTCAAACTAATTGCAGGAGTCAACTCTGTGGCAATGCTCTGAAATTTTTCCATTTCTCACACAGAATGCCTCTAGGAGGCATTTTAAAGAAAACAGCACTGCCTGTATTTGGAGAAAGCAACACTAGATGCTTGACCAGAACTCTAAATGCTTCTTTTGGGAGAACATCAGTGTTGTTCTTCTGCGGGGGCAGATGCAAGAAAGCAGACAGCATAACTGTTTCAAAACAGTTACTGTTAAGCAGTGTGAACAATGCATAAAGCTCCAAATTCAAGACTTAAACTGAAAGATCCTACTCTGCAGCAACAAAAAAATGCAAAATGATGCTAAGAAAATCATAAATACTTCCCAGAATATTAAGCCATACTCATAATTCTTGTCTCTGCAAGTGAAATGTAGTTTCTTAAGTCAACTCGGTAGAAAAGCTGCTCAAGATCATTTCATCACTAAATCATAGAATTGATTTACTTCTCCCTTGAGGAGCTGAATACAGTTCAGGCCACTATTTTCCAATTTTCAAAAGCACTTGTAATCAAATCTATTACATAGATTTCTAAAATGTCTGTCTCTTCAGTTTCTTGGCGCACTTTAGATAATATTCACCAGTTAAAAAAAAATAGCCTGCTGCACTCCCCCCATCCGCATCCCCAAATCGTAGCTTTTGTCATTGCTCAACGTGAGCTCCCATCAGCTCCGACTGTACCCAGGGCTTTGTGACGCCTGAGAAACGCTGGGCATCTTTGCCTTCTGTTCAATTACACTGAGTTTGAAGGACGGGGCACGAAACGAGGAGAACGCCGTGCTACAATTCTGCTTTGCATTAAATGTTTCTGGAAGTGAAGCTCATCCCTATGGGATACACGCCGACGGGAGCATCAGCCCCCACGCCACTTCCATCAGCCTCCGCTGAGCGCAGGTACGTGTCTGCAGCTGTGCACAGTCTGCTGCAGCACACTAAGACTAAATCCAAGGTGAAAACCAGCCAAAGGGCTGGGTTGTTTCAGCCACTGGAACTTCAGGCCCTTCACACCTGAACTGGACACGGGCAGGATGCAACGCTCTGATAAAGACGGCGCCGCTGATCGACGCGCTCGGCCGCTCGGCGGGGCGCCCTGCTCGTAGCTGCGCAGCGCGGCGGCGGCACCCGCGATCGATGCGCTCGGCCGCTCGGCGGGGCGCCCTGCTCGTAGCTGCGCAGCGCGGCCGCGCCCCCCGGAAGCGGAGACGGGCCGCGGCCATGGCGGCGGAGCAGCGCTACCCGCGGAGCTCCATCGAGGATGACTTCAACTATGGCAGCAACGTGGCCTCGGCTAGCGTCCACATCCGCATGGGTAAGGACTGCGGATGAGCGGGGTAGGCGCACGCCCCGCCTCAGCCCCCGCGGCGCTTGCGGAGAGGTCCCCGTTGCCCCCCGCTGGCGGGGCGGTCAGGGGACGCCGCGCCCTGCGCTCCCAACAGGTGCCTCTGTGATACCCCGGTCACACCTGCCTTTGGCTGCAGTTGGGTTCCGCGCCGTGTTTTAACCTGGCTAGAGGTTGTGAGTGCGGAGCCAGGGCGGTATTTAGTCCAGGTTAGGCATCAAGGGTGAGGAACCGCGGCCGGCGAAAGGCTTTGTCGTTTAACTGTGAAGGAGGTAGGCTTCTCCTGAGGGGGTTACCCCGTGTACCCGGTACCTTGTGTAGATTCAGACTTGATTTTGTCCGGAGTGATGAGTTTTGAGGTGCAGACATGATCCGTGAGATGCGCAGTGCCTGCAGAGACGCAGGAGGTGTTGAAGCGAAGCCTGGACGTGGCAGCTGCTGCCATGGTCTGTGTGACACGGCGCTGTTCGGTCAGAGGTTGGACTCAGTGATCTCAGAAGTCTTTTCCAACCATATTCATCCTGTGATTCATAAATACTGGAATTAGCGACTGTAATTACAGACGTTTAACCATCAGAGTGAAGGGATTGATTTTCTTCTGTGAAGTATTAAAATTTTCGTCTCTTACGCTGAAGCATTTGGCGTGCTGACAGGTCATGCTAACGCCCATGAACTCCTTTGCTGTTCATGGGCAGGTCTCAAACGCATTGAGTACTCTCGTAGAATGTATCTAATCAGTAATCTTTGCTGAAACAGTGCTACTGAACACATTTTGGAATAAAAACGGTTGCGTGCTGTGAAGTCTTTTATTATTTATTTCTGATAACCAGGAGAGCATTTCCTATTAAAATACACTTTTATCTTGCTTGAAAAATAACGGGTGTGCCATAGGAGGTATGAAACAGATAATGCCACTAGTAAACTTGCTGATGCATTTAGTAATGTAGGGGGAAGGCTTTGCAAGCTAGAAGGTTACTTCTAAATTTGAATATACTTCTAGTAGATTCCATAACTGAATCTACTTCTAGATTCAGTTTATTATGACAAAGTAGGCCCCAGTCCCTCATGGCTTACAAGTGTATTTCATTTTGCCTGCTGCAAGCAGGTAATTCAGTTTCTCATGGTATGTGCTCTTAAACTTGTTTAAGACTGTGCTGTTAATGACTGATTTTTATTCTTCCCTATAAGCTTATTCTTCCTTCTACAGCATTTTGCCTAATGGACTTGGTCTGCTTCTATTCAGAACAGAGAATATCTGTAGGATATGCCTGTATGTCCTGAACCACACTTTTCTTTCCGTAATTCTAGAAAAAGGAAGCCTGTTAATTCTAGGATTTCTTTTTCCAGCCTGTGCCTGTGGATGACTGTTCAGTACAATGCAAGCTGTAAATGATGATAAATTGTATTTAATATGATGGAAGGGCAATCAAATAGACATTAATGTAGAAACTTTACCTTTTTAAACTTCTATGGCAGTTTCTGCCTTCCATGTTAATCCTCTGTCCATTAGGCACCAGTAACATGATGTAGAAAGTATGCTGTTAGTATAGTGAGAATGAGTGTACATATGTTTAGGTCTTAAACTAATCCAAAGTAAATTCCTTGCAAATGTTTTCTATATTTCTTTTGTCCTCATTGTAATACTGTGTCGATTTTTAAAAGTAAAATAGCTTTTTATGGCTTTGTTCTGTGCTTTTTCACTATGACTTTGTGATGGCTCCTTATGCAAATGAAAACTTGTATCTGATTTACTGTTGAACTTTGAAAGTGTAGGTCAAAAGTGGTTTCATTTTTATTTTCCTTATTCCAGCATTTCTGCGAAAGGTCTACAGCATTCTTTCTGTTCAAATTGTACTGACCACAGTCACATCTGCAGTTTTCCTATACTCTACTGGAGTGCAGGCATTTGTTCATGAGAGGTAAGTTCTAAGGTGAAATGCAGCTGTTTAACATGTGTTAGGTATATGTAACTTGTTGCTGCACCTCAGTCTTCCTAATCATTTTTATAACCTGTGTTTTGTTGCTGTAATAGATACTTTTTAACTTGATTAGGGAGTAACTTTTCTTCTCTGATATTTTTCTCCTTGGTTTACTATGAAAACTATATTGTTGTTGTTGTTGTTGTTGTGTTGTTTATTTTAATCAATGCTTTATTAATAGTGCTTATTTCAATATCTGTGCTATGCATACTTTTACATGAGTTGCAGAACATCTCAGTTACTGACATTCCTTGTTTTACAGTCTAAATACTTTCAGAATCTCTTTGGAATGCTGTTGTTTATAGGTGCCTGTTCCAAAGAGCAGAATCATGTTTTATTCCTTGTCCTGCCTTTCCCATCTTCTTTTTCCCCTTACCCACTCCCCAAAAGAATTAGTCTGCTTAAATTCCTGTGGGCATGTTTCTTTTTGTCTCTCAGATTTTCATGATAAAATAAGTCTCAAAATGCAAGCTGTGGTGAACAGGCCAGGGAGAGGAACAGCTGGGAAAGGAGGAGAGCACTGAGTCTAGTTTCTGTTTTACTCCAAGTGCACTTTTGGACTTTTACTTTCACTTTAAAGCAGAAATAAAAATGGAGGATTAAACACTGCATGAAAGTTTCTGTATAACTTATAGTGTATACAACAGTGGTTGTAAAACTACAGTTTTCTACTTAAATCTGCTAATTTAAAACTGTCCTGCTCGCTTAGAACTGTTGTGATTTTTTTTCTTGATGTTGGTCCTGTTTTTCTTTGGAGGGCTACTTGAATGATTTAGCAATACTTACTGGTCAGTAATGATTTTCTTTGGTGCAGTTAGTGCCTATGTTTGTTGCATTCAGGTGCTTATGAAAAATAGTTCTCTGAATATGGAATGCAGAACAGGCAAAACAGTACATGTACTTTAATACTCTTACTTTGTATGGAGGGATTTTCTTCTTTCTATCTGTTCATTTCCAGGTAATGGATTTCTGAGCAGTCTTTAGCTTTATTATGAAAATTGCCTTTACTTGTGTCTGTACTATTTTTAACTGATTATCTGTAGTAGTATGTTTTAGAACAGGTTTTTTGTAATCTTGCATTACATTTACTTTGGATATCTTTTCCTAGATGATCACTTAGAAACTTGGTTTTATATAAATTGTTCCGTAGTCTTACAGATATTTGATTACTTTTTTTTATTATATGGAATTTCACAGGCCTGCCTTGCTTTTGATATCTGCGTTTGGATCTCTGGCTGTAATTGTGGCACTGACCCTCTACAGACACCAGCACCCTGTTAATTTATACCTGCTGTTTGGATTTGTACGTGTTTCATTCAATTAAATTATTAATTAATTAATTAATTAATTCAATTTAATAGTCTCTAGAATATCTTGCATTGCAATTAATTCCTTGAAACTAGAGGTATGTCATTTGGGTTTTTTGCATTCCTTGAAAGACGTCCTATATATTTATGAAGGTCTGAGTTACTTTTTGGAGGTTCTATCCGTAGGTTGTTCCTAGACAGCAGGCGCTTCAGGTTTTTTTCAGCATCTTTTTAGAAGGAGTGTTAGAACTTGGAACCAGTTGAGCAAGGATTTTTGTGTGTGTGTCTGTCTGCTTTCATTGTTCTGTCGATGTCAGGGATTTTTTCCTGTGGAACTGCTCAGTAGAAAAGGAGGAGAAATTCCTGTTACCTAAATTGTTTAATGGATTGCCTCCAGCAGAGATCAAACCAGCTATATTGTCTATTCCTCCAGTTGTTGCCTTTTTGATGCTAAATTCTGAGCGTGTTTCCAGCACGGGCAAATCAGTCAGAGCTGTCCCCAAATTTCAGTCGTCTGCCCGATGTTGTGAATATGTAGATCCAGGCTAACAGTTGCTCTTGGACATTTTGGATTATGTAGCAAATGGGTCTTTTGAAAAGAAGTCACAATAGCACAATTAAAATTTGATGCTTTAAAGCTGCCTAAATTGTATTTGTGATAAAACAAAACAGCTTTGCTGTATAAGGAAACAGATTGTTTAAAGGGTAAGTATGGAAAGGATACTGATGCAGGTGCTGTGTTAGACAGCTGTGCAACAAGATATTAAAAATGTATTAATTTTATAGCCCCTTGAATAGTTTATAAAAAGTGTCATATAAATGCTGTGCACTTACAGTAAAAAATGTGACATTTTTCTATAGGGACAGTCTCTCACTCATTTTCACTTTGTATTGTACTCTTTCTGTGTAACACAACTTCCAGCCCAGTAAGATACTAGGATTTTAATTTTCTTGTTGAAAATTAAACATGTTTTCATACACAAAGATTTAACAGGAGACCTAATGTTTAATGGTTTTATTTCTTTTTCTTATCCTTCTATTTCTTTGGGTTTGCTTTTTGTAGACGCTACTGGAAGCGCTGACAGTTGCCATTACAGGTAAATAGTAGCCATCTTATTGTCTGATTCCATAAAGAATTTGGAAAAGGAATCCATTATGTTGTACTAATTGCCTTTAGGGTTTTCTAAATGTGACTGTTTGAAAATTTTAGTGACAGTGATAGGAGTTTAGCAAAACCAGGGAATCAAGGGGGAAAACTGAATTCTGATTCAGAAATGAAACTGTATAAACTTGAAGTGAGAAATGAGTTGGGGAGTCCATTCTTTCAGTATAGCTAAAAATGCTCTCTTTCAAAATGTTGAGCTCTCAGCAGAGCTGATCTTCAAGTTGAAATAGTCCTGCCTGCCCCCTCAATTTCCTCAAAGGGAATCTGAGTTTGGAGGATTCTGTACTTCATGGTCAAAGTTGAAATGAGGCAGTGTGTGGTCACATCATGGCATCACCTTGAACTATACCTTAAAGCATAAGATGAAACCTCTTCATTGTGGCTTATGCTTTCCTCATTTGGGAAAAGATTAAGGAGGAAGGAGGGAAGAAAAAGGTTACACTTCTTTATGCTATCTTTCCCATCCTGTCCCCTAATCAAAAGTTTGAGCCTTTGTAGGAGATTGTTTTATTTTTCCCCTTGTTTCAGTGTCATGAAAAATTCATATAGTTTTTTCTTTAAGATCTGTTATCTGTGCTTAAAATCTTTTTTTTTTTTGTTGGTGTTTGCATAATTCTGACTAGGGAAGACCTGTTACTTCCATTTAAGAAGCTACAGCTATAAAGTAACTGTCAAACTTAGCTAGCACAAGATCCCTGAGTCCTGTGATCATGAATTTGAAATGCAAAGACAACTTCAGGCATAATTTACTTAATTCTGTTAACAGTTAAGTTTGAATTCCTATTTCCTCAAAAGATAACTCAGCAAATACATAGTGTAGTGTTCTTTAATTGACAGATAACTTTTTCTGCTTATAGTGAGTTTCTATGATGTTGCCGTCGTCTTGCAAGCCTTTATTCTTACTACTGCTGTATTTCTTGCATTGACTGCATATACCTTGCAATCAAAGAGAGACTTCAGCAAATTTGGAGCAGGGTATGTTGTCATATTCATGACTTTTTAATTTTTTTTTTCTTTCTTAAAGCAATCTTTGCAGGTATAATAAGAAATACAGGTCAACAGAACCTGTTGCAAGGGAGTGGTGAGGGTTATTTATTTTAAATTATTAATTTTACCCACTTCTAATCCTTGGAAAATTCTTTTCAGTTATAAAGAATCTTAAAAAAATAGAAAACTAATTTACCTGGATTTTTCACTGAGAGAGAAGGCAGATGTTTCAGATATTTAAAAAAATCAAAGTTAGAGCGTAACTTTTGACAGCTTTATATAACTTCTACTGCTGACACCAGTGAACAGTTGGCATCTAAAAATTCCAGACATTTACTTACCAAATATATTGTGAAGAGGTTTTAGAAGAAAGGAGGATATTTTAAGTGAAGTTTAAAAGAAAGTATATTGTTGGTCACAGTGTAATTTATTTTCTTTCAGCCTCTTCACTTTTTTGTGGATTTTAATCTTCTCCGGTTTCTTGAGGGTAAGATACTTTGTGTTCACCGTTAAAAGATATTCGCAGAATCACTGAATGGTGTGGGTTGGGAGAGACCTTAAAGATCATACAGTTCCACCGCCCCTCCTGTGAACAGGGACACCTTCCCCTAAGGTCAGGTGGCTCTGAGCCTGACCTTTTACTAACTTATAGTATAAGTAAAAGATTTGCATCAGCCCAATATGGCTTAATGACAGAAAATTCCTAACAAGATCCGTTGCTGTTCTAGGTCATGCTGGTCATCTTTTAAGCACACATTTTCCATTTAGATTTTTGTTGGATCCTGTTCTTGCCAACATAAAAGGAGTATTTGGATTGATTGACAATGTTTGTTAATTGAGATCCACTAGGTGATGAAGAGAACCTGAATGAGATTTGACATTTAATTGTATTTTGGTTTTCTGGTTGTTCTGCTGTTAGTATTCTGGAGACCAGAGCTTCCTCCCTCTTAAGTGGAGGCACTTTTACACAGTCAGAGATTGTGTGACTGGAGAGTGTATAGAATAAGAGCATTGAAATATCACCATAATACCGTGGGTTTGTGTACATAACACTAGAAAGACTGTGTTTTAAATGTGGCATATCATTATGCAGGGATTTTAATATTAGAAAAAAGAAACTCACAGGTGCCTTTTTCATGTTTTATCTGCCTCCAGCTGTTTTTCTACAGTGAGACAATAGAGTTGGTGTTTGCTGCTGCTGGAGCTCTTCTGTTCTGTGGATTTATTATTTATGACACTCATTTGCTGATGCACAAATTGTCCCCTGAAGAGTACATACTGGCTTCAATCAATCTCTACTTGGACATCATAAATCTATTCTTACACCTGCTGCGTTTTCTGGAGGCATTTAATAAAAAATAGTCAAAAGCAGTGTGGTTTGACTACAGTACAATTAAAGTTAAGCATATGGATGACCTGCAAACTCAGTAGTTCTGCCTTCTAAGGACTGAATCTTTATTATGTTTGCATTCCGTGAATATTGATCCCTCCTTAGGGGGAAAAATGGCTTTTTACATAGCTACACTTCTTCTCCAGACCATGTATTTTATATTGTTAACATGCTGTTATCATTACAGTCACTTTTTTAATCACTTAATTTGCAAGTGACGTAATTAATAATTAAAATTTTGGCATCTCCTGATTGCTGCAGAGTAAGTTTCCCTGCTCTTCCATAGCTGCTGAAAATGTTTCCTTTGGGGTTGATCATTTGTGTACCATGTAAGGGTAGCATGAGTTTACCATTGTGCAATGTTTTACTAAGCTAATTTTTTTTTGTTTTGTGTTTTTGGTAAAATGAAATGCTGTCTCTGACAGAGATACTCTGTCCTTGTTAAGGGCTGTCACTATGGGAGCTGTGAGGGTGTTAAAACAATTAAAGGGAATGGTCTTCATTTTAGTATTATTTATTGCCTATCTTTCAGTGTTCTGAAAAATCATTTGGAGATTGATTATAGCATTTTATCAATTTGTGTATAGTAAAACTCACTGTGTGTCAATAAAAATTGGAAAGCCTTTGGTCTGTTCTTGCGACTGAGACTGGAGAACTTCAGGATGTTGAGGATGAGCGCTGCGGATGGGTTGGTGCTGGCAGGGTAGAGGTGCTGTGACTGTGGTTGCTTCCCACGCTGTGGAGATGCTGGGAGCGTAAAAACGATTTTGAAAGGCTTCCTTCCTATTCCGTGAGGGATTATTGCTGCTCGCTCGTGCTGTCGGTGAGGGGTGAGCGACGAGTAATGCAGTGTTTGGGCAAAGAAGCGCGTCCTGTCTGCCCCACGCTGGGACAGCGTACGTTTTGCGTGAGGCTGCGAATGGGTTTGAGCGAGTGTGATAATGTCTCCCTTTGCCTTAGGGTTTCATTTAGAACAGCGGGGCAAGAACTAGGAATAAAACCTTGGGTTTACGTTGTGATGGAACACTTATTTATTCTTTCATGCCTCCCCCTCGCACCGCGCAACGGTGTCTGGGCACAATCCTGCAGGAGCGCGAAGCAGGAACGCGGCTGCGCGCTCGCTCGGAGAGTTACGGTAGGGCCCATCTACCCCGCCGGGAGGCCGGGCACCTCAGATTGCGCGTGCGCGGGCGGGCAGCGGGTCCCTGCGCGCGTGTGTGTCGGCCTCGTGCGCGGCCGGTGAGCGGAGCCGCCCCCCCACCCCCCCACCCCCCCCGGCGTGCGCCCCCCGCTTCCCCTCCGCGTACTCGCGGCCCCCCCTCAACCGCTCCCGCTTCCCTCCCCGCAGGACATGGCGAAGAGCCTGAGGAGCAAATGGAGGAGGAAGATGCGGGCCGAGAAGAGGAAGAAGAACGCGCCCAAGGAGCTGGAGAGGCTGAAGAAGATCCTGGGAACCAAAGCGGATGTCATCATGGAGGAGGTGAAGGAGGTGGCGACCGTGCTGCCCCCCGAGAAAGTCCTGGAGCAGAAAGGTGAGTCGGGCTCTGGCTGGTGTTTCCTGCTGCACGCACCCAGGTGCCGGAGGTCCTGCAGTGTTGGTACTGATCCTGTGGCTTTCACCGCCGGGATCAGTTGATACAGGAGAGAACAGTGAGTCCTTTCCAGTCCAGGAAAGCTGGTCCTTCAAAGCTAAAACACTGAATCTAGTAATTTCACAACACTGGCATCCATATTGCATCCGGTCACTTGCGGAACAAGGTTATTAACATTTGATTTAACCATGTAAAGTACGTAATGTTTGGAGAGACATCTCTGACAAAAGCAGGTAAATGTGGATTCACCACTTAGTAGCTGTTCGAATCACAGGATTGTGTTTGCTGCCAAGCTGTTCTAATTTGCGGAGGCTGCTAAACATACAGAAGTTGGGGTAGGAGTAGTACGGGCCTAGTTTCTGAATAGTAATTAGTGTAGCATTGCACGTGGTGCAGGAGTGGGTGGTATTAGGTGTCAACAGGTAATGCCGTCTTCCTCCTTGTGTCTGGAATCGAATGTAAACTCAAGGCTTTAAGGACTTGAAAGGAAGTAATCCAGGAAGTGGAAACAGGTCTTAAATAGCTGCATACTGGACAGGAGTTAGAAAGACAGCTCCTCTTTCCAAAACCGGCATCCAAACTAAATCATGGTGTTATTTTCATTCTCCAATGTGTGCCACTTAAGATGTTCTCATACTGGAAATGGAAATAGAATGTTATATAAAAATACTTGTCCAGTTAAGGGTAGCTTCAATTATAATTTGTAATTTCATCCATGGTTTTGATTTGTCCCACAAACCAGGTGTAAAAGTTATTCTTTAAGAGATAGTTAGAACTGAATTTCCAAAACGTTCTAGAATATTGTCAGACTAATGATGCTGAAGTTGAACGAGAAATCATTGTCTTAAACCTGATTTCTGAAGTAAGTGCATGGCTATCTGTCATTCCTGCACCTCCTTCCAACTCTGCTGGCAACTTATCTGCAGGTGGCCGATTTCACTTGGCTTTTGCAGAGAGATAGCAGCCTCAGAAATACCTAAGAAAATTTGTATTTCACAAAACAGCTACAAGTTTTGTGAAAATAATGGTGTCTTCTTTGAGAGGACCTTTCAGGACTAACTGTGGACACAAAGGAGTTCACATCACCAAGTGTTACAAGAACCAAAGTAGATAAAAACTTCACCCATAATATGTACTTCCCACAGACAGATAAATAATTTTCCAGCCAAAGAAAGTTATATAGGTATATATTGCAGACATCTTACTGTGTTACTTTAGGGTACTGTTTACAGCACACTGTGAAATTTTTTTTTCAGTTTTTCCTCTTAAGAAAAAAATAATGTAAGGTCTGCCATGCTGGATAGGCTTTTGGTTCTGCCACCAGGCGCCTGTGTTCATTCTCTGCTGATTGCAAGTATTTGCAAGCCCTCCAATTCAGGGCTCCATAAGCACATCTCTGGTGCAGATTCCTGTAAACTATCAGCCTCAACTATTGAAGCACCACATTGGCCTTTTCCTTGTGAGCCTTTTCTCCCAACATCAGACAAGCACAACCTGAAGGTCTTTTTTCCTCTCCATAACACTTACAGTAAAGACTTGAGTTGTACACATACAGTTCGGCAACAAGGTTGGGATGACATTACAGAGCACAGTTCACTAAGTACTTAGCAAGATGTTCCTCTTGCACCTGGTTATCTCACCAAAACATGACGTTGTGGGGTGTTTGTGGGGTGTTACTCAGCTGTCCTTGGGAATGACCATGTCATGGGTAGTTTTCCTCATCATCCTAGAAATTAATCCTCTCTTTCTGCCTGTAAATGGGTTAGACCTGATGTCATGCTCACTCCTTGGGGCAAGTGTGGCATGACTGGCTGATATTTCCTACAGTCATTCACCGTTCCTACTGTCTTACTGTATTTCACCTTTTTCTTTGCTATTCTTTTTACTTGTCTCCATCTCCCACTCAGAGCAAATTTTGAGAGCAGATCTTAAACATTACATCATAAGAAGTGTGTAATTGTGCATCTGTTTCAGTAAGCTTAGGGTTTCATGCGTGTTTCCGTGATGGAATATACTATGTTCTTAGACACGGGATTGGAACAGATTGCAGACTAAAGAATAGAATGTTTTGCCCAGACAGGCATTTTAGGAAAAACATTGCACATTTACTACCAACTGTTGAAGTTCCTGACTTGCAGTTGCATTGGTTTGGAAAGTGCTGTCAGTTTATAAACCCTTCAGCTCTCTATGTACAAATACTGTTGTGTCTGTGTCTGGGGCGTTTTTATCTCTTGGAGGAATCTAGTAACAAACTAGCTTCTATGAAGCTGATTCTGATACTTTACTCACTAAAAATACCTTTAATTTTCAGATGACTGCAAAATGGAGCTGGATAATAAACGGAACAAAAAAACTCTCCTAGACCAGCATGGACAGTACCCAATATGGATGAATTCCAGGCAAAGAAAGAAGCTTAAGGCTCAGCGTGTTAAAGGGAAAAAAAAATCAAAAGTGGCCAAAGGCCTCGTCTGGTAAAATCAGTTTTGTAAGATCATGTATATTTTATTTAACAAAATAAACTTCCCACATAAGTTCATTAGCTTTTGTGCTTGGTCACTGAGTATAATTTATTGTGTTGAATGAATTTTTGAAGAGACTGCTTGGCCAGCAAATGAAAAGAAATAACAACTTGGTGTCTACCAAACTTAAAAAGCAAGCTGAGTGCCTTTGAATAGGCTAATTTCCAGTGGTTATCTGTTTTCTTCATGGGTGAGGGTCTTCGTCTTTTATACTGTGAACACCAAAAACAGTAAAGGAGATCCTAAAAGTAATTAAACCAAATGTTTTCGTCCTGTGGTCTTTGTCAGTGTAAGTTGCCTTTAGTAAATATAACCAAAGGATTCTGTAAACACGCTGTATCCTTTAAATCCTTCTGTAAAATTTGTTGGACTGACTTGTGTTGCTTTTGACATCTGATAATTAACAAAAACATAATTTCATATGTAACTCTGAAATTTTAATGCTGAAACACCACCAGGGCCTCATGAAAATTCTGCAAGTAAAATGAGAAAGTGTCAGTCTGACATAAGTTCACAAAGAGAACAACAAAATATTTCATTGCTGTCTGCAACAGAAATATTGTGGGAACTAAATAAGTGAAAGTACAACTGATTCTTTTATTATTAAAATGAGAGAACGCAAATGCACAGAATGGAAATAAAATAGTTTTATTTAAGATCTTTTCCAAGTTTTAGTAAAGTAAATGAGAATTTTCCTTTCCATATGTATTTTCAGTAGCCTTTTATTCCCTTTAAAATGGTACTTCTCT
Organism: Brachypodius melanocephalos; assembly: GCA_013398615.1. Classification (NCBI taxonomy): domain Eukaryota; kingdom Metazoa; phylum Chordata; class Aves; order Passeriformes; family Pycnonotidae; genus Brachypodius; species Brachypodius melanocephalos. Next base: position 2,824,124 of record VZSR01003812.1, on the reverse strand, counting down.
ATCCTGCTTTACAATGTGTGCATAGGATAAAATACTGCATGATTATGTAACAGATGCCATTTATTTGATTAGCTACAGTTGGGTGCATATTACTTGGCAATAACATGTGATGACAGATGCAAGGGTTAGTTGCCCTGAGAGCTTGTGTTTGTAAAATGTCTCTCATTTCAAGGATGGAAATAATTACACTACCAACCCTGCAGTATGTTGCCTTTTCAAGTACCAGGCATGGGTACAGGGCATAACCTTTGTCCAGCTTCATGCAAGATGAGATCCACATTCTATAATTACCCGCAACTTGTGATTTTTATCCGTTGTGATAACTTGGGCATAGGAAAGATCTATTCTTTTAATTACACTAGGTTGTAGTATGCTAAAATCTAGTAAGAGCTCAGTGCAATAGAAAATTAAGTTTTTCTGGTAAAATAGAGTGTGTTCATTACTATTGTTAGGAGAAAGGTACATAAAAAACTACAGTGATGTTAAAGGAAAAACCGATGTGTCTTCTATTTTCACATAAATTGACACTTAATGACTGGGTAAGATATATAGGTCACATATTACCTATGCCATTAATAACTTGGTACTTCAAAAATATTTCCATTAAGTTGATAAAAGCCCTGCCAGTTGATAAAAACAGCTGCTGCTGTCTTTTTTTTTTTTTTGGTCTTACTAGATAAATGAATCTAGATTTTGGTATCAAACTTACCTAAATGTTAGCTTGTAGACTAGGACTACTTCAAAATTGATTCACATAGAGGAAAGTGTTTATGAATGTGTTTAACCAGGAATGGAGTGGAACGAACAGTCAGATTGTATTTATTTGCTATTGTAAAGATGTAGGTTTTCTTTTCCTTAACACATGCTTTGGGGAATTGAGGAGGGGAGCTTCTTGGACTTAAGGGTAAAAAAATAATTGTTATTTTCTATAGAGTACTCATAGTGCTATTTTTGACATGTTTGTAAATCAGATGACTTTCATAGTAGCTCCCAGTGGGAAAGCAGGCTGCTTTTCCCGAGTGGAGATGATTAAACTAGCAAAGTACCCTGTTCAGATGTACAGCTTTAGAGTCAGTTTAATCTTTAGGTGCACAGCCATCATCTACCTCATCTTCATCAAGCCTGCCACTGCTGCACTTGTCTTACGCTGTCTCCTCTACAGAGCTGTTTCACTGCTGCCTCTACTGCTTCCTCTATAAGAGACAATTGCCTTCATAACTGAATAGTCTTGCTTATTTGTGCTTTTATGACCTAACCTTGAGCTTTGTCGTACAGATTTATCAGTCAACTGCTTTTGTGACCAGATTAAGAATTTGAATCTTAAGTGAAAGACTGCAGATGCTGCACTGATGTTTTATTTAGAAGTTGCTTCCTTCCTGTAACAATACTGGCCGTATTGTTGAGGTATTTCCTTCATGGTGTCCAGGATAAAGTCAAACATGTTCACTTAAACTACAGATATTTTAAGACATCCTGTTTGATTTTTGAGGTGAAATGGAGGATAAGGAAGGAATTAACCACTGTCTTTACTGGAATATAGCTCTTAGTCTAGTACCAGTGAATTGTGTACAATGTCATACCTCACTCAGGTGAGGCAGAACTCTATATGGACCAGGAAACATTTCTGAGAGCTGTTTGGGTGGGATCTATAATCCAGGCTAAAAGTTTGCGTTTTTCCAGCAGGAACCTGGCTAAACATGCAGCATGCATGTAACCCCAGAAGTTCAGTTGTGGATACAGCAGGGAAATTCTACTTTCTGGGATTTGAGCATATACTATATGTGGATACTGTAATTTTGTGACTGACTCTGTCTTTTGAATGGAAATACCAAGTTACTTAGTTGCCTATAAGTATTTGATTCATGCTGCTGAATTCGAAATGTTTCTGTTTGAGGTGATTGAAAATGTAATGTTTCTTTCCAACAGAAGTTAAACATAATTGATTTTGTCTGAAATACGTATTTTAGAAGTCCACAGAGGGATTTTCAAAGAAGTAACTGATCTGCTTCTAAACACCATTCTAATAATATACTTCATTGGTCTTTACATAAAAAATGTTCTTTAGGTTGGGATTGAGGGAGAAAAGGTTATAGTTGATTAAACAAACTGATTGAAGTCTTAAAGTGTATAACTTAAATGGCACTGTCAGAGTTGTGGTGGTTGGGTTTAATTTTGTAATTGTGTTATTATAAAACTGCATAGTTGCAACTTTCTGCCACCCACCTGCGAAATGCTGTGGTAGCTGTATTTCCTGGACCTACATATGGAAGGTGAAGGAAATAATGCAGGTACTTTTGAACTACATGCAGAAAAGCCAGCACCAAAAGAATTAAATTCTGTCATTTTATTGAAATGTTTATGTGCATAAGATGTGCATGTATTCATACAGTATAAAAATTGCATTAGCAAATTGCTAAATGTCCTGCAGATTGTTGGCAGTTTCTTAGGAAGATGACAAGGTCTGCCCTTTTTGACCTAGTGTGTAGGACTTGATTTTTACAGTGAATTATTTCAGACGTCTAAAATAACTGGCAGCACTGATGGTTCAGTTCCTGGGTTTTTCTGGTAACTCACTCCTGCCCTGGGGCACCCCTGCAGTGTGTAGTCAAGTCGGTTAGGGGCCCAATTAGCTAAGATAGACTGAAGATACCCTTATTTTCCCCATGTTTTTGAGCTGGATTTTCTTAGAACCTTACTGTACAAAAAGCAGCGTCAGTAGGAGGCAGTACGAGACCAGGAAGAAAGACCAGGCTGGTGAAGGCAGGGCTGTGTCAGACTGTCCTGGTTCATGAGCCACCTCTCTCCCTGTGGCATTAGTGCCTCTTGGCATGGCTACTGTGCAGTACAGCGTTGTGAAGGTGGAGAGAAATTCTGGAGAGCAAGTGCATTGAATGGGGGTTTTGGAAGTCTTTCTCAATGAAAGGCACGGTATTGGAGTCTTGCCTACAGCCGACACTGTGGTTGTAGGGGATGCTAAATATAGTTTAGGGCTGCTTAGTGCTGGAGGAAGAATGTCATGGCCACATGGTACAAAATAGTCTCCTGACATGTGGTCACAACTTCTTAAACAACAAAAGGAGTCCTGTACAAAGGCTTTATATTGTATGTCTGTTTCTATTATTCTACCTTTTCCTCCTGCTGCCTGAACAGTTACATGGGTTCTGACTTTGATGGAAGCTGGATATGAGACTGTAGCCTTAGCATGCAGAAATCTGAGTGGTGCAAAGCAATCTGCTTCTCAACTCAGACTGTGTTCAGGGTGGCATGGTCTGAATTGAGTTATGGCATTTGTGAGGAGGATGAGACTGAAGCAAAAGCTATGCATCGCTCTATTAAGGCCATGGTTTTGCCATCAATTTTAACTTGCCTGGGGGTGGAGTTTCAGGGCAGAAGTGAATGAGCTATCTGAGGACTCACTGCTGAAGGAAGAGGCTCTTTTCAGCTCTTTCCTTTCTCCTCTCCAGCTGCATTGTCCAACTTGCAATTTCCTACTTCAGAAAAAACAGACATTGGGATTTTTTTTCTAAGTTAAAAATGAAAAAGAACTAAAACTTCCTTCTGTTAATAAACACTGCACAGTTGTGACAAGCCCACCATTTTCACTGTCATTTTATTCTTTCTACACTATTACAGTTTTCTGATTGCTACCTAATCAGTAGTAACAGAATTTAAAGGAAAAGAGAAGGCAGAGTGGGAAGAGGGTATTTGCACTGTTTCTCATCCCGGTCACTTAAACATTACTCTCTCAGGTCTCCAATCTTTCTCATGCTCATATATCAATATAAAAGGTCTGAAATTTTAGGAAGAATACATGGTGTGGCAAAAGAGGGTTATGTATCAAGGGTCCTATGCAAGGCAGCATGAGGACTGCTTATGAAGTGCTTGGCTATTTAGAGGAAATTGATTTCCTCTGTTTTCAATCTAGTCAATTATTAGGAGGCTGTGAAAGTTGCTTACATTCTTGTTTGGTAAGTTATTATCTAGTATGTTTTCTCTCTAACTGCAGTTAATTTTCTTGCAAGGCTTTTAAAGTCTAAATGCAGATTTTACAGCATTTTTAGACTTTTGCCTTTAATCAGAAGTTGGGTTTGTGGATAGTATTTCAGGAAGCAAATGTGCATTTGTTGTCTCAGGATGGCTCATCTGACTCAGCCCAGCTGGTCCATTAGTACACTTACACTATGTGAAATGTATAATATCTCTCTTTTGAAAGGTAACAAATTCATAACATATAGGTTATATATATATGCAACAGCTATTTCATGGTACAGCTTGCTACTCTGAGTCTTTAAATTACTTTGACAGTAGATGTTCTGTAAATCTAGCTTTGGTGGATTCTGATATTTGTGTTTGAAGCAAGAATTTTTAGATCCACTGACTGTGCTTCTGTCCATCTTGTTTCTGCAAAATATGACAGAACTCGGTGCAGATCAGATCAGGGCTGCAGTTTGTCTTGCAACAGAACACAAAACATTTCTATGAAAGCTCAGAAGGGCTCAGTGACAACAGCTTGATTGTAGTCTCTTGGGTTTAGCTCATCATCACTGCTGCTACTGAATAGCCTCACCAGAAATGCAAAATTTGATTTAGTTCCCTTAATATGTGGAAAAGATATTTAAAACTAAATTGTTTGTGAAAACTAAGAAAGGTAACATAACACTGCTTTTTCTAAATTTGTCGCACCCTCTTGGAATGTGGTATTGTTAGAGGATGTACAGGAAGAAGCTGGGAACTGAAGTGCACCAGGTTATGTGCAAAGCTGATGGTGGAGCTGCAAAGTGACCCATCTGAAGCACAGCTGGGTGTCCTCAGACAATTTGATTCTTTTTTATCTCCTAAATTTCCTTAAGTTTGCCTGAATTATTGTGGAAAAAACCAAAAAATTGGCCACACTTTAGAGCAAATGCAGCCACAGTGTGATCCATATACTTGTGGTTGCTGGAGCAGCCATGTCTTGGCTGCTACTGTGTTGAAGAGAAAAAATGTTTAATTCCTTGAGTGTGAGACCAAGGTGTGAGATCATCCATGGGAGAGGTTACAGGTTGGTCTGTTGATGTAATAACTTTAGGAGCTATTGCTTCAGTGTAGGGTACAGTGTGTTTATATACAGACACCTATGTTTTTATCCATCACTTTTAAAGAGGTAAAGCGTCAAGTACTAGGGTTTCTCTTTTTCTCTTGGGGGAGAAGATTGCATGTGGATTTTCTTTATTATTTTGCTCACTGTTTAAAATACTAATCTGCTAAGACCCCTATGTGTCCAGTATTCTAGAAATACTGTTATAAAATTTAAAATCAAAATTTGCATTTCTGTTTCCTTAGGCAACCAGAAAGATGCTAACAGCCAATGCATGCTATCAAACATGCTATCAAATCTCATCTCCAGAATATCATCCCCTGCTAATTGTTGAGGCTGAAATTTGAGGAAATTGTAAGGGTTTGGGTTTTTTGCGTTCCCCCCCGCCATGGAAGAAAAGGTTTTGTTGAGCTCCTTAACCAGCTCCTGACAGAAACCCATAGCAGTGGGAAGTGAATCTGTACTTCCTCAACTGGTGATTGCCCTGTAATAGTGATGGGTGGAGGACAAAGGGCAAAGTCTGTCCCACGATGTATTTCATTGTCCATAGCAGCACCACGCAAATTCACCAGTGAGTGAGACCGGGCCATCCGTTGTGCTCAGTGACAACAGCTTCTACCGCGTCGTGTCTTCACTCCGACTCAGCAGCGACACAGATGCCATGAGTCGGTAGCTTTGGTCCATTGCCCCCGAGGTGTATCAGGGGCATCGCTAACCGGGCCCGTCTCTGGGTGCTTGGAGAAAGGCGGAAGTGCCTCCCTGCAGGAGCAATCCCGGCGGGACCCTGCAGGAGCCGGGCTTTCCTGGGGAAGCCGCTGCCCGGCAGGCGGCGCCGGCGGCGGCGGGAGAGCCGAGCCCCGGCAGGGGCAGCCCCGGAGAGCTCCCGGGCCAGCCCCGCAGTGTCCCCGGGCCAGCCCCGCAGTGTCCCCGGCTCACAAGCCCCTGTGAGCAATCGCACCGCCAACAGCCCGTGCCATTTCCTGTCGTTTGAGGAATACTCTGCGTTTCCGACGGGGCACGCGTGAATTGCAGGGAGCCGCGCGGTGCCGTGCGCGCCGCGGGGCAGCGCCGTAGCCCGGGGGGCTCGGTTTGCTGTGGGTATCCCCGGTGCTCTCGGGCTCGACGCTTTCCTGACTGCCCGGAAAGCTGCTGGAAATACAGTCACATACTCTGTCCTGGTAAAGAGTGGCGTTTAAATGTGTAAAACCGCTCGATGTTTTTACTGATATGTTTATAACTGAGTGCAGTTGTTCTCTAAAAATATACTTAAAAAAATGCTACTTCGTGAAAATGCTTCCCCGACCTAATTTCCCCCCCCCCTTAAACATGTCATTTTTCCAGGAAAGTGCACAAAGGGATCCATGACTTTTTCTGACCGATAGTGCTTTGTGTTTAAAAGGAAGGCTCTTTAAAAGCCTCTTGTTAATCAACTGAAGCATTTTAATGACAATTTCAGAAACTCCGTGGAAAGAGAGTTATTTTATATCTGCTTGTTTTATTTGCATTTTAAAATCTCCACGTGGTGATTTCAGCTAAAGTCCTGTGTCAGGGAAATCCAAAAATGAAGTTGACCAGAGACAAGTAAAAATGCCTGTGTTGTTTTCATTGTCCAAATGTAATGATGTGCAATGATTTAAACCAGCAGTTTCACATGGTTAAAAATGAATTAGATTTATAAAATTCTAAAAGCAACCTCAGACACACCAAAAAGGATAACAGTTTATGTTAGGGTAGAAGTAGTTTTGAGACTACAAAAACTTATTTTCTATGCATTCACAAAACAAAAAGTGTTTTTATTTTTAGGAATACACAGAAAAAAAGATTTGTTTTTATACCGACAAACACTGTTACAACAAATGCATCTGTTCCTGCATTTGTAATTGAACCTGAGAAAAATAAAATAATCTTAAGCATTTCAGGAGTAAATGTAAAACAATATAAATTAATATGAAATTAGAAGGAAAAATATTTTGGGAATACAAGATCCACTCTGTAAGAAAAACACAAAAGCAATGTTTCTTTATCTAAACTGAAATTTAAGAAAGACACACATTGATACAGTTGAACAAATTAATAGAATAATACTTAAAACTGAAAAATATGTTTTAGGTTGCCAGAAAATAAATGTTGTTTAATTAGTAGAAATAAAGTCATAGTTGGGCAAAAAAAGAGTAAGTTTAGAAATACATTTAATTTGTATAAATATATACAAATAAAGTAAATTTATGTTGCAACTAAACCTATCAATTCCAGTGAATGAGAAATTTACCATTCATTGGTCTGGAAACAAAGGTTAAAACTTGGGGGGAAAAAAAAGATAACAAAAAAACAGAGAAGCTGAAATTCCAGCTTTCATTGAAAATAAAATGAACAAACAAGTTTTTGCAAAACCATTTCAAATGTTAATTGAACTTCTAAATACATTTAATTTTTTTTTTTTAAGTTACTACATTTTCTTTCATTCACAGACTCTACCTTTTAAAGTCTTATTTCTGTCAGAAACGTCACTAACACAAAAGTGTAAACCAATGAATTCAACTTCTGGTCTGCCCTAACATCTTTAGAGAATGTTTTGCGGTGGAAGTAAATGAAATAATTTCCAAAACTATCTTTCCCAAGTATCTTTTTGCATTAAACAGATTTTGGATTCAGTGGTTCCTAATGAATTTGGATATGTTAACAGTGACTGGATCATATCCAAATATGACTTGATGGGAAAGCCATTAGTTTTTTTCCCCTGAGGTTACACTGGGATCCCATCTGGTGATTGCTAATAAATGTGGATACATTAAAAAAAAGAGCTTGTATTGGATTCTAGTATGAGTTACTGAGAGTGCAGTTTCTTGAAGCTTCATTCATGCACTTCAGGGAAGCTGAGCTTGGAGTACTTTAAAACTTGACCAAAAGAGCATGAAATAAGATTTCAGGGTTTTTTCTTTATTATTCTACAGCAATTGTTTTTGCAATAGAATTACGTTTGAGATCAGCAAAAATGTATTATTATGTAAGAATACTTATGTCAAAATCCAAAATAAAACCATCCATTAAAAGCAATTTTATATTTGATTGTAGCTACCAAATGCTTACCCTAAAATAAAATTTTAATTATTGAGTGAGTGCCTGAGTAGCTTTCCTCCATAGTGGGATGAAATGTAAGTGATATTTATCTTTCCTATGCACCATCCAGAACACTTGCGAAAGTTTAATTTTTATATGCAGTGTTAGGGAGAAAATCTGAAGAGGACCAGAAACAAATATTTGTCTCAACAAAGAGGAAATGCACATCCGTTTTCAAAATCCTGTAAATTCTTGGAAAATACAGCAGTGTGTTTAGACTAGTAAGGCTGATGGTTGAATGCAGTTTATTTGTGAACACAACAAATATTACATGCAGGGAAATACTGCATTTCTTTTTGTAAAGTAAAAATACTGTTGTTTGGTTCACTTTTTTGTTTCTTCTTTTCCTTTTTTTTTTTTTCTTCTTTAACAAACCAATTATTAGCCAGGGCAAATTGACCCTGGTTTTGATCAAAGGAGCAATTTATCTCATCCTGCAGTTCCTGCAGCCCAACAGCTATCTGTTGTTGCAGAATGTGTGGGTCGCCTTTAGCTGCCGACCCCATCCAGGCATGAGAAAAGGGAGTGAGGGAAAACCTATAAAGCCCAAAATAAAACCACGGATTCTTCTGGTTCTTGTCAGGTTCAGTTACAGTGGTACAGAAACAGCAGTAAATTCACTGAGGCTCTATCAGATCAAAACAGCTCTGTTATAAATATCATTCATATAAACCATGTGGGCGAGAGAGAAACTGTCAGAAGAAGGGAAAGGAAAATAGATCTTCTGCACTTCAATAAATTATATGATGCTTTTATAGATTATAGCAAAAAAAATTTAAAACTTAACATATGTGTTATGTGTGAGTACATGTATGTGTGTATATTCGCATGGTAGTATTAATTTAAATATCCAAATATTTTAAATCCAAATATTTTACTTTAATAAAATACAGAGATTTCAGTGACTGTGTATAAAATGAGAGTACAGTATAAATCTAGAACAAGAAGTTCAAAGAAGTGCCTTATGTTTTCCTCAAGAACTGACTCAATGGCTTGATGCACTTCTAATTGGATGAACAACATAGTTCTGCTTGGTTTTGCAACTGGTGAGCAGCTGAGAGGGTTGTGATTATTAAAGGTTATGACCTTTAAAGGTGATGAGGATGAGATGACCAAAGCTCTTGATTACCTACACAGTTGATAGAAGAAGGTTATTTCATATGTTTTCCTGCTGTAATTAAAATTATCAGCCAGTGTTTTAATGACAAACCATCTTGACAAATTCCGTGTGCTTGATGGTGGTATGCTTGGACGTTTTACATTTTGAGATGCCTTGACACAATTATTGGAGTACAAGTTGCCAGGTGATAATGTACTCTTCCTCCTTTCTGACCTCAGCTACATCTAGAGCCATATCTTAGTTGCAAGAGTTTATTAGCTAGAGAAAGATTAATATATATATGCTGGTTCAGTAAAACACAAATGGGAGAGAAAACACTAGCAAAACCATTCCCACTGCAATGGCCACAGATGTACAGTAAGAAAATAGGGACACATTAAAATGATGGGAGCGCACCAAGCCTTTTAACAGGGGAATTAGATTTCTTACATGATTTCATGAGAAGTGAAGCTACATGCAGTTTACGCAGCATCTACCAAATGGAGTCAATCTGTTTCTTAAGAATTGTCATATTTTTGGGCACACCGCTATCTTTGATCTTCAATTATTTTATTTTTTAACAAATTTCAAGTGTTTTTTCTTGCCACTGTCTCCTGATTCCTTGCCCAGGGGAGCTGAGGTCATTGAGTTCTACTGTCAATGCTGTGCATTTGCTGGCTCAAGGCCCGAGTCAGCTAAACAGACAGATAGTTGCTTCAAAAGGGTAAACGATGGGATTCAAGATAATTTTGGTACTTAACTGCTCACGGTAGATAGCTTACTGCCTTGCAGGTCACTCCTTAATGACCGCAGGGAGTAAAGCCAGAGACAAAGAAAAATGAGGTTCAATGAAAACCAGGAACACAGAGGAGGAAATGTATAGGAACAGGACTCCTAACTTAAAAACTGTGAAGGAAAAGGAACCACTGGCTGATCCCAAAGCTTCCTCTGCTCTTCTCTCTTGAGTTCACATGTTCACTCCGTGCCTATGAATGTGTCTCTGATCATGTCCAAAACTGTTGCAGACTGATAGTGCATCCTTAAGCACAGCTGGGAAATCAGAGCAGCATTCATTTACTTCAGCTTTACTTTCTTTATTTAGGGACTTTAATCAGAGCTGGCTATCCTTAGCTACATTTCCCATCATGGAAGGAAATAAGGGACAGCTCAAGGGGATATTTAACCGAATTTTTTGCTGACTATTTCTGCATATACTAATCTGTTTTCCTTTACCTGCTTCTGTCCACTCACTACAGTGCAAGCTTTGGGTGAGTTACATGGATTAGACCTTTAGCATAGCAATACCACATATCTTTCTCCCAGATTTCCTCTTTTCCTCCCACACTCCCTTCCCAACCAATAGAACCCACAACCTGGTGGCTCAAGTCACAGTGTGACAGCAAGGAAGGACCTGACTCCTTGCAAGCAGAGTTTGTGCCTTGCATCAGCCTTGTAACTGCTTCATTTGCAGGGCAGTATCTGAGAAGACAAAACTGTTGAGATTTTGGGAGGAAAGATGTAAGTAGCATCCAACACACTAGAGAGCTTCTCTGTAGATTGGTTGTGAGCAGACATCTCCTGTTAGGCCTGGATGTGGCACTGTCAGAGAGGAACAGAATTCAGAATACATCTTGAAGTGGATGAGATTGACTTTAGACAGCTGCCCATTCAACACACTTGAGCCTTCTGTGAAGCCACTTATGGCTCCCCATATAAAGAAACATTAGGCTTGAAAGTCTATGGATCTCTGCTGAAGTCTGTGATCTTGAAGCTTAATACTGAGTGCTTCTCTCTTTTTTGAGTTTATGTGTTGTGCTGAATGTTGCTGTGGGGGCTTAAATCAGTAACTTTTGCACATGTGCAGGTGTGTATAAATTCCCAGGAGTCTGAGAGAAGGAATGTAGTGTAGAGGAGAAGGATGACACTACTGGGCTCTGAGGCTGCTGCTAAAATGAACTAGCAGGCCAGACATAGCACATTTGCTTTTGCACTACTAAGGAGCACCAAAAAACTATAGCTTTCAAATTTTAAAAATGAAGGACAAGTTTGGCACCATCTTTGACGGAATCATCGTTCTGGTGACCTTCCTACTGCAAGGATGTCAGAAACACCTTCTCTCCCTGGGAGTTGTCCTTCCTGCTCTGCCATATGTTGGCTTGGAAGGGCCAGGATTATCGATAGCACAGCCAGCTACAGTGGGGTGGCTGTTTGTTCAGAGGTGAATCAGAGTGCATGCACTGGGCCAGCATTGTCTGAGAAAGGGGTGCCCTGGGTATTGCTGATGCCTGAATGTATAGACACGCTTTGTAAGGTAAATTTTTGTGTCTCTTCTTGACTACAGATGCTGTCTCTTCTTAACTGCAGATGATGAATGATATTTTCTGTAATTTCATTTTCTGCTGCAGCTGCCATCCAGCCCTCTAAAGTAAAAATCTACAAGCTACTTCTGTAAGTCACTAGGTGGAAGCATCTACCTTAATACTACCAGCAAAACTCCTTACTAGAGGGGTAAGTTTTTCAGTTCCTCTCATCTTTAATTTCTGCATCACATTACACAGTGTCCCATTATTAATGGCAGTTTTCTATTGTCTGGTTTAGCAAAGTACCTCAGCACAAGCTCAAGACTATACAATGTCCTGATCCTGTAATGTTTGGATATGAACTTTATTTTGTATAGTGACTAATACTTGCATGTTTGGGACTTCATTTGGTGAGACATGCAAGGGTGTATTTAGACTGAGCTCACAGGAGCAAATGCTCTAGTGGTTGAGCTGGGACCAACACGAGTCTTCCTGACCTGCAAACACCTTCAGCAAAAATCCAGTACGAAGCCTTCTCAGAAGGGCTCCTGGGGCCCCTTCTTTCTGTACCAGTACCTCCCGTTTTCTCCCCACTGTGAATTCTCTTCTCCCTTTCCTTGCTCCATTCAGAATAATTGGCTGCCTTGGAGAGAAGTCAAGATGGCAATTAGCTGTGTGTCACCTGGGCAGCCTGGAGGATGCTGTTGTCATACTGGAAAATGTCACTAATTTGCGTGTAGGTCTCCTGCAGCATTGTAGCTCTTAACTAGATGGCCACTTCTTCCTCCAGGTTTTGGTATCCTGATCCTTCTCCAAATCTGTTCTGGTCACTGAAATCTAGAATACTCACTAAAGCTCTGAAAATGGCCCGGTGGAGAGCAGCGGTGTTAAGCTGAAAAGGAGGCAAGCTGAGATGGGCCATCCAGCTGGGTATTGCATTCTGACGTGCCAGAGGCTAAGACTGCAGGCTGATTTCTAGGTCTCTCAGTTCCTAATCTACTTTAGGCAACAGCAGCAGGGCTAATTCAATTTAAACCATTTAATCTAACCTGGTAGATTTTGCAGGAAAGTGGATTAGCAAGTGCTGAAAGCACTGCTTTGCCAGCAAAGCTCCATAGATGATAACCTCACGGAAAGAGGCTGCAAACAACTGTCTGAGGTTGCCCCGAAAGTGTTTTACCCTTCTCAACCATGCCAACTCTGCAGCAGGCAAGCAAACCAGCTTGATCCTAATCCGGCTCTTCCTCCATTGGTGTAGTCTCCCACAAATGCCAGTTTTTATTGAGGTTGATACATGAATCAGAAAGAACTGAGTTTGGTTTTCGTGCCACAGACTACAATGCTGAGAAATAAACAAAAAGAAATCTGTTTTTTACTTGTTAGCTGTGCAGTTTTGATTTCAAAATCACTGACAGACGTCAAACATGAGACCCCACAATGAAATGTTTACAGTGCCATTTCAGAAAGGGACTCCACTTTGAAACTGAATGGAAATATGTGGGAATTTTGCAGAGCAGGACATGTAGGGGTAGAAAATTAAAGCACGATGGAGCCACCAGCATCTAGAGTTTAAGGAAAAAAATGGTATTTATGTTCCTCATGTTTCTTCTCAATTGACAAGATGATCCCTTCCATTTGTGGTTATTGAGCTAGCTTTTGTCTTGATTCCCTGTATTTTCAATTTGGTGGCTTTGGCTTTGTGTTATTTTCCTTTATAAACAGTACTAGCAAACTGGGGAGCTCTGCACACTTCACTGAGAAACAGAAAGAAGACCATTTCTTTATGCTTTTATTCTGTTTGTTTCTCTTGTATGAATGTAAGCAACATGTTTCATGCAAATCAATGTATAATTTAGCATTGACTCTGTACTTTTATTTTAACTTGATGTAGAAATGCTTAGTACTTGACACCCTTTCTTCTACTTCATTTTCTCATGCAACAACTCATGCTGCTTTCCATAACTTAAATTATGAAGGCCAACTCTATAATTTGAGACTTGGAATGACTTTATTATTACAATCTGATTTGTTTACTGTTGGCAAACCCCAAATATTTTTCCCAAGAGGAAGTTACACTGTTGTGCCTGCCATTAATATAAATATATATTATGCCATGTGTTTTATCTATAAGGGCACATTTGCTTCCCAGTTCACTGTTTGTAGCTGAGAATAGAGAAAACAATTACAAGACAACCTGCTTTTTATTTTGGAACTGTAAAAGTTAGAAGGTTCGGTGAATTGGAAAAACTCAAGTAACTCCATGGGATGGTGGCATTCCAAAGCCAAGAAACAAGACCATGATGAGGACACTTTGTGGAGGTAACTGGCAGTAAATGAGATGTGAATCTCTTGTGCCTTCTGTTGGCCTAGCTCCCTTTGCAATTTGGGTTTGTGTTTCAAGGGGCAGCATCCAGAGGAGTGCAGAAAGTGATTCTTCTCTTGTACAACTGAACCTGCAATGTCGCTTTTGTACCTCAGGGTAGGGATTAACAGAGAGTATTGCACAAACTGGAGAGAGCACCAGATCGGGAACAGCTTGGGGGAAAGTGATGCTTATTCATGCAGTGGGGGGCTCAGAGGGGGTGCTTTAGGGGCCACGCTGGCAGCATACACAGCATACATGGAGAGGGAAGAGAGGGGCTGAAGAAAATGAGGAGAAGCCTTCCTGCAGGTCAGTAATATGAACTTGGCTGGCTGCTGGCCCTGGGGAAGTGGCAGAAACCTTGTTATTTGGAGCATGTGAAACTAGTATAAACAAGACCATAACAAATGTTTGCTGGAGAACAGTCCTGTGCTGGCAGGGAGTGCTGGGTGTCTTAATGGGTCTTTTCCAACTGTAGAGTCTATGAATAACAACAGATGATGAAAAAAAAAGAAAAAAGAAGGAAGAAAAAAGGTGTGAAACTTCTACAGGCATTTTTCAGAAAGAAAATCACTTTGCTAAAACAGAGAAAAAGCAATCTGAAATCACCCAAAGACATTTATTGAACCTTATCCAAGTCTGTTTTTACAAAATGTGTTGATATTCAGCTGCTGAGTGAAATCTTGGGCTTATTGATGTCTGGTGGAGTCCTACCACTAGCTGCAGCAGGACCAGGTTGGAGTAATTGGGGAACCAGAGTTTGGTTCACTTCATCAATCAGAACTAGAAATAGTTCTAGTAGAATTAATAGAAACAGAGAAATAATAACCCCCGCTCAAAACAGTTTTCATCCGCAAAAACAAACAAATAAACAAACCAACAAACCAACCAACCAAAAACCCAACCAAAAAAAAAAGAAGAAAAAAAGACAAGAAAGAAGAAAAACCATCAGGCAATAGAGTAGATAAGAGCATTGCACTTCCAGTCTCCCCTCCTCACAAACCTGCTCTCCCCCTCACCCATCCCAGTAATCCTACAGGGCTCCTGTGTTTGCTTTGCTTGTTTTGTTTGGATTGGAAAATACCCACTAGTTGTAGCTCAAAAATTGCAGCAGAAAATCTAAAAAGTGAAACAAGACACTTATATAAGAAAGATAGTGGTCTGCTTTCATTATTTTTTCCTTCAATATCAGATGCAGCAGATGTTGTCTGTTCTCAGCTTTGCCCAGAGTCGACACTCTCTGCTCAGACTTTGTTACCATTGTCCTTTGAGGATGCTCTGCCCTTGCTGGCCTTTCACCTCTGGCTACCTTTCCTTTTCCAGTCACTGTTAACATCCTGAGCTTTGGGAACATAAGGATGATGGAGCAGAGAAATGAGAGGACGGCCGAGGTGAGGCAGGAGGCTTGTACCTCTGTGGAGGACCAGCTTCATGAACAGGGGGATGGAAAAGCAGCAGTTTCCTCTGCTGCACCTGAGTTACAGCTCAGGGGGGCTCTGGGGCTTCCCAGCACCTTTTCCTGCCCACTTCTGCCACCAGTGCCCTCCCACCCCCTTGGTGGCCTGGCCTCACACTCCTCCTCAAATCTCCCTTTCTGAGGAATTTCTGTGACCCCAGGCTGCTCATCCTTGGTTCCCTTCACCTGTGGGCAGGAGGGGAGTGGTCCCAGCCTCCAGCCCCACCGTGTTTGTTGGGGCTGTACAATCCCAGGATGTTTCAAGAAAGCACAATAAAAATTAGAGCAGTGCTGAGCCACAACGTCTTTGATTCATGCTCAGTAACCACATGAGAGGATTGCATGCTTATAAAACTAAACTGTTTCAGCATTAAGAGAAATATTTATTTAGATCCTGCCAGCACAGCTGACCTACAAGACTGATTTCCTGATGTCTCCTCCTTGCGGCAACCTTCCTTTTTCTGCCAGGTTGTCGTATCTTTCTTTTGTCAGTGTTTGTTTTGTTGTGTCATTTCAGGGGGCAGAAAGGATGAGTGTGTGTCTCCCCACACCTCACCACAGCAGCCCCCTGGCAGCCCCTCGGAGTGCAGTGATCTCAGTATTCCTTTGCTCTGACTGTTGAGCTTTTGTCTTTCCAGCTGCCCCCATGGCCTGCCCTCCTTGAGGGCTGGGCTTTGGATTTTCACTCTGCCAGAGCCTGTGCTTGACCTCTCCTGGCAGCTCTGCAAGGGTAAGCTCTGGTGCGCTCGACACCTCTCCCCTATCGTGCTCTTCCCTCACCTTCAGGCTTTTGAATGTGGTTATGATCAGCTTTGCTTTGATTAATTCCACTGGCTTTTAGGGTGCCTCAGAGAAGACGCTTTGTGGGCTCAGATATTCTCATTTGGGGCAACAATGATGTTCTATCCCTGGCAATGTCCCAGCATGTCATATCATACAAAATGTTCCTTAACTTCCATCTCACAGTGCTCGTCTGAATGCCCTTCAGGGACCTCCCCTGTCCTCCCTCCACAGAGAAATGGAGCACGTATTCACTGGTGACCAGGGAGTGCTCTTCCAGCCTTTTCCCATGCTGGTTTGGGATTTCATGGTGCAGTGGACTTTCCCATAGCTGTTGGTCACTGTATGCACTGAAAATTTCTCACTGTGCTGTGCGAGCTCCCTGTCACACCTGGTGAGCAGACTCACTTTGAGGTTCACTTGAGAGCTGTTCCTCCTTTGTCCAGAAGTTTTTAGCATTTCTCCCCCAGCCCTCACTGTTGTTGCCTTTTCCTCCTGGCTGTCACACTGGGTCCTTGCCTCATCATCTCAGTCCTTTCTTTGCCCACGCAGCTACTTCTTTGCACTTGAACTCTCGCCTCCTTGCCCTTCAGAGAGAGCCAAGCACAAATTTTGTAAACTGTCACGTGTGGCTCTAGGCATCTGAGCTTTAGAATATAGAGACTTTCACTGATGCCTGTCCTGGGTTATTCTGTGTGTTTTAAAAAATCCTCTGGGCTCTTTCAAGGAAGCAGAAATGTTAGGGTCCTGAGCATCATGTTTTCCTCTGAGCCTTCTCCAAAATATTTGGGCCCATCCACGAGGGTGCAGAAGGAGAAGTGTTCATTGCAGAGGAGTTCATATGTATGTGTGCATATGCACATAGGTGTGTATGTGTCTGTATGTGGGCTCCTTGTGCCAGGCCAGGTGCCAGCCATGGGCTACAGTGCATGAACCTGCACTGCTTGATTTTTTGGAAGTGCTATGGTTTCATTTAGCACTATGATTGCTCACAGCAGGAGCATTTTTTGTTGTTGTCTTTTTGACACTTTATATCCTTTAGCAGGTAGAGGTTGCAGTAGTTTGGACGTGAGGGCACGAAGAGGAAATTTTGGACTGGAGGCTAGGAAAGCATTTGCCAATAATTGTTCAAACTCATAGCAATAATAGTAAATGGCTAATATGTTCAAATCTAAGCAGCATGAGGATAAAGCAAGCTGTAGGAAATAAATGAGTAATAGTAGTGGTGTAGGTTGGTGGACAAGGACTGTCTCTGATTTTGCAGTGAGGGAATGCAAACAGTATTCAGTGTCTTAAAAGGTGAAACATTTAAAAACATTTTAAAAGAACGAATGCTGCAATTACCCCACTTGTGACAGTCATGTGTACAATCTCAAGAGATCTGTTGGGACCCAAAGCATTTCAAAGCTGAGCGCCATAATTAGATGTGTGCAGTACTGTCTGGTAAAGGGGTCTGATTGCCAAGCAATGTTTTGAGTTATAACGAGACAAAGAATCCATCATGAAGAGCCACCAAAGGGAAGATGCATAATATTTGCATTATGCAGCTTTCAGGATATAGTAATGACAGCTCTGGAGCTTGCCCTGCAAAGCATCACGCTGCACATTGCGGGCTATGCTCGCTTCCCTAACCCCACCAGCAAAGCCTTGAGTGGCACTGCTGGGGGCCACGTTTCACCCCTTGCTTTAGTCCTAGGATGCCACTAATGGCAGTAACACATAGCCCAAATGCACAGGCAATGTCTTCTGCAAAATAAAATTATGGCCCTCTTTCAAGAGGCCTGAGAAGCCCAGAAAAAGTCAATATCTGTGGCATTGTACGGGCTTCTGCGTGATGGAAGCCACACACATATTTTGCTGACTTGTGGCCCAAGAGATTATGGTTTGCAATGTTAAATCATTGACAGTAATATACACTGAACAATCATTTTTTATTAGGATGTTGAATGGTAGCGGTTAACAAATTAATCAGGGAACTGGGATACAAACAGATGCCTTTATAGCTCATGGCATGGGCAGAACCCTTATTTTCTCCACTTAGTTAGTGTGCATGCTTTAAAAGGAATAAGTTATGTGTTCATCATTTTTCTTGTTGTCCGAGATCTCAGCAACAAAACAGTAGGGAACTCCCATTACACATTTCAGCTTGAAAAGTATTCCTTTCTTCTCTCTGTAAAACACGCACGTCTAGTGATCCAAGTTAAACATTGCTGGAATTTAACCATGACTCAGAAACAATATTAATTTTGAGCCCACATATTTTTCTTCTGGTAGGGTATAAAAGTTTAAAATAAGTACACCCTCCAGACAATCTGTAAATGGTAGAGTGCAATGGATGAGACAAAGAAAGAGAAACAAAACAACATGCACATGCAACGACGGAGCAGCAGCGATGTTGGGTGGTATGAGCTTTTTTGGTATGATGGCAGGAACCAGAGTTTTTTCCCCCATTTCTGTGGTCTGGTTCAAAGGGAACAGAAGGCTGGCATCTTGCCGCCGAGCTGTGTCAGAAGATTTCTGTCCCACACAAATCCATAATTGGGTTACTTCTTGGTGGGAAGCACAGGGACTGTTCAGAATATTAGCGTGGCGTTTCTGAACTCCCGCATCCCTCGCTCCCTCCCTGCGCGGGAGATACCACACTGCTGTTTGTCTGAAGTCTAAAGGCTGCCACAGCCATCTTTTTCAAATTAAAATGGCAATGTAAATTTTGTAAATGTTAGTTCTCCTAATTGGCAGTGGCTTGTATAATTAAAATAAAATCACTAATACTTTCTCTTGCTTTTTTTTATTATCACTGAAGTTCGTTTTTCAGTAACTCAGACAATGTCTTCATTTTTATGAAGACCCATACTGACCTCTAAATATCTGATTTTTTTTTCAGTGAATGTTTATGCCCATCTGGTTTGAATTTAGCATTCTTATGAGTCATTCCACTTTGATAGGAACACTCTGCTATAGAAAACTTCTTTTAATATTTTAAAGTTTTAAATCAAACACTGCATACTGCATTACCTAAGTCCCCCTACAATTATGGAAATCAATGTGTTTGTATTCTTCATCGGATGTTGCATTTGCTCTTTTTGCGAATTAAATGTTTTTCATGCTAGAAAGGTCTATAAAGCACATGTGTTCAAGTGTTTTACCATCTTTTGTTGCCACATCCTTTCCCAGACTTAATAACAGCCTTTTTGGAAACAGCCTCAGTAGAGGAAGGATGAGTGATTCTATAGGAAATAAGGATGCTCAGCACTTCCTTACATCTGACATTTAACCCAAGGAAAAGTGCTATATTTATTTTACTATCAACACTGATTTTATTACTTCTTATGTTCTTACTACACGCATTTCCTGATGTTAAAGATATAACCAATTCTTTTGGGTTATTTCTTTTTGTGCAGGGAAGAGTTTAAATGGTTTTTTTTTTTAAGAAACTCCAAGTGAATTGCAAAAGAAAGGGAAGGAAAAAAGTTAAAAGCAAGCTATTAAAAGTATGGTGCAGTGGAGACCATTCTATTTCAAAATAAAATGTCAATTTGCCAGTATATTTTGTTGAGCTAAAACTGAATCATCACATAAAATAGAATGCGCCAATTCCAATTGGGGGGGAAAAAATGGAATATTTTGAAGCACTGTTTGTTTGCACCTAATACGTTCTAAGAAGTTGAGACTCCACTTCCTTTCTTGACTACCTAAATTCATTTTAGCTCTTAAATATATACAAAGTAAAATTTAAACATTGATATTTTCTCTGAGACCCCTAACTAGAAGAGAATTAGTTTCTGATCAAATATGAGAGAATTGCTTTAAACGAGATGAAAATTACAGTACTTTATTGTATTATAATATAGAAAAATGTAAAAAAGGGGTTTTTTTCCATAAACACAAACTATTTAAGCACTCCATTTAAGCAAATGCTTAAGAATTTTAGAACATCTTCCCATATACTTACAAATTAGACTGACCCTACTTTCCCAGTTTATAGCCTATGATATCCTTCTTCAAAGCCTCTGACTTTTCTCTCTTTTCTGTCAGGGTATATTTGGATTCAAGTAAACAAAGAGGACACCTAATTTTTAGCTGATCTTTAGCAGAAAATGCAGAACCCCACCATGAGGATGGAGCTTCATAAGGACCCAAAATGATTATACTTTTATATTCTTATGCTAGGGTATATTTTACATTGACCAGGGCAGCAGAGCAGCTAATGTGCTTTAAGCAAAATCTGCTCACTGGAACAAAGCAAGTTTGTCACTGGCATGCAAACTGGTAATAGTGTCTGGTTTATTTTGGTTGCATTTTAGGTAAGGTTAAAAAAAAAAAGGACAGGCCCATTAATAGATGCTAAAATGTAGCCCCTTCATTTCCATCATTCCTAAGCAGCCTGTAACATGAAGAATGCTTTTGTAGTTCACATTAGTCACATTATCATGATGGAATAATGAATGAAGAAAGGACTTCTTTTTAAGTACAGTTCAGAGGTGTAGTGTTGTCAGACTAATGTCAGAATACCACACTTTTAAAACACACTTAACCTTCATTAGTCAGACAGATAAATACTGAAAATACTAAAGACCCTTTCTAATCCATTGAGGATGCTATGTTTTTCTTTTTTTTTTTTTTTTTTTTTTAATATAGATCAGATAACGGGAAACTTTAGCCTTGTTAAGAAATCTGGGATATTGAATTATAAAATTATAATTTTGCCAATTTTCAATAATAATTTTTCAGCCACACGCTGGACTTTGTTTTCTCCATTTGCAAAGACAAAAAGGAAAATACTTTCACTCATTTGCTCAGTATATATATAGAGTGGTGACTGTTCATTTTCACAGGGAGAGCTCAAACATGTAATGGACATAAGAAACATTCATCACATAGCTGTATGCACACAGGCTCGCTCCCATTTGACTTGTAAGGATTAGGAAAAGATAGTGGAGAGACTGCCCTTGTGAGTCTGCAGACTCTGAGGGCTGTTAAACAAAACATTTTACATTAAACATTTTGATGGTATGACATTATTTTTAACAGCATCATGCAGGTAGTCTGTTCCTTTTGGGCACACCAAATATATTACAGTACCATCTACAACTAGCAAACCACAGAAAGGAGTCCCCACAGCAAATCATGCTGTCGTTGACTTTTTTCTTAATAACCAGTTTTAAAAGGTAGAAACAGGACAGGATTGCAGGTAAGGCACTGACCTGAACTGCCAAAGAGTGTGCTCAGTTCATGATTCTGCTACAAGTATCTTCCCTGACATGGTACATGCTATTTGGGATACGGGTACACCCTGCAGCAGGACGAGCCTGACACCAAACCCCTTTTGCACTGGCATTGTGTGGATGCAATGCCATGCTCAGATGCTTGGCTTTTGTCCAGCTGGAGAGAAGGGTGAGGCTCTTGCTGCTGTGGAGGGTGATGTAAATATGCACTGGGTGCATATTGAACAGGGGTGTTACCCCAGCTGCCTTCATGGTCACAGCAGGTACCCAGCCCTGGCCAGCAGAGGCAGCTGAGAGACCTTTTCCAAACATGTCCCAAGTACTTCCCATAAAAGCAAACAGGATTCATGGGTTGCTGCCCAAACTATCCTTACATCTCTAGGTGTATGTTGGAGGAAGGCAGAGATACCTGCACCCCAGGCTGAGGGAGCTGTGGTCCTCACCCAGCTCATCGGGTTTGCGGGTACTAAAAAGCTGGGCTCGGGTTATGCTGTTAAATCTGGTTGAAATTGGCCAGAAGCTGTTTGTTGGGAAACTGGCAGACAGATAGATGGATACTGTGGTTGCATAAACCTAGTTTCCTAAAGAAACTGGATTAAGAAATGAGGATGATAGCACCTCCCTAG
Source organism: Brachypodius melanocephalos (assembly GCA_013398615.1). Classification (NCBI taxonomy): domain Eukaryota; kingdom Metazoa; phylum Chordata; class Aves; order Passeriformes; family Pycnonotidae; genus Brachypodius; species Brachypodius melanocephalos. The sequence continues at coordinate 2,802,082 of VZSR01003812.1, read as the reverse complement.
CATAAAAGGATGTTATGAAAATAAAAGCATTTCGGGTGGTGAGCTGCTCAGGTGTTTCAAGGCTGGAGAAAATGCAAATTCCTAGACAGCTAGATTAATTTTGGCATGTTCCCTTCTACTTTGAAGTTGTCTACTGCAGATGGTTACTCATGGGCATATCTTTTGAGCCAGTAACTCTGCTGATACAAACTGTGTTTGAAGTATCAGCAACTAATGAAGTGGAAAGAGATTCAGATTTCGTCTGCTGAACTGCTAAGTGTGTGTGTGGCAAAACACAAGAATTCCTACTTGCTTTTCCATGAGGAGAGCATATTTAGAGTGCAGTACTACTCCCTTTCTCCAGAAGGTGCATCAACTGAAAGCAACCAAATATTCCTCTTATTGTTTGAATTGTAGTGCATTTCCTTGCCTTGAATTTTTTTTTTTAAATTGTGTGTCATAATGGGGAAATCTTTGCAGCTTAAAAGAGAAGCAGGTGTGAGCCTTGGCTGCACAAAGCATTGGTCTTTCTGAGCAGAAAGGTAAGCTGTGGTAAATCAAAACTCAGGTTCATGAGAAGTCCAAGAACATCCAACAGGAATAAGGAGAATTTCGGAAGGTATTCTAAGGCTGAGAGCCTAAAATCTTCCAGTCCTTCGTGGCCTGGTGCTGCAAAGGATGAAACTCTGGAAGCTCTTCAGTTTTCCATTTCCAAACCCTGGGCAGGGGTAACTCAGCTCCCTGATCACAGGGAAGGTGGCCTCTGAGAGGCCTGGGCATGCCAGCATCTGCCTTGGGCTGAAGGTCTTCTGGGACCTTTGTAGGAGGCATTTCTCCTTGCCATATCGTGCCTGAAAAACCAGGTTGCTCAGTAACCCAGCCACAGCTCTTTTAATGCCTAACAGCAGCAGCAGGATGGGGGAGTGATGTGCTGCTGTGTGCTGGCTTTCCTGTGGGTATCCCACGCATGTGAGATGAGATTAATCCCCTGCCCAGTTTTCCATGTACTCTGCCTTTGCTAGGGCAAATCCTGCTGCTAAGAACGATAGAAAATACTTGATCAGGAAGATGAGCTGGTACATCTTTGTGCTCCTCAGGAGGGAGGAATGCAGGCTCCAGCATCTCCTTCCACATCTTACCTAATGCTTGGTTGGCTCCTCTGTCTGCAAGGAGGGCAGGGGCCTGGGCTGCTGCAGGCAAACAGGGAAGTTGAATTCACGTCCCCCAGATGCTGGATGAGCACTCCTGCTACTGCACTGCTGCATAAAAAAAGCATAGCTGCCCCTGCCAGCTAGCTATTAAGGGCATTAAAAAGAGGGCTTGATCTGCTCTTGAAGGGGAGAGGTTAGCCTCTGAGCTCAGAGGAGAGGAGCGATGGCATGCATGCCTTAAACCGTCGTTCTCCTCAGTGTGGGTTTTTCTGGAGCATCTCCAAAGACTGCTAGCTTTCCCCATTTTCTGGACCTCAGCACCCAGGGAAAAAAGTCTAGACTCCTGTACTCGTAACAGGCATCTCAAATTAGGTGGTGCAAGTCCTGGCACGCAGCGATTTGGCCCGGCAGTGTCTGTGTTTGTTTAAAGAGCTATATGCTGAGCCAGGTTAGTGCCTGTTGCATTAGTCATAACAAGCTTTCAAGATTATAAATGGGGAAAGTGCTGAGTAACTTGTGATTCAGCCTTACTATGACTTCTGAGTACATATTACTAATACATTCCGTGTTATTACACTCCTTCCCCTCCCAGTTTGACACCAACATCCGTTCCCCACACAAAGCTGGAGCAGAGAAAGCTCCTCTTATTTCCAGTAGCTGGTAGGACATGAGGAGCTGGCTCATCCCCCATCCAGCATTTCTGTCACCCTCAAAAACTCCCTTGTTTAAAAGTGTTTACTCTGTGCCGTGTGCACTTTTTTCTTTGGGAAATAGCAGTGACAGAAACCAGCCAATATAAGGCAGAGTGGCAGTTCTGCATCCCCTGCGTGTAACAATCAGGATTTTTTGCCTTTGTATTTACCATGAATTATCTGCAGGGTTTTAAAAGAAGGGTCAAAATTGAGCCATCAGGTGATTTCTGCGGTGGAAGCTGGAATGTTCTATGTATTAAAAAAAAAGACAACTTTGTTTCTTTTGGCATTATCTAAAGTGAAGTTAATGGTGGGTGGAGGCTTCCTGGGAAGGAAATGTGCAGGGGTAAAAATGAAATTGTGGTGAGCCGCCACCCTGTAGGGCCTTGGTGAAAACTCTGAATAATTATCTGAATGTTGTGGGTGATGGAAGCTTGTGTCCTCTTCAGGCAGAGTTTTGCAGAGCAGCAGGGTGTTGCAGGAAAGCCTGTTTGTGCACCTTTGGGGTGGCAGGAAGAACACAGTCCTGTGCTCCTCTGCAAGCGCAGGGGAAGCTCCTTACCTGCTGGAATTTATTTCAATCAACTTTACTTATATTGAGACATCTGTTATGCCAAGAAAGGCCTCTTTTGAAAAAAGAAAAATTATTTTTGTGCCAGTCATGCTCCTCCCTAAACGGGGCTGTGGCAGTTCCCAGAATTGGAAGCAGAGTGGCTCCTTTAACAGCTGGGAGAAGGAGAGCGACCCCCACAACCCCCTGTACTGTTTACCCTGCTTTCTTTTAGGGCATGTCAAGGGACCATGAAGTGACCAGGCTTTTAATTTAGGCACTTTAGGGAAGCACCTCAAATTAGAAGTGATGAGTCTGGGACCTGAACTACAGATTACACCTCTGACAGCAACTTAAGAAGTTCCTCTCCCTCCTCATCAGCTCCACTGAACACTGAAGACCTCAGATTTTTCTGGTGTGTTCCCAGTTTGGGAATTTCAGCACATGGCTGGAGATGCTGCCAGTTTGCATCATGCTGAAAGGTTTAGTGCAGTGGTGTAGGTGAAGCTCTGGGTGAACACCACCATAGTCACACAAAGCAAGGGACAGAGGAAGGTTGCCCAGGCCAGATCTTCAGCAAGGAACCTGCTGATCATGGACATGGGACACACTGCACCTGCAAAAGTGAGGTTTAGCAGATAGAAGCAATTTTTAGAGGTAAGCACCATAATAACCATAGCTTTCTCTTGGTGTTGTTCATTGCAAATGATTGAGTGGTCTGCTGACCTGCCCAGGAAGGAGGTGTGTGCTCCAGGTTCTCTTTGATTCAAGAGATTGGAAACTTTAACTTCTGTAGCCATCAGAGTGCTTTGACCACCAGGCTTAGGCTATTCTAGAAAGCAGCCCACTGAAGCTGCACAGAGATATGCAAACCTCATGGAATCTGGACTCTTCTAATATCTAATTGTACAGTGAGGGGCCTTGACTGGAAGCAATGGACTTGTTGGTGTGGTCCCTGCTTCCAAGCCTGTTTATAAATTTATTTTAATCTGTAGATAAAGACAAAAAACCACACAGGATACAGTGCCTGGGATGCACAATCTTCCATCCACCTTTCCCACTGCACCCCTTCCACTGATCTGAGCCTGGCACTGGCCCCTGGCCACTGAGCAAAAAACATCCATTGGTACAGGAGGCACAGACAGTCTCAGTGAGGAGAGAAATACCTTCACAGTGGGTTCAGCACTACCTTGGACACTTCAGGAAGAATTACCCTCGATACAGTCTCCCTGGGAACAGAGAGTAGGTCCTTGCTCACCTCTGTGACAGAGCATGCCAAGATCATGGTGAAATATTAACTGTGGGCACCTCAGAGGGGTGGTATTGAATTCAAATGGAGATTAATTTCTCACCTTCATCTCTGGCTTGTAATCAGAGGTGGAAAGTGTCATCAGCTCTGCTGCATAGGGTCGGTGTTGTCTCTCTCAAGAACACAATCAGCTGGAAAAGATTTTCCCAATGTCTGTTAAATGCAGACAAAAGAAGACATGAAAGAAAATAAAAATTACTGAAGAGGAGCCCATGAAGGCTTTAGTGGTATTGCTCTGGCATGGAACTGCCAGTGAGCTGGGGAAGGTGGGAGTGTGTGGAGCAGTGCAGAGGGTAAGCAAAGGGCAGCACCTGAACCCTGTGTGTCAGCAGGTACGTATTCTGCACAGTATCAGTTACCTCAGCTATTCAGACAGACTGAAATGGGAACTATTTCCTATGAAAAACGACCACAAGAGCTTTCCATTCCATGACTTTAATTTAGCTTTTTTAGGCATTTGGATGTTATCCAGTGCTTCCCGGTAGCTGCTATTATAGTATTGTTTCAAATGTGGATTGTATGAGTCACTGTGCTGCCAAATTTAGAATTCATCCTGGAAATGCTCAGGCTCTTCTTTCAACTCTTTCACCCAATCCCTTGGGAATTACACAGACTTCCTCCAGATTTTGTCCCAAGGTCCTCACCACTCCACCTGATGTACTCTTTGTAGTGAAATCTGGTTATTACAAAACATCATGACCTCTGAGAGGTTAAGCAGGCAAGCTTGGGGTAAATCCAGAGACATTTGGGTAAGCACTTTCTGACAAAATGGTTTTGTGTAGTTGCAGTTCAGGGTCTGGTTGGAAACTCTCTTCAAACAAAACAGAAAGGCAAGAAATTCACATCTTTGGAACTATCTGTGATCATAAGATATGCCTTCGTGTGTGTGCTCTTCCAAGGTTGTGGCTAGAAGAGCTGAAGAAGCAGAGTACTTCAGGTCTTCAGGAAAACTGTGTCTGAAGCCTAATTTCTTCCCTTGTAGTTTTTTTAGAGGATGTATCACAAAGTTTGCGCTGTAAAGCCAGCTTCAGCTAGAAGCATCCTTTCTATAGATGCAATTTGTGCAAAATTTTAGCAGACTCATCTGCAAAATAATCAAAATTACAGACAACCTGCAGACCATGCTCAGCTGGATGTGTAGAGCTCATCCTAAAGATAAGCAATATCCATCAAAGGGATTGGCAGCTCAGCCCTCCTAATTGTGTACCTCTTTATCTCACCACTTCATTTCTGTTAGCTTTTCTTCTGCATTATAGAAATAATTTCGGCATATTTTGGACCTGTACAGGAGTCCCAGATCTATTTTTTCTCCCACTCTAGTGTAATACCTATAATGTAATAGGAACTACAGTCTTGTTTGAATTACTGTTGTGCTATGTTTGGAGGCTGCTGTGTCTGGTGGTCAAAGCAATGAGAAAAGTAGCTCATAAATCTGTGAAACACATGAAACTCATGAACTACATTCCCGCAACATTTAGAATACTTGGCAGAGAGTGTTGATTGAAAATGAGCAAAGCATTGCTCATTTCTTCTGTTTCTAAAAACACTTTTTTAGTTTGGTGACTGTTATCCAGTGGCAACTTTCCCAACAAAGCAAGACAGATTTCAGAGACATTTGGTGCCTCTGGACTCCTTGACCTTTGTAAAACTTTTACACAGTTGAGAAGCAGTACTGCGTGGCATCAGTACCTGATCTCCTTCTATTGATAAATGTATATTGGGTGTCCACACTGACATTTCATCTGCGGATTATTATTCAGCTGATCTTGACATTTTGTCTAGCTGCAGACTGAACTGGCCAGCCCTGCTCATGGGAGGCTCCAGCTCTTCACTCTCTGAACGGTCTCAGAGAATATTCAGAGGGTGAAGAGAACATTCAGAGAACATTTAGAGAATATTCAGAGAACATTCTCAGAGAACATTACCTTTCCTTGTAGTTTGCTTTGTGTTACAGTGGCTAAGAATGCTGTTGCATAATAATTTTTAATAGTTTTTGTTTTAGTCCAGGAGGCCAGACGCTTTCGTTTGGGATTGGGTTTTTTTTTGTTTGTCTCATTTTGTTGGTTTTTTGCTTTGTTTGGTTTTTTGATGCAGAAAAAACATATGCATCATCACACACCATTGCTTGCTTCCCAAAATATAACTGATGTCTCAAAAGGAGAAAACCACCTGAAAATCACTGCACATTAAGTTGGCTGATTCTTTACCAGAAAGACATTGACTGGGCATTTAGGTTTTATTACATATTACAATGTTTGCCATCTATGAGTTAAATTTGTTGAATAGAATAAACATATCAATATAATAACTAATACATCAGCTGTAACCATGTCTTTGCCTTGCTGAGGGACAGAAAACAAACCTTACATTCAGTACTAAACCCCACTAAGACAGTTTTTAATATGAAAAGCAACAACAAATCATTAAAGGGGAAAGTGGCAGAATACAGAGCTGAATTCTAGTGCATACTTTGTGTCAGGCTCTCAACGATCCAAGCCTTGGTGAGGTTATTTAGCCAAAGCTTCCTTCACATGAATCAAAGGAACCTGGAACCCTCAAACCAGTTTGATGCACACTCCCACCAAACTTCACAGGATGTGATGGGATACATCCTTATGCCATGCCACAAAAATAAATCTGAGAGGCTGCAATACAGCATTCTTGTTATTTCGGACATGTGGTTCAGAAAAGCCACAAAAAGCTACCATTATCACACAATGCCCAGGAAATTCCCACGCAAAAAACTTTGTGATAGGTCTAGAGCATGCTCAAGGTGAACACTGCAGCAGCTCATCCAGGAACCAGGCTTTCCTCACTGTGGTACTCAAGGCTGCAGTAGCCACGGGTAGCTCCTGATAATTCCTAGCCTAAAGCAGTATCTGTTGTCTGGTTGAAGAAGTCATGGATCTCAGAGGTCGAGCGGACTCAGGAAACTGAATGTTCATTGTTCCATCAAAGGCGTGCATTCATTTCTATACTTGCAGACAATACTAATGTGTGATAGGCAACAGCTATAATAGGATAGAAGCATTAATTTATGGTGGGCATGTGATGCATATACCCTGCATCCTTGTGAAACCCAGAAGCAGAAAGCCTCAGCACTCATTCCTAAAGGACACACTTTGAAATAAGTTCTTGTGTTGTCACTTACTTTCTTTTGGTTAAACTTGCTCCTCATAGCACAGCAGTGTGCCTGTAGTCCTGCTGGCAGATTGCTGTCTGGAGTCTCCAAGGAATCAGCTGGCAATGCAGGCCCTATTTACCTCTGGACAAGGGGCTTTATGAGCATGGAGCATTCCATTGTCTGACTGATTCTATAATCCAGGGGGAGACCAGGGGCTTGATCTGAAGGATGAGATGACATCGGTTCAGGTGATGAGGTGCCTGCAGGCTGAATTGGTAGTAGGAGAAGGGAGGGCCATGACTGTGGATCTCCTTTCTTTCTCCTGTTAACACACAGTAACCTGTTTGCAAACAAAATAATTACCTTTTTTAAAAGAACCCCCACTGATGTTCTTAAGGAATACAGCAAGAATAACTCACAACCCATATTATTGAACACAATACCTCCTAAAATGTGCCAAATTGGTAGAATAAAGCCCTGTTTAACCTCATTCAGTGGTCTCAGGGCTCCATAGCTCGCTTCAGGGGTCAGCTCTGCTAATAGAGGTGTAGCACTCACTGCTGTCTTCAGAGCATTTGTTACTGGGGATTGGTAGTTTTCCCATAGTACCCAAAACACCTGGCCCTGCTGCTGAGCCCCCATGTTCTCAGAGGTGCATGAGTACGTGATGGTGTTGTCTTTGTAACACTTCAACTCGATTAAAAAAATGGAAAAAAAAAAAAAGAGCCTGTGGGAGCAAGATTTGGGTTGGCTGTAAACCAACACGTGCACAGTGTAACAACATACATCTATGTTTAGTGATTTCAGCTCTTATCTTTTAATCAGAAACTATAGGACCCTAACCCAATTTTAAACAGCTTAGAAGTGCAGATTTTAAGTCTTACCTTTTATTTTCTTTATGTTGAGGTAAGTAGTGAGAAAAATCACTGTTACGGAAAAAAAAACTCTTACAGAAACTATTATTACTCAATGGGTTTTAAGTTTTTCTACCAGCCTCAAAGTTGCTGTTTCCAGGTCTCTTTTAATTAATCCTGGTAACTGAAGGATTTGACAAAAGTTTGTGAACCCCTATCCTTACCAGGTTTTCAATTACATTAATTAATTAGTTTTATATAAATCAAGCCACACAGCTGAATAGACCCAATTAAAAATAAATATATTTGCAAGCTATCTTATTACAGCAGCATTAAGGGTAATGAGTTCATTAAGCATCACGTGAAGACATTTTCAGGCTGAGGGTACAGGCTGCAACATGTTGAAGACACTCTCTGCTGAGGAGAGGAGGCTCTGCCAATAGAGATTAGCCTATCTGCAACAAAAGCTTTTACTTCAAAGATCATAGATAACGTTGGAGGGCTTAATGAGAGTGCATTTTAAAAATGTAAATAGGGGGATCTAGTGGGCACATAAATTGCATAACACTCACAGCACACCCTCTGCTCTTGCTTATGGAAGTAAAGAGAGTAAAAGCTAACAAGTTATGTACGTCCCTCCCCCTATTTCAAGGGGGTGTTCTGCTTGTAGATCGATTCCTATTAATGCAGGAGTGCCTTAATAAGTGACATTTTATCATAAGCTTGAAATAGCTGCTGCACACCCCATTTGTCTGACGTTAGTCCCAAAATGCCCAACTGTTGACTGAAATAAATATAAGGTGTCTCAGCACACTGTTGTGCTGCTCTGCTTTTAAAAGGGTGAACTTCCGTAAGAAACTCTTTCAGATCACAATAACATAAAAAGCTTTATGGGTAATACTGAAAGTGGGATTTATTTTATGTTACGCAGAACTGATAATTGATTCTTTAAAAGTTTGCTGTGTTTTCACATGAAACATTAAAATGTTATGTGCTGAACTGACAGAGGAAATTTTTAATATGCTGAAATAAAATGTGCTTGAATAACCCTCCCCAATAGTCTTTCATTCTTTGCTTCGCTTATACAGAGAACCAGGCATCACTTTTAAGTTTTAATAAGTTTCATATGTTTTGTAGAGGAACTGTGTTTGGTTAATTCTAACCTTTAATTAGTAGCCCCTGGATTGGTGTATACCTCAGGCACGGGGATGTTATTAGTGTGAACTGAAAGCTATGTGTGTTACTCCATAACAGATCAAAACAAACCTTGTATGCTCTGACAGCATTAAACCCCACTGAGACCTTGTGCAGGATATGGTTTTCCACTTGCAAAAGAAAATTGTAATTCACAAGCCTTTGCCAGATGTTGTCCTCCCATACTTACATACCTACTGAGTAGGTGGTCACCTAGGGTAAAGCCAAGTGTGCCCTGTTAGAGTATTTGTCAGACTAAATAATTTCTTGAGGTCTTTTTCTTTTTCTTTTTTTTTTTTTTTTTCAGAAAAATAGCAGCAAAAATCTTTAAAAAGCTCTGCTGGAAAATGCTACTTACTATGAATAGGATCCTGTTGTTTTCCAAGAGGAATGCAGAGCTATGCTCATAGAAGCCATAGAGACACAAAGGAGTCTGTTGAAGACTTGATTTCTGATGAACAATGTCACTACAGACCACACTGCACCCTAAGTGTGGCAGTAACATGAAATCATCAGGCAGACAAAACAAAGAGAACAGGAGATTGCAATAGAGTGCTTTGAAAGGCAACTTCACAAGACATTCTTCTGCTAAAATTAGAGATGTTTCTGTAACCAAATAGAAGAGTCCTCTAAATGGGAATAAAACACACATGGTTGCTCATCCCTGCATGTAGATAGCTGGTACAAATGGGTACTACTATCAGACTGTTACCAGATTTTACCAGGTCAGCAAAAGTCATCTTTTTTTATCTGTAACAATTTTTTTCCTAGAGAAAAAGGTTTAAACTTTTCCTGGAAAAGAGAAGCTGAAACAAAATATTGTACTCAACCCTTACACAAATTTTCTTTGGAAATAACTTGGGTGACCCCCACAATTTTTACATCCTCAGCTGTAAACACAAAAACATGTTTTAGAAGTTACTGCAACTTTTGTGGTCTAATAATAAAAGTGAGGCAGGATTTTGGACAGAAATTAAAATGATGACAGTGTTCCATAATTGGAAAACTTGAAATAATTTTTAGACTTAATCTTCTTCAGTAATTTTATGTAAAATTCTATAAGTAAAAGGTTTCTGGTGTTCTAGGATGTGCAGTTTTTTTTCCCCCAGGATTTTTCATAAACATGGCAAGCAATGACTGCAAGCGACTTTATACAGTAAAAAGCATTAAGATTACTTTTTAAAAGAAATTAAGATCTCCCTAGCTTCTGGACATTTTGAGAAGAATGAGATAAACTTTTGACTGTGAATGCCATAAGGCACTTACGGCATGACTGCTTGAAGCCACAAAAATCTTATCTGCTACCATGGTGGAAACCAGCCTGTGAACATCAGACGTTCAGTGACATACTTACAAGATCTATTTTTGACCAGATCTAATGTGAGCATTGTGATAAAAGGGCAGGTCCTGCCAACAAGTCGGCACACGAAGTGAAGCACAGTTGCTGAGAGCCGGGGTGGCAGGGAGCAGTCCTGCAGTTCTCCTTCCAGACACGGTTTGATGGAGCCATGCCTCTGGGCACAGGTACTCTCCTGCAGGATCAGACCTGTTTGCATGCACATGGAATTGCTTTGCTGATTGCTTTGATGATTGCCTGAATAACTTCTCAATAAACATTTCTTTTATTCTATTAAAAAGCTTTAGTTCTATCAATGGAGTTCTTTTCCTCGGGAAAGTCAATGTCTGTCATAGGAGTGAATTAAAACTAGTCACACAGCTATTATGTTATAGTACATAGAATGCAATGATGTTTCTTTGTCTAGGAATGCCACACTGCCAACTGATTTTGAGCAATAGTCCCATATCTGCCTTTTCATGCATCTTGGATTCTGTGGTATTACATTTTGTGTCCATGTCAACAAAGGAAAAAAATCTTCTCTCTCATTAACAACAAGAACAAACTATGTATATGAATCTGACTTTAAGGGCTTCCAGCACTAAATTTTGTGGTTAAAAATATCAATAAAAACCTGAGCTAAGCTTTGAGGTTTTAAAAGAAATCTGAAAACCAGGGTAGTTTTTTTCATCTTGTTTTTCTTCATTTTTCTTCCTCTTTTTAATAAACAGACAAGGCTAATCTTCCAACAGACTCTGCAGCGTACATCTCTCTCTACAGGTAAACAGTGCTGGTCATTTCTTTCAAATATGTCATATTCCTGAGATTAAACCTGGATTAATTTCTTCTTTAGACAGGTGACTTTCCACTCCTTGACAGAAATCTGAACAGCATAAAAAATGGTTTTGGTCAAAATTACAGATCAGCTGGAAATTCACAAGCAGTTGCACAGGATTTCCTCTGGAGAACTGACTGACTGACTGACTGACTGACTGACTGAGAGCCATTTTATTTGTCAGTTATATTGTTTTCCTCCAGAGGATAATAGACAAGCAAATTAATTAGTGAAAATAAGCTACAAAACCATCAAAACATTCAGGCAAAGCTTCACTCAAACTAACATGTTCAGTGAAACAGAAACTTGGACTGGCAGCTCTCTGTTTTTACACTATTTGTTGATTCTACTGACAGCTTTAATCATTGCTGAGCTGACATTCTGGTGGTACAAATGAGTAAATAAAATGTCAGTTTTGCTTACGATGACATTGAACATAACTGTTCAACCTTGACGGATCTATATTTGTAGACAAGATAATCATTTCTTTAGACTTTCCTGCAAGAATAACATATCTAAAAATCTGCACTGCTACCACATACATGGCCTGTAAACACTGGAAGTCAGCTATTTTTATTTGTGATCTTTTGACAGAAACTAATGGTGTCTTTCTGGTTTTTACCTACTCAGAAGGGCAGAACAGCCCAACACGCACCCAGCTCCAGATCACAGAGCAAACCCCACCTCACCAAAATTGATGGGAGTCCCTCTATCAGCTCCTGTGGGCTCAGCGTTGACTCTTCCAAGGGTTGCACAAAGCTCCAAGTTTTTCTGCTAAAAATCTTGTGTCAAAGAGGTTCTTTGTTTAAGGCACAACCTGAGTTGTCTGTCAAATGTGGGCCCCGATCCAGCAAAGCACTTAAGCACACGTGTAGTGTTGTTGAAACCAACGGGACTACCGCTCACATGCTTGGAGTCACGCGTGTGTTTAAGTGCTCTGCCGGCCTGAAGCCTTGCAGAAGTCCTTTATATCACGTTGATTTCAAAGCACATTTCGTTATTACATCACCGTGCTGTTCTTGGCAAGGAATGAATTAATAAAGGAGACAAGGAGAGGTCCGGCAGGAGCTGCTGGGGGAGTGGGACACTGCATTCCTTTCAAAACAAGGTTGTGGCAGTAAGTTTTCAGGAGACATGAATCAGCCACGTAGGCAGATATAAATAACGTGAAGCAGCCGGGCTGGGTGACATACTGCTGCACTTTGTATACTGCAAGAACACATCAATATTGGGTACACTGTGGTTTTATTCTTTCCACAGGCTTGGCATCCACCCACCCTCCAAGGCCAACCATATTCTGGTCAGTGTGAGAATGCATTCGGCCCCTCTCTGTGCACAGGATTTTAATGCTGTTTCACAAGCTGGGATTGCATGGCTGGAGAACAGCCCTGTTGTAAAGCCACAGTATTGGCATGCAAGTGCTTTACAGATACATTAAAGCCAAAACGCCTCCCTTGGGGACACAGTGGTAACCAGAGGGTTGAGTGAGACACATGCTCTCAAATCACAAGCTGAGCTCTTCCTGAGGAATGCTCTGTTGCATCCTGGGCCATGTGTCCATAATTGTGTTGCTGTTTGAGTGCTGCAATCAAAGCTGAGCTGCTCTCACATGCACAGTCCTGTTCAGATCATGCATTTTGGGAAGTCCAGGGACCTGCTGCCATGACATGGCCATGGTATTTATCAGCAGCGAACCTTGCACCCTGTGTCTGGTGGGTTGTCTTGGCAGCCAGAGCCCTGCCTGTGGGTGAGATCTCAGAGCTCAGGTTGCAGAGAGCCCTGTGCCACCACACCAAAGCATTGAACTCACACTGACACCTCATCCAGGCTAGCAAGATGCAATGGAATCTGCAGGCACCATCTGCTCAGATATAAGGATGGTGGCAAAAGCCACTCTGGTGTCTCCCCTCGTCATGGTCCCACTTAGGAAGGGAGCACCTAAGTGGAAAAGAAAGACTGCTTTGGGGAATAGGGCATGAAAAAGAGGGCAGGAAAAAGAGGGCAGGTGTAGAAGGGATGGGGAAGTAGGAAGAAGAAGAGCAAGAGGGCAGCAAACAACTGTATGAAAGAAATGTCCTAGAAACAGCTGAAGGTCCCTTTTGAGACCTCTCACTGAGGAACTGCCTGAGTGGTGATGGGGATGGGGGTCCAGCTGTGTCCCAGTGTGATGGTGAAAGCATGTTTCCTATGCTGTGAGAAGAGGGTGCTGGGGTGGAAATCAGAGGTGGAAATTTGGTACCACAAATCATCTGGTCTGTTGTTATCTAGGAAAGCATCAATGCCCCTTTCATTTTGCTGGGATTGGGGTAAGTATTGACTTTTATTGATCACATGAATGGGAGGGAACAATAGAAGCTGTGGAGCTTTCTAAATAATCTTCACGCACAACAAAATATAGATAAATATTCCTCTTCCCTTTGAAAGTTTCTTTTTAGGAAGCCACTGTGCTACCAATACTGACAAGCAGCTGGAAGAAACAACTTCCAGTACTGGGAAGGCCAGTGGGAAGAGGGGCCAAGCTCCCTATCAGAGCCTCATGTGCCTTTTGTGTTGAAATCTGCAAAATCTTGTAAGGAAAGACAAGGGATTTATTTAAAATTTCACCTGAGAATTCTAAAAGTTTGGGCCCATTTTTTTTTTTTTTCACTCTTTTGACTTATTTGCTTATTTTTACTGGTAGATTATTTTAATGCCATTCATGACCAGAATACAACCGATTATGTAATCAAATATAAACAAAGTAAAACAAACTACAGTTTTCTAATCTGAGAAGGGGCTTGATTTAGATTTTTTTCCTTGAACTAGGACTCAGTGTCTCCTTTGATGAAAGCTGGAGGAAAGCTCTCAGCAGCAGCTTAAACACACATTGCCAAACTCACGACAGAGAAGGAGCAATCACACGCTTTCAAGAGGATGTTTTGCATCCGGTTATTCGAGCAGGATGCAGCACTGCTGATACCATGGAGGCTGAATTGATGCTTTTCCTGGGAAATATCATTTCAAGAAGAGCTATAATCATCTTTTCTGATAGATACATTGCACAGCTCTGATACAAAATGAGTATGTATTCCAAAACCCTGTCACCAATGGTAAAGTTTCTGTGCTTTCTCTGGGGTTTTTCTGTCTGTAATTGCTTATATAGGAGGAATGTTATTTTTGCTATGGTATTTGCATTAAAACATTTGATCAAGGTTGTTGTAAAATGTTTGCTAACAGACACAACTTCTTTTGAAGGATTTAAATTTGCTAAACCACCTGGGAAAGTGAAGATAATGCAAAATGTAATTTTAATGTATGTAAATGTAATGCAAAAGGCAATTTTAATCAATGTCAGACGTGAACCACTTTTTACAATTTGATTCTTATCTTCAATTCTTAAGAATAATGTACTGCAGCTTTTACATTTCTTCTTTTAGGATGTCTACTTTCAAATTATTCTCCTTTTAAAAAGGCTTCAGGAGACAGTCAAGAAGAACTTGTGATAACACACTGCAGAACATGTGTTATGTTCCCACAGCCTGCCACACTCCGCTTACCTCTGTGGCTGTAGTTGGGCTGGAGAAGGAATCACCTCTCCAGCCTGACCCTTGCAGCTCATTGGTGCCCTCCTACAGAGGGAAGCTTCAACAGACCGGGGTAAGGCTTTTCCTTAGCTCAGCATATCTCACTTAGAGCAATTTTGAGTTGCAGGTGCTGGCTGGGATGAGTTTTTGTCTGGAGCCGTTTTGGGAACCCTGCCCAAGTAGGAGCTTCCTCCTGCAAGTGACAAGGACCTTAGTGCCATGTCATTATGCTTTGCCACCCCCCTGGGCCCCTTGGCCATGGGCTGCCTGCACAGAGCACTGTCCATCCTGGAGCTCACTGGTGAGCCACTGCAGCTGCCGACAGGGCTGTGGCCAGGACTGCTGCTCAAGCTGAGCCCATGGTGATCCCAGCAGGCAAAGGTCAGGGATGCTGGCAAAGTGCACCTTCTAAAAATCACTGAGATATCTAACCTCTGCCACCAGAGGAAAGTTAGATGTGAAAAATCCTCTCGAGATCCTTGCAGGGATTCTAAACCTTTGCTGAGCTGAGCCAAGTGGCTCTATTCGAGAAAGGCAACTGGAAACTAAGGTTAGAGGAAGGAAGTGTTAATTTAGATAGGGGGTGTCAGTGCATGGACAGGCTATGGGTAAAACTGACAGCACCTCCCAGAAAGAACAGGTTGCTATACAGCAGTAGAAATCAGAGAGGGCAGAGGTCTTTTGGGAGGGGCAGGGAGGGAAAATCCTTCAGCCTGTGAAATGCACCAGGGTAGGGAGCAAGGGAGCACCTGGTCGCTATTTACCACTTTCCTGCGCTCTTCTGCCCTCTGCTCCGCTTGGCTGTGAGCAGTGGTGGTGTTAATCAGTTTTCAAAGATGCCATTTCTTCTGCATGACACTGTTTACTCTGGATGTAGGAGGAGGTGACCCACTGATTATCCTGATGGACCAAAGGAGCAGAAAGTCAAGTTTCAAGATTAAGAAGCTTGTGACTTAAGAAGCATGCAACTCTTTTGCCTCTGGACATAATCAAGTCAACATGTTCAGTATTGGTTTATGCTTAAAAAGCAAAGTAAAAGCAGATGAAGTGTATTTATAAGTTCATCAGCCAATGAATGATGAAATGGGAAAAAAAATTAATAGGAAAATGTCAGCCAGGAGAGATGAGGGAATCAGTGTGAAGTTCACATCCAGACCAACAATTTGGAGTTAATTCCAAAGACAAGGGTATCTTGATTTACGGTAGAAAAAAAATTGACACCTCATCAACTCTGAATTTAAATGTAAACCATTAAAAAAAATAGCGTGAAGAAGACCCTTTTGACAGATTACCTTAGGATAGGAAGGTTAAGGGAAACTTAGATCTGGCCACTTGAAAATGAGTGGCTTTGATTTAAAGCTCAAAATCTTAAATAAAAAAGGGAACATAAAAAGCAATGTTCCAACAATGAAGCCCGGTCTCCCTTACACTTCTCAGATCCAGATAAACTTGGGTGTAACTCTGAGAGCAGTGAAGAGAGGAATAGAAAATGCCTCTTTGCTCTGTGCTTTTCTGCTCTGCTAAAATTGCTCCCTTTTTTTTGCAAGCAAAAATCTGATATTAAAATCTATTTTCGGCAACATGAAATACAGGGACAAGCAGAAAGAAACAGCAGCCTTGTTAACTGAAATGTGAGGGCAGTCTGGTAACAGGGGAGACCATCACTGAACCATCCATCTTTTAAATAGGGAGTTGAGAAGAAGACTTTATATTTCATAAAAATCTCATTGCCTGATCTAGGCCAGTATTTAAGAGAAAGAGATATGAGGAAAGCAGCATAATGAAACCCAGCCCAAACAGGGCAGACTAGAACAAAGGAGTTGCTGCTGATTTTGTGTCAAGCTTTGCCACATTTCGACTGTGTGAGCTGGAGCAAGTCTTTATGTCCATGCTGCCACTAAAGGTGTGATTGCAGCTCATATATTCATGTCCTCGAGCACTCTTTGCATCAGTTTAGCCATCTGCACCAGAGCCATCTTACACTTTTACCTCTTTTAAAGGCTGTAGCAAAGACTGACGTAATCCAAGCTTGCAAAAACTTTTGTGGTCTACTGATGAAAAGCATAGAAATGAAGGATGCTGTAATATTTCTGCTTATTGAACATACTGGTAGAGGCATGTGTCTTGCTGCTGGAAGAATCCTTTAATAAAACAAAATCCGTTGCTCATCCACTTTTTTCTGGCTGCAAAACTATTGCTGTGAATTGACGCAGGCTTAAAAATCTAAGCCAGAGCACAGAACTGAGCAGTACTACACATATATATGTTCTTGGCAGTGCCTTGATGCAGATCATGACCACGATCTGTTTAATGAATGTATGTTATTTAATGATCCATCCGGTGTTGATTTAGAAAAGAACAAATTGGAATAGTTGTGCTCAAATGGCAGCTAGGAGAAGATGGCTCAAAACTAACTGCTCCCTTGGTTCTGGAAGATCTCAGGGCTAGAAGCACCCCCTTGAAATGGCTTTAAATGAGCCTGAGTGGAGTTTACACACTGATGTTCATAATACAATTCATGTTTCAGAAAAGTAATAACTGAGAACACATGCATAATCGAGGCTCAGTGAACAAAGCTTGTAATGTATCATTTGCAAGGAATATTTCTTTAAAAATGTAAAGCAGGAGTATCACTTATCATTCCCACATGGAACGAGTGGTGAAAAGGTTGTGGAAATAATTTTTATTGTTATCATATGTTTTCCCTAAATGTTGCTATAGAAGTAAACCCTTTTTGGTATTACTTATAGTATGCTATTGTTTGACATCCAGCATTACACTTGTGTTTGAATAGCTTGCCCTTGTATCATCCTTCTGTGCCTTTGTTGATTAAGTCAGAGGTAAATATACCATTGTTTTCATGGTATATAAAAACTATTCGGTCTCCTGCTGGGTGACTGAATATTAAAAGAATGATAGGAGTTATCTTAGTGGAATAATACACTTGGACAGTTACTCTTTGGACTAAGGGCCCAAGATTTAATGCTCTGATCTGTTTCCTTCAATTCCTTTGCCCTAGGATGATGCACACACAGCTCCTGGACATTCTGGCTGATTATATGACTCTCACTGAGGAGGAATTTGCAGCCTGGAGCAGGTTTACAGAACTTGGAGACGAATAAAATTTCCTACAGTTGGTTTCATTTGACTTGTGTGGTCAAAATGAATCATTGTTGGTCTCCTGTGAAAGGTGATCAAGGAGGTTCTGCTGAAAAATGTGTGAGTCTCTCTCAGAATGTATTTCAAGTTTTAGAAAAACACGGAGATGTAGGGGATGAGGTAGTTTTCAATGTTCCATTTTTATGGTTTTCAGGGGAATACTTGGAGTTTAGAATAAGGAATACATACATTGGTTCTTGCTTGCTTTTTTTTTTTTTTTTTTTGGTCAGAACATCTGATTTTCTTACCAAATATTGCCACTTCCATGTGAAAGGCACAGCAGGTCAGAGTGTTATTCCATGGAAAACAGCTGCAGTAAGTTAGCAGACATCCTTCACTATGTTCCCAGCTGCTGAGAAACAGTTGAGTTCTGCTGCTATCAATGGACACCAATGCCCCATCCCTGGAAGGGTTCAAGTTCAATTTGGCAGTTTTAAATAGCTTCATTTTTGGTGAGGGGGGATTAATTACAAGTGAGTGGGAAAAACCCACTACAGTCAGGTTGGGTGGGGCTCTGAGCAACCTGGTTTTAGTGAAAGTTGTCCCTGCCTATGGCCAGTGGTGTTGGAGCTCAGTGATCTTTAAAGTGCCTTCCAACCCAAACCATTCTATGATTCTATGATATATCATACCTAACCATATTTTTAAATATATTCACTTCTATCAAAAGTAATGAAGTCTGGGATCACCTGACACAACTCCATTTCACTCTTCTCAATGTGAAAATTAAAAGTGAAGACAACAGTGCTTTCCTTGTGCTTAAAGAGACACAATGCACAAATACAAACAGATGTTAAGATATGTAGGTATGTAAAGGACTCCATGTTTTAGAAGCTCAGTGAGTCCCCAAGAGCTTTCCAAGACTGGGAATCTCAAGATGCTGGCAGGGTCACTGAATGAGGTACACTGTCAGGGTTTATCACTAAATCACAAAATGGCTGGGGTTGGAAAGGGCTCTGAATGAAATCTCATCCACCCTGCCCCTGCCCAAGCAGGGCCACATAGAGGAGCAGCCGAAAACTGTGTCCAGGTGCCTTTTAAATATCTTCAAGGATGGGAGACTCCATAATCTCTCTGAATAACCTGTACTAGTGTTCGGTCAACCTGAAAATGAAAAAGTGTTTCCTAATTTTTGGGAAGAATCTCCTGTGTTTCAGCTTGGTCCCATGGCTGGGCACCATTGAAAAGAGTTTGTCTCTGTTTTCCTTATCACCCTCTCTTCAGGCATTTCTACACACTGACAATATCCCCCCTAAGAGCCTTCTCTTCCCTAGACTGAACAGTCTCAGCTCACAGCCTTTCCACAGAGAAGAGAAGTTCCTATCATTTCATCATCTTTGTGGCCCTTGGTTGAATTTCTCTTCAGGATGTCCATGCCTGTCTTTTACTGGGAGCCCAGATCTTGACCCAGTGCTTCAGGTGTGGCTTCACCGGTGCTGCGGGAACTGCTTCAACCTGCTGGCACCAGGGTGCATTTATTACAAGGAGGCATTTATTACAAACATGTTCCTTTTGACACAGTTTATCACCTACAGGGTTTGCAGTGTTTCGGTGTTCTCAGAGGCATCCAATTTTCTACTTTAAACTCCTGATCCTACCTAGAAAGAGAGCATATCCTGGATCCAGTGATACCTGGAGAAACCAGTGCATCACTGGCAAGACATGCCTCTTAATCTAGAAAACTTAATCAGGGAGGGGAAAATTAAGCAGAATTCCTAGAATTTTCTGAGGAAAGCCCAGCTTATGCAGGCAAGATGGGCAATATCCATCACCTGCAAAAGAAAGGCCTTTGATTGCTCAGCACAAGGTCAGAACTTCCATTGGTGGTGGAGCACAGCCAGGACTGCTCCAGCCTGGCAGCTGCCATGGTCTTCTGGACACTGTGGGTTGGGGCAGGGCCCAGAAAACTTTAATAAATTGGCCCTGCTGAGAAGAGGTGAGGTGATAAATATTTTTGCAAGATATCTCATAGAAAACCGTGCAAGCCAAAGGAGAGAGTGACCTGCTGCATGGCCCTGCCAAGGCCTCCTTACCCCTCTAGCCCTCTTTCTCCCTTCACACTTCTCCTTTGCTGAGTACCAGTACAAAATCCTTACTGCCTCGTGGGCCAGTGCCATGCAGGGGGTTACCCCTGAGATGATCGCTATTTACTACTACTCAGTATTTCTTCATAGACCAGATCTGGTAATACAAAACTTGAAAAATATCAGGAAAAAAATCCCTAGAAACTACCCTGACACTGCTGCTGTTCCCCTTTTAGGGGCATGAAGCCACTTAGTTTCAGGGGCAGCATAGAGAAATCCATGTCTCTGCAGGAGTTTGCCATCAGCTGGGAATGAGACAGTACTCTCTACTATGTCGGCTAACATCCACAAAAAGGGGGAGAAGACCTGCCTGAGCCCGCACTCACATCACACATGCTTCACTTAGTACCCTGTGAGGTGCACCACAGATATTTCCTTAGATAAGCAACCCCTTGCATTGAAGTGTAGCAATTCAATAAACTTGTATCTTCCTTTAAAAGCAACTTGCTTTCAAACAATGGTGCACAATGTCAAAAATACATGTTGTGTAGTTTACATAAAGTTTTGATCTCATTTTCAGTAATTGTTTAAACAGAAATGTTTCATTTTATGTGTACATTAACATTATGGTAAGCTGTATTCTACTTCTGTGTACTAACAAAGGTCACGAATAGAGTAATAAGTGTTTGAGGTTTGCAGGATTGCTTTGATGTAAATTCTACTTGCCACTGGTATTCTTCATTTACCACATATATCCCCAGAGAACAGCTTGCCTGCATAGCTCATAAATTTGCTATAAATCATAATGCTTCTATTACATCATTTCCAACCTATCTGAGCTAAATACACAATGTGATTTTTTTTTTCTCCCTATGTGAAATTTCCAGTTTGGTGGCATATCTGCTGCATAATAAATTCCAGACAGTCATTCTTTCATGGTATATCTAATGTCTACATTTTGGACCCAATCTAGTAGATTATTGAAATCTGTGGTAGTTTGCCAGAAGTTGCAACAGGACTAAAATCGTGTCCTCTTTGCATCTAACTTGCCTTTGTTGGAGCAGCACGCTGGTTTGGAACCAGATTCTAATGAGAATATATCTGGAGCTGCAAACACCAAATGTACTAATTGTCTGCTGAAATGCTGGGTTTGGTGCCAGCAGTAAGTGTTGGGTTTCTAATTCAGTGCTGTTTGTTTTCTCTTATGATTTAATGCCACAAAATTCATCTGCTACACTTTGCAACGAAGGCAAATGAGGAAAATGTTGGCTTACAAGGAACATTTCTGCAATCTGGCAAAAGAAGGGCAGTGATGCACCATATTTCTGTTTGGTTCCTACAATGCATACTTTCATTCCAAAATAGGGAAGGGGAAAAAACTATGTGATTTTATGTGACAGTATTAGCAATGCTCTTTATTAAATCCTGTTGAAAGATAAATCTGTTTGTGTAAGCCACCATTTGCTTTTTAAATACACATTAGTCTCCAGAAGTGCATATTGTATTGAATTCAGTGGAATTGTCCATATGCATTCAGTTATTCAGTACTGTGACTTTCTTTGGTAGGAAGCAGAAAGGTGAGATCAAACTCTTAGTTTATAATATGCGGAAATACTCATACTAAAAATGGCAAATGGATCCAGGTCATAGTAAACATGTGCTCTGCTTTTTACCTGGGATATAATTTGGTGCTTACATGTGGGTCTACCTGTTTTCTGCTCATCTCTGGTAGCAATATAATGATGAATAAAAAACCCCTGCCTGCATAATGAAACAGTATGCCCTGTATCTTTTTAGTGCTTGGCACGGTAAGTCAAGCATTCCCCATGGCTTGTTTTCCTGCTCTGGATCTGGTGGAAAACCCTTAGGTGTAGGGAGCCTTCTGCTGATGACTGTAGTGACAACTGTCATCTGCAAGAGCTTCCTTCTCCACCCTGGTCAAACCACCCTGCAGGGGAGCAGTGTACCTGCAGAGCTGAAACAACAGTCAAGAAGACAGACTCAGCAATGGCTCGATTAGGTACATTTTTGCCAGCAATTTCCCACATGGCCCAAGTCCATTTAAAACACAAACCACCTATCAAGAAATCCCTTGAAATTATTTGCTGTTTTATGATTGCGAAGCATGGCAACATAATGCCTTTAATGGAAGCCCAAATAAACGGCATATGCTGCAAAGTGTCTATGAATGGGGTTTACGAGCTTGAAGTCTTACGTCACGCACTGGTAGCAATCATGACTTCAGCAAATGCCTTGGGGACATAGAAGAGCATATATAGGGTTTTAATGAAGGTATAAACTGATAATGTTTATTTTAAAAGTGTATTATCACACTGAGAGAGCAGGTGGGAGAAATGTCACAAACAATGAAAAGATTTATTGTTGCAAAGTGCTTTACAAGTGTTACAGCACGTTAAAAATTAGTGGTCTCCAGTAAAGGCATTGGCTGCACCAAGCAGTCCTGTTAGCTCAGCTCACAGGCAAACACCACAAAGGCTCTGTGGCCTGGAGCTGAGGGGCCATGTGATGACCATGCTGATGGCTCATGGCAATGAACATCCACCCTTGGTCTCTCTGGTCCAAAGAGCTGACACAGTTTAGGGGTTTATGGAGACCAGGACATACAGGGCATGTTTGGGGGCATCCCTGAACCCTGCTGGAAGAAATTGTTATTAACTATGACTATCCAGACCTTGACATCCTTTCAAGCATGCTTGGTGGCAGACTGTAACCAGCCTTTAGGCCTTGGTGGGAGCCATTTTCTGCACATATTGCCAAGTTAAGACAATGGTATGTGACTGCTTCAGCTGGAAATGTTTTAAAACCAACTCTGCTGTGACTCAGTGTTCTCATCCTCTTCCCATCTCATAATCTACTCATCTCAATTTTTGTTTTAAAATTTTAATTTTATAGTACCAGAAATACGATTTATTTTTCTGATTACTAGTCGAAATGAAATTCCTTTACAAGTGAGTAAATACCCTGTGCATAACCTTCCTCTCATCAAAACTTTAAGATCACGTACATAGTTATGAAACTATTCCACAACTGATATATTTATGATCAAGGATTTCTTGGCCATATTTGGTGTGTGTTTAGCTGTTTCAGTATGTGTTCAGTCCAGATATATTCAGCAATCAAACAGTTGTTGTATATTAAATCAGTTTATGAATCACATTTGTGGTGCCATCCCCGTGGCATAACAGAGTCAGACCACCACTGTATCTGTGTCCATCCCTGGTCCCTCCCAGAAGATGTCAGGAAGGTGTGTGAGTGCTTAGGCATATTGAGATTAGGATCTGCAAAGTGTCCAGAGCAGATGCTAAGTAGTGAGCCATGAGAGAAAAAAGCAGAAATCATCTAGGGACCTGAATGCAAACCTACCCCACACAGGTGAGTGCCGTAACTTTGGCACCACAGCTGTGTTCAGACATATCTATTTAGACCTCTACTTGTCACTTGAGCTGTGCTGCAGTGACAAATCCCACACACTGCAATCCTGCTGATGTCCCTGCTGACGTCCCTGCTGACGTGGATTTGAGTCCCTCCAGCATGATCCATTGCTGCAGGCCTGCAGGGACACACCAGAGCAGGCCCAGGGTAGAGACAGATATGCTGCAGAGAGTGAGGAGAAAAAAGAAGATTTTTTTTCTCCTGCCCTGAAAGATGAAGTTTCACTGAGTCCACACTTGTCCTCAGCAGAGGGCTTATGACAGGGCATGTGAGCTGTGTGAGACTTGCAGTGACTGGAAATGGCAAAGATCAGCCCCTTTGCCTGCAGAAATCATCTGGGGGAGGCATCCAACAGCTCCATCCTAACCCACCACCTGTGAGATACTGTGTGTGTTTCCTGCACTAATGTTCTATGGGAAAGGCAAATCAGAAAGCATCCATCCTGCTCTGTGCTTCTATCCCCGTCCCCTTTGGACCTTGCTGTTGTCATGAGCATCCTTGCTGCCCGCATGCTTTGGTCCACTGGTGTGTATCCCCCACCAGCTGTTCCCTCCATGTGCATGGAGAATCAGGTGACCCCACTAACATATCTCTGCTCCAATCTCCTGGATGGCTGCAACAAAACACAGCAAGGGTGGAGGGGCTGTGCCCTGGGGATGGGCAGCAGACAATCCTCTCCTGGGTTTGTCAGCACAGAAGCAGGAAGGAGCCTAGGAAAAAAACTGCATCCCAGTATCCTTTCTTACAGCACTTCCCAATGTCTCTTGCTCCCGTCCATGGAAAAAGGCTCCCACGCTCACCCTGTATTTGGTCACTACTCAGAACCAGCTGGTGTAATATGTACCCTGTCCTCTGCAGGGAAGGAGAAAATCCTGGGTCCAGTGAATTTACAGGCAAAACTCAGAGACTTATTCTTTATCCTAAAAGCACTTCATAGATGGGTTTCACCATTGAAGTCCTACACCTGCTTTCAAACTGCCCTGTGATGTGACTGCTAAAGTACTATGAGACCAGCATTAACAATGAAACTGAAATTTTAACATTGTACACACTGTTTGTTGGGATAAAGTCATTAATTTTCTATTAAGGCATTTTTCTAAAATGCCCTCAAAAGCTTTCCCACCTAAAACATGCTGTTCTTTTTTCCCCACTAACTTCTTTCTCTTTTCAGTGTGTTGCTTTGGTCTTTGCTTTCTGACTTGTGCTTCTCTAAAAAAAAAATGCTCAAAAACCTTCACAAAAAAAGGACCTTTGGCTTATAGCTTTATTCAATTAATATGGTGGATCTGTAGTGAAACTGTTTTAGGAGCATTTGGGAAGAGAAATCTACTTGCTGAGTACCAGAACAAAAGAAAATTAGCATCCCCAAAGGTTTAGAAAGATACTTTCTAACATAAAGAAGTCTATTCTGATTTTGGTTACATTTGTGTCACACTTTATAAACTGTGGCCTTTTGAAGTATTTTTTGAAGTGATTTCATGTACTTCAATTCTTATAAAGCTTTCAGGAATGCTTCAGCAAGCCTACACAAGCCTTTCTGAAGGCTAACCCAGTTCAGACAAGCACAAACCCTGTGGCTACAAACAAGTCCCCAGCTGCTGTGACTCCAGGGTAGGAACCAGCCAGGGAAGGGGAGGGTGAGCCTCAGCAATTAGCTGTAATCCAAGATTAATACAGTTCTATTACATGTCCCCACAAATCACAGAGTGATGTGGGACTAATGGTTTTCTTCAATGCTGATTTGTGCTTTGCTCAGGGGTACAAAATTAAAAGTAAAAAGATTATTTCCAATAATTAGCACTTAAATTGCCATTACTGTAATTTGCTAATAAAATTAATGAAGAAAAGTTCACTGTATCTATATTTTTTCACTCTCTCCCACGCTGTTTTAATCCTTTTCCTTAAGATTTCTCTTTTTTTCTGCTAGAAGCAAATAGAATAAAACCGATAATAAAAACACAGTGCACTACAGCACAGATCTGAAGCACTGTTGCTGTTTGTACTCTAACACTTAAGCTTCATGAGGGATAATTCTGTTTTGTAGATGCAGGAGAAAGAGAGACTGATCAGTGTGACTGATCAGCTCTATATACCCAAAGAGCTGTGGAAGGCCACAGAAGAACTCAGGCAAGGAGAGTGGGAATTTTCCTTCAGTTTTATCCTATACTAAAGCCTTTGAATGAAGGCTTGACCCAGGTCTCTCAAAGCTGGGGCACAGCATGTCCAGGGAGGATCTCACCAGGTGATGTGTAAGTGGATCTCAGCCTTCTCCCCTTGCCCACTTATGGCTTTGGCTGCTCACGCTGGCTAGAGAAACTTATGTGAGATTTTCATTTGATTGCAATACCTGATGTAGGTTTGGGGATGTAGGTGCTAAACAGGTGCTCTCGGCCCAGAAACAAGCACCTATTCTGGGAAATGCACCATCAAAAGGGGGCTGAATAAAGAAAGGAAATAACCCTTAAAATAAATATTTCTCTTTCCCATGCAATGGCTCTACAGCATGAAAAAGAGAAGAGCTGTGTTTTTGGAGTTCCCTGCAGTTCCGTGATCTTTGTCTAGAAATTAATAGAAACATTACATTTTCCTGCTGAGGGCTGTAGTCTTATGCACAGGCACTGGAGAAAGAAAGCATTTTTCTCCGTGGCCCTCAGCAGGTTTGCATGACACCAAGCTCAGGTGATTTGAAAATGTGGCTGTGAAATTTTTCAGGGTGCTGATGACTTGGGGTATACGCTCAGTTTTGTGTGCCCAAGGAGGTTGTCCAGCGGAAGCAACCTGAATATCCAAAGGGATAGTCTTTGGAAGTAATTGTAGAACCCGAGATCTTCACCGGGAAAATCCAGGCAAGTGCCTTCACCCAGTCACTGCATTCAAACACAAGCTTTGATTTTTTCAGTCAGGTAGGTGCCAGCTAAGATAGGCTTCTCTAGGCAGTGTAGTAAGCTGTAGAAAGGTGGGCACTTGCAGGGTTCAGGATGTCATGCTGAGCCACACAGGAGTTATCTGAACAGCCCTGACTGCTCCCAGGAGCTCAGACCTGGCACAGACCCTGTGCTGTCCTCCTGGCTCCCTCCTCCTGCTGCTGGTCCCCTTGGTACCTGCTTGACCACACAGACTCCTGTCTGACCACACAAGTTTTTCTCTGACTCCCCCTGAACTTTGTCACAGGCCGACATCTCAGCTTCTGTTGGTTTACCCATTTCCAGCCAGCTTAGATTGAAAGGGTGGAAACGACTGAGGAGAGGGGAGAGGAGAGGCTGCCCCTGGCAGCAGCACAGATTTATGCCTAGCTAAAGAGGCTTTTCAACTCCAGTCTCATCTTCCTTCACACGCCTTTTCTGCTTTTTATTTGTCCCCTTTGATTCCCAAAATTTCAGCTGTAATTTGCCTTCTTCTTCCTCTATCTCACACGCTTCATTTCTCCTCCATCTCCTTGATCTGGCACCCCTTGCTGGGTGCAGGCAGGGTGACCTGTTTGCAGCACACGTCTCAGTGAAGCTCAGCACTGCAGATGGATCCGTGGCTCTGGACAAGGCACTGTATGGAAACAGATGTGACAGCGCCAAACACGGGGGCCAACATCACTCTGATGTTTCCATTCTGCCCCTTTGGGCTGCATAGTGAAAAGAGCTGAAGGAGAGAGGCAACAACAACTGGCAAAACACTGTAATTCATGCAGGGTGTAATAAAAAATGCCTGGAGTTTAGTGCAAATCTCTGTATGTACTCAAGCTTTGTCCTGAGAATTGCAGGTGAGACTTGGGCCTGTGAAACTCAGCAGGAGGGCTCCCACTTTGTCTTTGGGCTGTTTCCTCTGAGGAAAGGGTGTAGGGATCATGCTATGAGGAACACTGAAGGATGCAGGGAGGGCTGCCCAACTGTATGTTCTTTGCAACATGGTATGAGCAAGGAGAAAGGAAGTGTCTGGAGATCTAAAATGGATTAAAGGAAATCCATCCTTTCTTATCCTCTGCAAAGACTGGTTAGTAGGACAAAAAATTTAAACTCATGGATAATAAATCCATATTTATTAAATATATAGTATAATCATAAGGAGTATATATAAATATATATTTATATCAGTTGAATTGCCGATTGTCTCAGTAAAGTTACAAAATCTCCAGATGAATTATTTTCAGTACCTTGCGGCAAAAGTGCTGATCCTCCTGCCTCCTCCTTAGATAACTCCAATCCTATAAAATGAAGAAAATACATTTTAGATTTTCCCTGGAAAAATACTGTTGCACTATCTCAATGTGCAACACTTTCTCTCCCAAAGAGAAGCAGTGTTTTTTCAACACGCAAACGTTAGCAGCTAGGCAGGATATTATGATCCATGGAGATCTGCACTTTTAAACTCAGGAAGTTTCTCATCAACCTATTTCTCATTAATCTTATCTCAAAAATCTAGCTGATGGGACGTACTCTTAAGTTTATTCCTTTTTTAAAAAAAAGCTTTTCCCTCCTCCAGGACTGCTGGTGTTCTCTGCTTAGATCAAACTGCCAAAGTCAGCCATCAGGTTATCTGTTAGCTACTTCTAGGATTAAGACATTCTTCACAAATTATGTTTATAGGCTGCTCCCCTCCCTTTCTGCACAAGTCCAGACCTTTGGTGTTTAAATTACATACTGTGCTAGGCATCTTATCCCATCAATATATGAGATCTCTTCTCTGACCTGCTGGTTTCCTTTTATTCTAAAATAGATGTGTGCCATATGAGTGATCTCTAAATAGAATTAATTTCTTGCAAAACTGTATCATTTTAGTGGGGTCTCTAGTGCAGCTTTCTAATCTCAGCAATACTGTAGCATTAGAATGGGCCTCTTCAGCTCTGGAAAAGGGCTCTCATCAGTGTTCTTGACACTGCTGGAGTATCTTCAGTGGGTTTAAACATCAGGCCTACATACCCAAAGAGCTTGCTTGGCTTTCTGACAGCTGCCTAGCAGGGTGCAGATGGTTTTAGTTTATTCCCCATTTACCACCAAATGATTTTGCACTTAAAATTAATAGAAGAAAAATATTTGAAAAGTGATAGCTGGTTGTTAGATATTACTTTTAGTGTTCCTGTTCGTATTTCTCTTTTCTTTCCCAGATGCGCTTTTCCTTGTGATCTTGCAGGACTGTGGAGTTATGATCCAGCAGAGTGCTGAAGGTGAGACCATGGCTGTGCTGAGTCTGTGGCTGCCGTGGCAGCCAGCACCACCTCCTGGGTGTGCCTTTGGTGCTTAGCTTGGTCAGCTCCATGGCAACATCCCAGCTCTGGGGTCACCATCATCTTCAGGATGGCAAAGAAGAGGTGGCATGCACAGTTTTGGGAGCAACACAGGGATGGGCTCAGTGTGTTTGCCCCAGACATGGTTTTGGGATACAGCATATGGGTGAGGAAACTTTTCAAAAAGGTTTTCAGGGAGGGCTACCCCATGTCTGTGGTTTCTTGCTTTTGTGGACATCCAGCCTCTTGACCTACACCATCCCAAGGCTGGAGAGAAGATGAGGCTTTTGGTTCTTACAGAACTGATAGCATCTACTGAAATTAATTCCATGTGGGGAAGTAAGCACTGTGTCCACACAATAACGCTCAGTGTGAAGCATACTGTCGAGTTTGAGCTCTGACTCAAAAAAATGCTTGAAGACAGAACAAATGTTTCATGGGGTTTTGAAGATACCACAACCCATGAGATAGCTAAGGCTGCATGAATGTGTTTTGTATAACCCATGAAGGAAAAAAAGTCTCAGAAGGCCTGAAACTTTTCACATTCATGTCACTCTCAAATGAGTGTAAGTGTGGTTTTTGCAGTCATTCCCCCTTTATCCTTGTGTAATGAGAATATACCTTTGCCTTCTAGCTGGATGTCATTGAATTCAAATTTCTGTGTTCAGATGGGCCTTTAGAGCACCAGCACCAAGTTCCAGAGAAGTGTTTTCAGACATTACATCTGCAACTCCTGTGCATTTTCCCTCTCTTCCTTTCAGACAAGGAGGTTCTAGAAGTGTTTTGGCCAGGCTTTGATTGGCTGACTTCTTCAGTGGCATCAGGCAGAGTGATTTCATTGATTTCCCAGAGCTAAACAGATTCCCACCATCTGGGAAGCTGACACAAAGGATTTACAGTGAAAAAGGTACATAATACTTTTACTGTTTTCTGATGCTGTTTTATTCTTATGAGATCAGGTTCTGGACAATGATAATTCAAAAGGTTTCTTTTATAGTCTTTTTTACAGGGCTGCATAGATGGAGGTTTATACTTCATCCAAAGGCTCAGCTGTATAGTTTTTGTTCAATCCCAACCCAGTATGAGCAGCCAGTGCAGTAGCACCGACCCTGATTGCACTGTAGGTTGAAATTGAACATTGGCTTTAACTAATTCCTCAGTTTCAGGGAGTGGCTTGTTTTGATAAGTTTAATTGTAATATAATCTATAGGTGAGAGAATCTGATCAGGTTTGGGCCATAGTCTCGCTAGCCCTGATGCTGACATCTGCCCCAAATCAAAAAGAGCAGTGCTGATGACTTTCCAAGAAGCTGCTGACTTGTTTGAAATATGTGTCTGTCGCCCTTGGTTTTACATGTTTTACTTTGCCTTCTGATGTTTATAGAACTTGGAGATGAGTTCTTACACTTTCTCATGTAAACAATGAAATGTTTACATATTTGTCCCCTAGGAGGAGTTTCTTGAGTGATGGTGATGTTCACCAAAGAGATTGAAGAGGTGGTAGCACCTTTGTCCAATCTCTTGTGATTCTGTACCGTTGCATATATTGGAGTCAGAATTAGAAATAAAGAGAACAGAGAACAGAGAATATTCCTGCTGACCTCGGGCCACGCCCTGCCTCGTCCTTTCGTGTCCTATTGCGACATGTGTCCTTGCTGTCTGTGACATAAGTGCATTCACTAAGCAGCAAGTCTCAGCTGAGATGGTTGTTTTCCACTAGGAATTTAAAATACTCTGCATAGGTCCTTCAAGAATTCCCCCCAGAATTTACTGTAGTCATGCTGCTGTTGCTGTGTGTGCCACTGGCTCTGCCCACTGACTGCTCATCTGCTGTGGCTCACCTGGCTCAGCCGTGTTTTGGGTGAGGCTGCAAATTTTGCACCTCCTCCAGTATCTGTTTTGATCACTGATGCTGTACCCCTCACTTTTTAAGTGCTATACCACAGGCTGGACAAACCATAGGCAAATACTAAATTATAAGAAAGCATAGTGACAACATGACTCCGTATTTTTGCCTTTCATTTCCATGTTTTAGATGTGTATTTAGGGTTGTTTGAGGTTTGAACTGAGCATATAATATCTCCTTGCAGATACATCACAACATTTTATAGAGGGACTTCAAAGCACAGGATCATAGAATGGTTTGGGTTGAAGGACCTTTAAAGGTCATCTCATCCAACCCCCAAACACAGGTGACCTTAGTGCTCCTAACGTACTAGGGACATCAAAGAAATGACTGAGTAGTGGATGGGAATAGATACCTCTAAGATCTTAGTTTGAAGCTAACTGTGCTGGTTTTGACAGGGGTGGAATTAATTTTCTCCATAATAGCTGTATGGGAATAAGTTTGGGATTTGGGCTGAAAACTGTGGTTAATACAATTCTGTTATTGCTGAGCAGGGCTTGCCCAGCATCAGTGCCTTTTCTGCTTCTTGTACTGCTGCACCAGAACGTGGGCTAGAGATGTACAAGAAGATGGGAGGAGACAGAGCTGGGACAGCTGACCACAGCTGACTAAAGGGATTTACCATACCATATGACATCCTGTTCAGTCTGTAAAATCTGGAGGAAGAGGACAAAAGGGGGACACACATTTGAAGTGATGTCATTTGTCTTTCCAGGTCACCACTATGCATGAAGGACCCCTGTTTTCCTGGGGATGGCTGAACACCTGCCTGCCCACAGAAAGGGGTGAATGAATTCCTTGTTTTGCTTTTCTTGTGTAGGCAGCTTTTGCTTTACCTATTATGTCTTTATTTCAATCCAAGATTTTCCTCACCTTTACTCTTCTGATTGTCTCCGTCCTTTCAGCGGGGAAGAGTGAGTTGTGTGGGACTTAGTTTCCAGCTGGGGTTAAACCACAACCTTACCCCAGCCTTTGATGAGTCCCATTCAAGGGACAGGTGTAGGAATGCCTGCCTGCTCCAGGCAATAGGTTGTGCTTGCTCAGAGGGGACATGACTGTCTATACTGACCCTGTCCCTCTCCCAGTCTGCACTTAATTGTTTCTGTGAATCTGGGACACAAAGCCTGAATCTCACTCTGGATTTCATGCACCTACATTGTGCATGTGATGAAAACAACTGGCTTATCTGCCTTTGGAGACACATCTGGAAGAGGAGTGCAGGGGTTAGAGCAATTGCTCATGAGTGGGAGTTGCTCAACTCAGCAATGTAATTGGAAACTACCCATATTCACTTTTTTTTGAGCTAAGTTAACATCACTGCCTCAGCTTCCTGAACAGTCAGTAGGGAGGGATGAGTGATTCATCCCACCCAGCTTAGACCCATATTTTAGGAAGGAAGGAATTGCCCTCTGGCTTGATGAAAAGCTTAGATGAGACATCTAAGTTTTAAATGACTAAAGCTTGGTGACACAGATCTCTGCCTAAAAGCAGAAAACCCGTTAATTTGACCACTCTTCTGACCTTTAACCGAAGAAAAACATGCCAACTTTACATCAACACCAAACAATTTACTTTTTTATTTACTACTATATTGATGATAGATAGAGAGATGGGAAGACTGATTCGGTGATCAGAATTCGATTTTACTGAGATTTTCCCAAAGCTTATATACCATTTTAGGAAGATTAATAATTTTCTACTACAACAATCAGGTTACAGATTACACAGACAACTTATACATTTTACACCATTTTCTGCTTGCAGAAAGTTGATTGAATCTCCTGTTTCCTGTAAGCAGGTTTAATCCCATCTTCTGTAATCTTCAAAGTTCTGTTTGTTCTTGCCATGGCATTCTGGTTATCAAGCTAGCTATGTCAATTAAATCTGTCTGACTTTCTGTTTTGTGTATCCCCATACTACTACCCCACTGCTTCCTGGGGTCAGCCCTCCTTAGCTTGTGGGGGTTTGTCTCAATTGAAAACATGGTGTGGCTGCTCTAGTTCAGTCCTTTTCACCTTCATAGATTATGAAGACACCACTGCTTTTACTGATGCTCTCAAAGTATCTTGAACCACCCTTGTACACATGGTGGGGAAGAAGAGACTATCCTAAAGGTTTGCACTGCTGACATTATTGCAGGGTCCTGTTGCTGAGGGATTCTGTCCTCTTGGAGCAGGGAAGCCTTTGGACTTTTGTCAGCAGGAAATAGAGAGAGACACTCACCTAAAGTGACTATAGCCATACCTCCTTATGCATCATCTTCCCAGCAGTGTGAAATCATGTCTGTACATCTCAAACAGACATTGTAAAACAGAGGGTCTGGTGCAGGTGCTTTGAGTTATAAAAATGAGAAGTTCTCAGACGAAGGTTGGCTTTTCTTTGCTTAGTTTCTACTGGATTGTTTTACTGAAACCCACAACAATGGGTGAAAGGTAAGTCAATTTAACACTCCATGTACTGCACAGTAGCCTTATGGAGGGAGATAAAGTGAGGCCAAATTCAAGACCACAACCCTGCTAAGTCCCTCAGGTCCTTGGAACAGGATGATCAGCATGCTCTAAAGTAGGTTCCTACACTGTACTATGCCTGCGAGCTTCCAAAGGCATTTCAGAAGAAGCCCTGATCTTACTAGTAAGGGTATGTCAAAGAAACTCTGTTGTAGTGTGTAATGGAGCTGCTGTGCCACATGTGATAGTATGGGGCAGGCAGGGAGTGGTTACTTCTGAATAGTTTATTGATCTCTTACCTCATTTTTAATCTTCTCGAATAACTCACAGCTATACTTAAACAACAGAATGTTAAATTTTCTAAGGGCTATGTGTTAGCCTCTGAATTTCCACAAAGAAAGAAAGCAGATTATGTAAATAGCACAATTTCAGCAGCTTTCCATCTCAAACAGCTGATATGAGCAGCGGCAGTGATTCCAACCTGCTGATACTATTTGGAATGCCCTCTGCTCTGCATATGTGCATGTGGCTGTTCTGGAACACTTTTCATATCCAAGCACTTAACCAAACTTCAGAGTCCTGGATGTAGTTTCCATTTAGAAAGACAAACTGAGTTGGACATTGCTTGTCTTAAGCCTCTTCATGAAGAGCACCTGAAGTCTGGGCTCCTGAGGAGAGCAGGAGCAGAGCCATACACACCTTCTTTGCTCACGTCTTTGTGGTCAGCACTTGGGCCAAAAGCATCCTTGCCAAGCTGTCTTCTGGCCATGCTCACAGTGCTATTTGCCCCACTCTGTCTCTCTTTTCTCTAGTTCTGCCATGCTGGGGTTTTTTTTGGCATATAATTTACTAGATAAATAAATAAATAAATAAATACATACATACATACATACATACATACGTACATAAAAATCTTTCACTAGGTTTTGTGTATGGAGCAAATGTTGCAACTTTACCTGGTCTTCACTTCCATGAGATAGATCAATTATCCCTAAAACTCATTGCCGTAAGCAACTCCAATGAGATTTCACCCACCTCCCCATCCCTGTTTTCTTCCCTGCATCTGTCATTTGTGTGCACTCTGAACTGTGCCTACTTAGCTTCATAATTTGCAGATTTTTGTGTTTCCAGAAAAGCCATTACTGATCCATGAACAGTTACTTTCGGGGCTGCATGTCCTAAGAGTTTATTTAAGGGCTTGAGATTCCCCATAATACAGAGTTCAGAGGAGTGCAAAGGCAAATCTGTGCACTACAAGCTGATTTTAGTCAAGCCCTCATGAGGAAAAGGCAATAGTAGAGGTCATTCTTTACAGGTCAAGGCTAATTGCCAAAAAGAATTGAAATAGCCTTGAAGTTGTTAAGGGAAAGGGGGTAGACAGAAGATTATAAATGCTTCCTGTGTTCCATAGGAAATCTTCCTATCTTCCTTTCTTAAGCCTATTTCCTATTGAAATCAAGGGGTATACTATTTAATTGTGTGTATTGGTTAAGAAAGATGGGGACCCTTGTCATGTAAAACACACTTGCACGTAACCAAACCAAAGTGTTTTGTGTCAAATTCTGATAGAAAGAACACAGCTTTCATTCCCAGCACAGACAATTAAGTGCTGATGAAACAATTTCATTCTAAAGATTTTAGTGGAAAACAAGTCTTCCCCCTACCCTCTAAATAATGATGCACTGAAACTTACTTATGAAAAAAATGTCTTTATTGGTCTAGTAACACAGGGCTTCTGACATTCATTCTGTGCTGTGCCATTGCTGTGTTGTTGTTGTAAATACAACAGAACACTTTGTTGAGTGTGTCAGGGACATTAGTGATGGAGAATCACCAGTAGCCTTTGAAAAATGTCTTTTTATTTTCTAAGCATTAAAAGATGTAGATGCAATTATGGTCCTGCTGTACAGTTACACATACCCAAAACCAAACAGAGAGGCATCTCATGATTGTAAACTGCTAGCAAAAGTGAGAGTGTGGTTTGTGTGATGGCCACCTCCAACACAAGTTCTATATCATTGGGTTTTGCCACACGGAACTTTGTTTAGGGCAAGATCCCTTTCTCTCTGCAACGATGCAGGGTAACACATTGACCAGTCACTGGTACCTCTGAGACCTGTGGGACTGTAACTGGACAGTGGGGTGCATCTCAAGGGTGTTGCTCAAAACACAACAGCCATATGTGGGGCCACCTAAAGTCTGGATCACGTGGGGAATTCCAGCAGATGATATTCCCCAGCGCTTGAATCTCACTGACTGCACTGCCTGTTGGGATGAAAGTAACAAAACTAAACAATCCCAAACTGTGCACATTGTGAACCTTTGGCAAAAATAATCTTATTAACAGTGCCCTTGATAGACATTAATTTGTCTTGGACCCAAGTGTGGCTGCAGTCTAGGAGCAGTAATTTCTTGTGAACACCTGTGCATATCAGGCCTCATAAAACCCCTACCTTAGATTATGATGCAGCTTCAAAGACAATATTCTGCTGTCATGCAGGACTAAAGTAACTCCTTCAGTGCATCTGCTGAGCTGCTTTCTTTTCAGATGTTGATTTAAATTTTACTTTTTATTATGTGATAATGCTAAAACTATGGTTTTATTGCAAATGTGTTCCAGTGCAATAAAAGTGTGCTTATTTTTTTCCTTCTCCCTGAACTAGGACTAAAATGCCTTGAGGGACTATATATGTTTAATAAATTTTTCTGAATTAAACCCCCTTCATTAAAATCATAATCTTTGGTGGTCCCACATAATATTTTGTAGCTGACATTGAGGCGTAAAGTAATGTAATCTTGTTTTTTGATGGCACTTCTGTATTTGCTAAGTTTCCTCTCTGGCTAATTAATGTTTCTGTGTGCTATTGATTTTTCAGATCCACCCAACTTTCATTTGTTATTTTCTTTCACTGATTATTTTAATACCATGCCTTAGTGTAGCATATGTTTGGATTCCAGCTCCACTTTTTACCCTAGCCATTATTAACAACGTAAAGCTGCTCCTTTATGTGATAATGCTAATGTTTTTAGTTGTGCTTAATTTGCCCCATCTCAGTAGGGAAGCACTGTTAAGGCTTGTGTCTTGTCTGCTAATGTTTCCATTTCCCTTTTTTTCTAGCAGATAAAAGCTGATTGTAATCCCATGTGGCAGGTTGGGGGCACAACCATCTGCAGTCTCATTTTAGAGTGCAAACAGGCAGATTGCTTCCCACTTAAACTGCTACCACAGTAGACTGTTATCTTCAGGGTAATCGTAATTACATTCATGTATCTTCAGAGGATGTTTATTACAGGAGGAAGCTTGCTTTCTCTTGAATACTGAAATAAGTGCACTGCAAATTTAGAGTGATAAAGGAGGGGAAAAGCATTAGGTTGGGAAGGAAAGAAGTGAGAAACATATTCAAAAAGCCAAAAGACTATTTGAATGGCAAAGGGAAATAAAAGGTGTGAAGAAAAAAGACATGTTAAACCTTATTGTCACATGGAGGTGAATCATTCCAGAGCAGCAGAGCTCATCATTCTAACTGAAGGACATGAGCATGGTTGGAACAACAACGCAGCTAGAGCAGGACCTGCATGCCAGGGACGTCTGGAAGCAAGGACCTGCATGCTCAGGATGGCTTCCCTCCTTTTGCACTTGTGAGTGAGGTGGGGTGGCAGGAGGATTGAAGTTTCCCCACCCCCATGCATGTCCTAGCATGGCACAAAGCCCGTGGATCTTGTAGGCAGGCAGGAAGAACATTAACCTATACTGACTCTTGCTTGTTGTAAGGAGTCCAGACAGCAAGG
Organism: Brachypodius melanocephalos; assembly: GCA_013398615.1. Lineage (NCBI taxonomy): Eukaryota > Metazoa > Chordata > Aves > Passeriformes > Pycnonotidae > Brachypodius > Brachypodius melanocephalos. The sequence goes on along the minus strand of VZSR01003812.1, from coordinate 2,765,503 downwards.
ATCACAGGATCATAGGACTATAGAACAGTTTGGGTTGGAAGGCGCCTTTAAAAGTCCAACTTCTTGCAGTGAGCATGGATGTCTTCAATTAGATTTGATGGTTCAGAGCTCTGTCCAATCTGACTTCCAGTGTTTCCATGTCTATATTGTTCAGACAATGTATTTAACACACAATGGCACACATTCATTTAGCTGAGCAAGTAGATATAATAAACCACAGAATCACAGAATGGTTTGGGTTGAAAACGACCTGAAAGATTTTGTAATTCTAAGCGCCATGCCATGGGCAGGCACCCTTTCCACTATACCAAGTTGCTCAAAGTCCCATCCAACCTGGCCTTGAACACTTCCAGGGATCGAGAATCCACAGCTTCTGGGGACAACCTGTTCAATAAAGTTTCAACTGGTATTATTTCTGACAAGAGGAGGCATAAAGTAATTGGACCTTTGTTTGTGCTAAAGGGTACATGCTTGTCCTGGTTTCGTCCAAGGACAGGGTTAAATTTTCTCAGTAGCCATGAGGGTGCAGATCTTGGAGCCACGTAGCGTGTCTATGTTGTCATTCTATACCTCACACATCAGCACTGGTGAGTGGAAGTAAGAGATTCTCACTTCTGAGAAGGAGGGAATTGCAGCCAGAGTAAAAGCAGGTGCATGGAGGGTCCAGCTGCCATTTCGTTGATTGTTTCAGGGTTGTGCTGCATCAGGTCAGTAGGTGAGCAATCTGCATGTAAAACACCCTCTCTCTTGTACACTGCTGTTATTAATATTGTTGTTGTTGCTGTTTATTTTCTCATCTCATTTCTGTTTCCAATAAATTGTTTCTAGCTCATAATCTCTGCCTTTTGTCTCTTTCGCTGGAAGGGCCTGAGGGAGGGAGCAAAAATGCCATTCCTAAACCATGACAATGTTTAAGTACTTCTGTATATTTAAAATTTAATGTAATCACAAAGATGGTGGGACATTAAAAAAGGAAAAATTGACAGGCAGAATTCTACATCCTTTTGTGAAGAGATGCTGGGGTGAAAAGCATCATTCAGGCTTCAGGCGAAGTGTGAGGCATGACAAATCTGACTCCTCTCGTGTGATTGGGAGAATCACATTGCTCTGGGTCCTGTTTCTAATGATGACCAGACCAGATGGTTTGGTTTTGAAAAGAGCTATGGACAATTAAATAGCTGTGCAAGGCACTGGCAGTACCAGCTTTCAATAATTCCTCCCCATATATGTGTGGATGAGATGTGATGGCAGAGGAAAGCAAAACCAGAAACTTAATATGACTGCTGCCACAGGCATCTTGGATAAAGCACTCTTGGCTGCCAGACAAATGCAGGCCTTGATCCTGCAGAAGCCCATCAGTTTTATACACACAAATTGTCTCACCATGGAATAAAGCATGCAGATGTTTACTGGGAGATGCCCTGAGAAGGGAAGTGGGAGTGAAGCAAGCTGGAGGAATGACTAAGAAGTAGAGGGGAGTTAAGCACAGAGTAGCAGAAGTTCAGCCACTTAGCTGACCCATCAGGTGGGTGGGTTACAGCTGAAGCATCACATCAGATAAAATAACAGGAAGAGCCAGGTGATGGCAACCACAGGGAAGACAATGACCAGGAAGACTGAACCCTGGAATGATCTTTTAATACCATTAAGCAGGGTGACAAAGCAGAAGAGGACATAATGTGATGAATGCAATTACTCACATCTGACTCAGGACTGAATGGGTGTTGTTACTTAGTGCTTTTTTTGTGTGATCTTATTTTGATTATTTTACAAGTTACTGAGGCCAAAGGGAACATGCCATGAAGCCCTTGGGAAGACAGACATTGAGACTGGAGAATCTGCAAATGAGTGAACACGAAGAATGTGTAAACTCACACATCCCAGGAAATAATAACTGCACAATCCCCTTAGGTGAGAGAGGAATGAAGAGTGAGAGCTGGTGACTGAATCAACGGACATGCACCACAGACTTAATTGGATGGTGATTGTCCCACTCTGCTCTGCACTTGTATGGCTTCACTTTAAGTCCTGTGTGCAGTTTTGGGCACCACAACAAAAGAAAGATATAAGTCTATTAGAGAGTGTTCAAATGAGGGCCATGAGGATGGTGAAGGGCCTTGAGGGGAATGAGGAGCAGCTGAGGTCACTTGGCTTCTCTGGCCTGGAAAGAGGAGACTGAGGGGACACGTCATAGTGGTCTTCAACTTCCTTACGAGGGGAAGCAGAGGGGCACGTACTGATTTCTTCACTCTCATGACCAGGGACAGGACTCCAGAAAGATCATGAAGCTGAGTCAGGGGAGGTTTAGGTTAGATATCAGAAAAAGATTCTTCACCCAGAGGGTGAGGCCCAGGAGGCTCCCTAGAGAAGTGGCCACACCACCAGCTTGACAGAGTTCAAGAAAAATTTGGGCAACACTCTCAGGCACATGGTGTGACTCTTGTGGCTGTTCCGTGCAGGGCCAAGAGTTGGACTTTGGTAGTCCTAGTGGGTCCCTTCCAACTCAGGATATTCTATGGTTCTATGACTTTAAATCTCACTCTAACAGGACACAGGGCCATGTAAGAGCAAATGAAGACAGAAGAATTCTACCAACTTACCTGTGACAATCTTGGGGGTAGCTGAGTTTTAATACAGTTTCCTGAGCTCTTCAATTTGTGCCACAGACAGTACCTAGACATATCTCTGTGTCTGCTGCTCTGAGTACCTGCTCTTTCTAACCTAATGCCTGCATAATGGAAACCCCATGAACTTGGATGCAAACTGCAATCTTGCCTAAGAGAAGGCTCATCATCTTGGTGGACCCCAAGAGGTGGATCTGAGACTAGGCAACAAACACCCTATCAGCCTGGCCTGTGCTATGGTGTTATCTGGTGGGTAGGATCGCTGGTCCCCAAGCGCAGTTTAGCCCTCAGCTCAGCACAGCAAGTCCTGGGCCTGGAATGGCTGTGTCACCTTTTGGGGAGCCTTGTAAGATGTGTAGTTCTGCCAAGTGCCCACACCTGGGGCCCCCAACAGCAAATGAACTTCTCAGGCACATGCCTGTGGTCCTAGGACCAAAAAAAAAAAAGACTACTTGCATGCAAAGGTTTTACAAATTTGGTCATTGTGACCAAACTTTATTACCCATTTTATGGAACTGTGACAAAAGTCTAGGAATCAAGCAACATGGGGATCACAGAGGCTATTATGTTTATTGTGCTGAACAGACTGTGATAAACCGTTAAAGGAACATTTTCAACAAGCAAGCGATTTGAAGTACAATCATAGACAGCAACTCTACATGAAGAACAAAGCAAAAAGTTAGAAGACACTCACAAGGAAAAGTAAACTGTAGTTCAACATCTTGAAGCATTTTTTTTTCCTGCAAACACACCTCTCTTGCAGAAACGGTAAAAGAGTTACATGTCCAGTCATAGTTAGCAGTGACCAATGACAGCAAAGAACAGTCGTATAAAATTTATCTCCCACAAAAATAAACTATATATATAAAAAAATTTTATGATGTTCTCACTGACTCAATGGCCACATGCAATTTTTCAGTCTGAAAAAATGAGGTATAGTAGGCCCTAAGAGGTAGTAATGTGTTTTGATTGTACTACAATATATAGAAAATGTAAGATTCAGTTCATCAGAGTGGTAAGTCTCTCAGAGGTTGAAGAGTGACACACAGAGTGATTATTTCTGTGTCATCCACTGAATACTGTGGTTTTTAAAAATGAAAAAAAAACCCCTCAGACCCCAAAAGGGACTTGCTAAGGCTTGATTTGATGCCCTTTGAAGTCAGCAAAATTCCTATTACTGCCTTCAAGTGACACTGGATTTGGCCTGTTAGAGCTACTGTATAGCTAGGATTATTTCTCTTTCACTCGATATTACCATGTCTAGTTCTAATATTCCAATCAGCTCTTTCCCAGCAATTTCCATCACTGAGCCCTGTGCAGTCTTTCGTGGAGGTCCGTGTATCTTGACCCTGCCTCGCAAGAAGCCAGTACGTCGTCATCTTGAGCTGCATTTGGCTCCATACTAAAGCCACACCAACAGATGCCTTCCTGAGAAACTACCCCTGGCCCAGTTATTAATACAATGGTACAAAGCACTGCCTAGGAAAGAGAGGAAGAAGGGAAATAAAACAGAAATAGAGAAAATTAAATTGGAGGGAGGAGAGAGAGAGAGAGAGAGAGAGAGAGAGAGAAAGAACAATAAAAGTGAGAGAGGGGAGAATAAAAAAATCTCTACATAAGAAGCATTTAAAATAAATCTGGCTGAAACATATTACAAAATCACATTTGTGTAAAATACATGAAAATACTTGTGAAGTATTTTCTTACAATCTACTAATTTTTTTTAAAAAAACACATATTTGTGATTGCATTATGCAAAAGCTGAGCTTGTTGCTTCCCACCTACAAAGCTTCAAGTTTCTTTGAAGGTTTTTTTTGTTCATTTTTTTTTTATTTTTAATACGAAAGTAATTTAAAATGTGTTCATTTTCCACAAGTTATTTTACAAAAATAATTTTGAATTAGGGATTAGTTGCAGTCCTAACTGTTTCAAACGTCTCAAAACTAATGCTGAAAGTAACAAGTTCATTCCTTTTAAAGTCTGGAGGTAGGTCTTTGTCAATCAATTAGTCCATTTCTTTAAACAATTCATTCGAGGTACAAACTTGGACAGTAATATTTAAACTTTACAGCTAAATTTTTTCTGTCATGTAGTGTCCTTGAAGAAAATTATCCTCACAAACCTATCAGCAATTCAATACAAAAATATATTCAAGTTAACAGTACATTACACAGAAGTCTAGCAGAGAATAGAGTAAGTACATAAAATAAAACAAAACCAAAACCAAAAAACCCACACAAAAAAAAAAGAAAAAAAAATCAAACAAACCAAGTGAAAGAAAAACACATAGTCATGCTGAAACACAAAAAAGACATTGCCTCCTTAACTGCAAAAAGGTTGAAATAGAGACAAGGGGAAAATGCAGATACTTATGATTATCTACCCAGTAAAAATTTCCTGCATTGAATGTGTATAGCAGCATGTATTTATCAGTCTGTTGAGTTATTTGTAAAAATCAGAGGTAGTATTGAATAGTGGGGTAATATTGCATCTGGTGTAAAAGTGCTGCTTTGAATGTAAAGATGGAGAAATGCCACTGGCACAGAGGTGCTCAGTGAACCATCCTATGTCAAAATACATTGCTTAAAGTAATGCATGAGCTTAGCTGAGGTACATGGTGTTTGTTCTTACATTGTGATTGATGAGCAACGAGGAAAGATTCGATTCTTTCAAAATACTGGTGCAGGGCAAGTGGAATTAGTAGAAACTAAGCAAAAATCTGGATTTTTTTTTTTGTTCATATAAATTTATGATTAATTGATTAATTTCTAGGTACCTTTCTATATGTTTTAAAACACGTTTATCAATAAAGATTTGCTCATTAATGGCGTAAGAGTGGTGTCAGCCATTCTATTTCCACAGAAAACTCTTGTCTAAGAAAGCCAACTCCCTGGCTTCCTATTATCCAGATGATAAGGACTGTTCATTTTGTTTACCACAAAATTGTGCTGATATGTTTGTATCTGTAACTATACAACGTATCTTTGTCTTTCTTCCCTTTTGCAAAATGAAAGTACCTTTTTCATGTTGATTTCTTTCTTCTGATTACCAGCTAAACGAAATGAAATATTCGCTTCCATTTTTTTTTCCCCGAAATAATAGTAAATCTTAAAAAAAAAAAAAAATCAAGTACAAGTCTACAATAAGGTTACAAAAGAAAAAGGATAGTATCTATCCCTATCTTTGGTGTTCTAAAACAGGGAGTTCACTAAGTAGGGAGTGGGTTGCTGGAAGTGTTGCAAGGTGTAAATGTTACACACCCAGCCTTTCCTATTTCAATGCCCATTACAATGACTATGTTACAAGTTTCTTGTTTATACGCAGTGCAATGAATGACATAAACCTGATTTGGAGCTCTTCTTGACCCATTCACCCTTACTCAGCGACTCAAACAAACTATTAGTAGGTTAGGAAAAAAGAAAACAGTAATTAAAAGTTGCATCGTTAATCTGTGTCCCCTTTGTGTTACAGCAGTTTTTCACTAGACCTGGGACCGTGAAGGGATTACAAAGAAGATGATTAGTCAAATCCTTTTTAAGGTTATGTGATTTTTTTTCCCCCAGGCAAAAGTGGAAAGACCATGGCAATAGAAAGTAAGTGGTCAAGGCAGTGTCTTCTCCCTTCAAAAGACCCAACTGCTGATGAGGTAGAAATTGCATGGTGTGATCTCCTAGTCTTCTTCTGCAGACTCTTGTGAGGATGTTTCTTCAGTCTCTTCCTAGAACACACAAATAGGAATAATAAATACCGTGGTGACCATGCATCTTAGGCTGTCAGTTCAGCTGTCCCTCATGCAGGTGACAATCACCTCTTGAGCTAATAAAATGCCCTTTACAGCTCCTGTGACATCACAAGAAGCCACCCTGGAGAGGAAGGGAAGGCACCCTGCTCTCTGATCCCCCCACCTTGCCTTGCCAGGTTTTTCTTCTACTCCAGGAGATGCCAAGGAAAAGCATTCTGTGCCATGCTTTGTCACATGGCCTCTTATGGCCAGCAGACATGGGGAGCTAGAAAAGGGAAAGCATTTTGAGCACATTTCCAATCCTAAGCAGTTGCTCTGGGAAGCCTTCTCCTCCTCACTGGCCCTAGTGTTGCTTCATGTTTGCTTTCAGCAAGCCTGACCAAACGTGATGTTCTTACTCTGCTTTCTTAAACAAATGTTCAGTACCTTTAAGGACATGGGTGGTGAACCGGGGGCAACTAACAGTTCTAATAAAAGGGGCTGTCAATGAAAAGCTGTTTTTTATCAAACACTCAACATCATCGCCTAAGACAGCACGTGAAAAAGATCTAGGAAGAAGAGGAATTCACCCCCTCAGCCGACTGAGACCTTTGAAGAATGACCAGCTTAAAACAGCTTATAACAGTCTTCATACTTTAATAGATTTGATTTTCCACATGGCTTCATTTTGTCTGGGTGGCTAACTGACACAATTTATAACTCTCTTCCTTTCCCAGGCCACTACAGTACACCATTCAGCAAAGCTTGCCTCAAAGCTTGCCTGCCTTATACGACCAAACTTCCATTCATTAGTGTTTGAAACACCTCAGCTGTGAAGGGCTCCTAAATGCTACCATGTGTGACACTGCTGCGGAGCAGCAGCATCAAGGAGAAACACAGTGCTTTAATCATAGGGCACTGCTTACTGCAATCCCCTTTCTAAAGGTTTCGACCTCCCCCTGCACCTCCCTGAAAGAAAAGGCTGAAAAAAAGCTGTAAATCCAGGGAATAAACATAACTATAAATGAACGGATGACAGCTTAAAAAATATAACCATAGCAGCATCAAGCCATGAGATTTCACACTGGTTTTGTTTAGTCTGCTTCGGGTTATGTGGGAAAAGTGAAAAGCATGAAGGAAATGCTCCCCCCCTCTTTCTTCATGCCCCCACCCCTGCTAAAGCTTGGGCCTCAGATATTTAGGCCAACAGGTTTATACCTCTTGACAAGGAAACAGGCCATGACCCTGGGGTACTCTGTTGAGCACCAGGCACAAAGAAAGATGCAGCATGATCAAAGCCATGGGTAGGGGAGAGAGCACAAAATCAAGTGTCAGTTGCCCTCTGACTTTGAATTTTCAATTCTGAAATCCCAGATGACACAGATCTATCATTGAGATGAACAGTTTTTTCCTCACAACAACTACTGTCCACTTGTAGCTGGGTTATATTCACAGCACTGCAACAAAAATGATTCTCAACTCATGAAATGATCAAGCAAATTTTACTCTGTCTCTGGTGGCACTGGGGAAACTGAGCTCACACTCCATCGAATCCCATCAATGCACAATGCATTTTCCCTGCTTATCTTCTGTGCAGAACAGGACTGTTACAACATTTCGGTCAAGAAGAAAAAATGGTATTTTCAGGCACCCACTGGAGGGCTAATTTGGGCTGCATGTGGAGAGACACAGCAAAATATGTTGGTTTGAGCCTTGGTAATTCAGAATTCAGAATGATTGTGGCAAACCCCAGTTTCGCCTCCAAGCCAAGTATTTCAGTTAAAAAATTACGACTGTGGGTTCTGTGCTCTTAACATAACACAGGTAGATGTGTTTTGGTATTTGATGATGATCACGTTTAGTTTCTTACAGCACTATGGTCAGCCCTGAGCCTCTGATTATCATTTCCTGGAAGACAGCAGCACACATGTGGGTGCAGAGCAGCAGCTCTCTTTGTTTTATGCTTGGCTTGTCAGGAGACTACTGAAACCTGATGAACTCACTTTCCATGAAGGTAGACTTCCAATCACAGAGTAAAGAAGGATGGGGGAGAGGCAAAGTATATGAAAGGACATACTTCAAAGCTCAGCCAGGGTGGCCACAAGAGAGCTCTTTTTAGTTAAAAAGTTGTCCACTCTAGTGATTTTTACTATGAATCTCATAGTATTTTTTTTTTTCCTAGTAACCCTTGCTGGAGTGACCAAGAAAATTAATGAGAAGCTTTTCCTACATGCATTTATATAGATGCTCATGTAATGAAAGGAGTTTCTCTTATCTACACGTGTATCTGCAAATATGTACCAACAGTACTGGGAAGGATAAGAAACTAAAAATCAAGCTAACCTCCCCAAATATGTAAATAATAATAAACTAATTATTAAAAAATATATGAGACTGACAGACTTCAAATTCATATCAGTGTTAAGAAATACTATTTTCCTGAACAAAAGCTTTTCCAAGGAATCAGACTGTTAATTCCTTGCAAAAGCCTAAGATAACTCAGTTGCAGATGAGTGGTTTTAAGCCAACCTATCATGTAAGTTTCTTGTCAAGACACTGATGGAGACATGCATGATTGCTGCTCTGAAGCACCTACAATTCAAACAAAGGGATACTACAAATCAGACATACATGCAGAGAAGGATCGAAAGGAAGAAGTGAGTAGAGGTTCTGAAATACAAAAACCAGATGTATAATGCAGGAACAGAGAGGGATTTTTTGCATTTGTGAAAAACTGGTTGCCAATATCAGAATGTTGTGCGGCTGAGACCCTCAACCCAGCCTCTGTCTCTACAGCACCCCCCCCCCTCCACTTTCCAAAAGATGGAGGGTGGGGCAGGCATTTTGAAAACTGTGTAACCTTCAGATGTTGAAAACCGGCTCTGTGCTGAGTCATTTTGGCCAAAGATTCACTGCAGAGCATTGTTTGGCATTGTCAGGGCACTGGACACCTCAGAGGAAGGATGTTTACCAGTAGAGAGCACTCTCCAGGCACTTGCAAGTCCTCACAGACCTGCTAAGATTGATGGCATAGCCATGTGTCATAGTCCTTGAGTCAAAAGTTGAGGGAGGAACTGGGGCTGGAATTAAATACTTTGTAAGTCCAGATGTGCTTCCAATAAAGTTGAAGGGAAGGGAACAAATCAAGAAGGAAAGCATGGTCATTAGAATAGACATTAGAAATCCAAGTCACTCAGTGTGATAGCTAGGCAGAGCATAAACTCAGCAACACCATCACAAGATGCACTCAGCCAAGAAGCAAAAGTTTTGGGTTACCTGGCTGCTTTAATTGAGGTTGTTCTCACTTCTTAGGTGCATTCACTTTAGTTGTGGAGGCAGAATGGTGACATGTGTTAATTGACCATAAACATGCATCGACCCAGTTTTGCCTTGAATGGCTACTTCCCAGGCTGTTTGCTGCTACAGCAAACTAGTGAGAGGTTGGGCCATTAGACTGCAAAGAGAAACTTGAGAAAGCTTCAAACCAGGCTGGACCTAGCTAACAGAGAAGCCACAGCCATGAAGAGCTCAGGGAGACTAGGACAAATACTCAAATAACATGGTGGACACTCATATGCATAGCTCAGGCTTTACTCCTGCTGCTAAGACAATATCCCAGGTGACTCCCCATGCATCCATGTGTACATGCCCATACTTGTATCCTCAGGGGCTGACTGGGACAGGGACCTGCTGCAGAGGCAGTTTTACCTGGTACATGCTGTTCTTGGTCATCCATGGGTCCCATGTATGGGTATGTTTATCCTGAGCTGCTACTCAGTGTGATATTGTATGACAAAGGCAGCACACCACTTCCACCCTTAGCTGCTGTAACTATCTTTTCAGGCAGGGAGGGATAGGGAGCTGGTGTCTCTCCCAAAACAGAGCTGCAAGGTGGCTTTCTCCAAAGCTCCTAAAGGAGTCTTTTCTTGAGGGGCATCACTGGCAAGGGGCTGGCAGATGTGGACACTAGCCTGGGCCCTCATCTCTCACTGAGGTTGGCCTCCAGCAGGAGAGAAAGGACAAATACTTGGCAATGATTCACAGCAGGTATCTGCCCACAACAGGGCTACTCTGCAAGGGATTGGTATCACTGTTGTTAGCCTTGACTTAATACTGGTAAGGTAACAAAATAGGAGCAGGAGGCAGGACAGCAGGTTTCAGTTAGAAGTGCTGTCTGCACCCAGTCTGTTTATTTGGGCTAGCCAACACAGAATTTTAAAATATGACAACCTTGGTGGGATCTGGTTGCCTGAAGATAGCACCTGAGGCTGTTTCAGATGCCCTGGATATCTCATCTGGTAAAATAAGCCAGAAAGGTGTTGGTCTCCTGTGTCATGCCCTCCTTCTCTGTGTGGATGCCCGATGGGCACAGAACAGCTGTGTCAAGATGTGTGGACCCATGAACCTTCTCCAGAACAATGAAGTTGAATCTCTGCTTTGGAAGTCTTGCTGCTGTGGAAAAACAAACTGGTGCCAGATTCTTATCAGTGCTGCCCAGCAACAGGATGAGGAGCAATGGCCATAAACCACAATAAGTTTCACCTCAGTATGAGGAAGAACTTTGTTACACTGAGGGTGGCAGAGCACTGGAACAGGCTGCCCAGGGAGGTCATGGAGTCTCCCTCTCTGGAGACTTTCAAACCCCACCTGGACATGTTCCTCTGTCACCTGCTCAAGGTTACCCTGCCTTGGCAGGGGGGTTGGACTGGATGATCTCTAGAGCTCCCTTCCAATGATTCTATGATTCTGTGATTCATTGCTAAACCTCAGAGGTGGCACCATCCAGAGTGGAGCTGTGCCACAAACGATTGTATTTAAACGTCAGCATCTTTTCAGATCAAAGTCACCCCCTGATCCCAAGAGACTTCTATCCCATGACATCTTATGCAGGTGAAATGTAACTCTACCTGCTGCCCATTTGGTAATCCACATTTGGTTGGTGTAGGCTATTTTTTCTGGAATTACAAGCAGCCAGTAGCATCCTAGTGGCCTGAAGAACAGACATACTTCATTTAGTCTTTGTATGTCCTCTGCATTCTTTTTTTGGTGGACCCCCACAAACTGACAACAACAAAATCTGATGATGAAACAATTATAGGTGTTTGAGAGGAATATTCTCCCACCTGCAGAAAGGTAACTGTGGCATTTTTGTAAAAATGTTTGTTCTATTGTAATACCCTGGGCAAAACTTCAAGCTCAAATGTCTCAGCCTCATGAGACTCACTGGCAATTCAGTTTTTTCACCTTCTGCTCATGAATTTCTGACCTGCAGATTAAAAAAACTAAAACCCATTTTGTGAAATGAACTGCAGGATCACAGTAATGCTGCATATGGAGCCTCTGAATTTGCTAGAGCTTTTATTTTATAATGAAGTATTAGCTATTGGCACAGATTTTGCTGGCTGCTTTCTAAGCCCAAGAGGGCATGCTTGAATAGATACGTCAAAAAGAACTGCTGACAAGAGCAACTTGCAAACCGTGAACCATTGTCTGCTGTTAACATGTCTGAAATCCCCTGGCGTGCAAGCTAATATGTCCAGAGGAGTCCCTGAAATACAGAGATAGGAATAGATGGCTTCTAGAGCAGATACCAGGGCCCAGACTCTGCCCAGCTGAGACAGTGCCATCCTGACTACTCCACAGCCAAAGCACCAAACTGCTTTAGAAATTCTTACAGCACTAACAGACACTCCCAGTGGGCTCTGCATGAAGCTCAGGGTGGGATCTGCTGCTTCCAGCTCTGCACTCTCTACAAAGCACACTAGTGAGCTCAGTGACAGGTGCCACTCAGCTGTAAGGCAAAGTTTAACTCCAGAAGCTGGATTCAGAACTCAAATTGTTCCAGGTATATTTCACATGTCACAATGAAAGATTTTTTTTTTTTTTAGTTAAAAGATCATCTTAACTATATACAGAAAAGCCCATACAACTCTTCTTACTGCTGGATTTAAAAAATGATTTTAAGGAATTATTTCAGTACAGAAACTCTGTATCTAAACACATATAAGTCAACCAGACCACAAGAAAGCAATTGCTGTGCACTACAACTGCTAATATGCTATAAGGAGCATAAATCCTCTAGCTTGGTGCCTAACAGCACAGTTAAAAACTCTGGCTACAGAGCAGTTCTGAGACCCCCTGCCTTCTTCTACCACTGTTTCTGCAGTCATAGACTAAGTCATGGGACAGCCCTGGGAGCAGAACTTTTAGAACTTTCATGTACTTTTAGTACTTAAATGGCATTAAATATAAACAAAGAGACAAATAGAGAGATGCAGCTGATAGGGCAGTTTGGGGTCGAGATGTAGGGACTGGGAACCAACATTCTTGCTTTAAATGTGTAAGTTCCTATTGACTTAGCCTCTAATAGCCCACTTCGTTATGTAAAGATGTCAACCTTCAAAAGACCACAGATTTGGCCATAGCATGATGGCATAGCAGTATTTGGATACCAGCAAGCAGCGTTGCTAAGCTGCTGTGAACTTTCCCAATGCCCAAGTGCTTGCTGGTGAGCATGTGCAGAGCTGCCTAATGCTCCTGGGAGCAGTCTAAGGGCTTTAAAGTACCCTAAAGATCAATTTAACCTTGTGATGTCCTCAAAGTTTTCACACTCAGAAAGGCAATGTCTAACAAACAGCAAAAAAAAAGACTTTTAAATTTTAATAAAATTGTGCACATGTACACAATAGCACTGGGTTGGAAATTCATACATAGACTTGTTTTGAAATCCCCATGAAATTTTTGATTTTCCCATTGAAATCCCCATCTCTGATATGAAGCAGATATTTCAAGATGGTTTTTCTACCTTCTAAGAAGAAGGCTCTCCCCATAACTTTTGTGTATGGAAGATGCATCTTTCTTTGTTAAAGTCACTCCACTTTTATATAAATAATCAATTTCTGTGAAAGACATAAAGGGAGTAGAGAAAATAAAGCCAAAAAGTGATGCTCCCCTGCAGGTCACCAGCTTGTGGTTTTTTAGCTGCGTAGTTAGTAAGCAAATTAAGTGTGTCCTCTCCTTTTACTGCTGGAATAGCACTGCTTGAGTAGCAAAAAGGCTGCTCATGGGGATTACTGGATAATACACATCCCCAGCTGTTGGAGGAAGTGAACTAGCTGAGGCAGCCAGAGTGAAGTTGATGGGGCTGTGTTGGGACTCAGCTGGTAGAGGTCAAAGAGAGTTAACCATCCTCACAAACACAGAAACCACTTCTACAGATCCCCTTCCTCTGCTGGAGGAAGTGTCTTGCCAGGCCTGGCCAAGTTTTGATCCTTAAGCAACAGGTTCAGCTGGACATTGCCTGGGAGGATTCCCACAGGACAGGACAGGACATTCCTCTTTAAGTTAGAACACCTTACTTAAAATATAGACATAGATTCTATTCTTCCTGTTAGATTAAGGGGAAATCAAAAACATTTCTCTGTCTCCTAGCTTATCTCCCACTAGGAGAACTGTTTGATATAATGGAGTGATAATGAGTCACTCTGGTTACTTTGAGAGAAAGGGTTTATCTGACACGGGAGTTTTAAATCCAGGAGGGCTCACACTGAGAACTTCCAGAAACAGGAATTAGGCTGACTGACATTTAGTTAACCTAAATGTACCTGCCTTGGGTTCTGCCTCTCAATCTGTCTTACAGATGATCTCGAATGAACGTCAGCTTTAGGTGCCCAAGTTTGCCATGGGTTTTAAAGCATCACTGAAATTAACTCAGCAATGAGGTTCCTGCAAGGCAGCAAGTCACTCAGTGCCAAAGCCTGTGTGGCTGAAGCCTTTTGAAATTGAGACTCAGCTGTCTAAGTTACGTCAGGCCAGATTTCTTAAACGCGTTTTGGCATCTGAGTACAGCAAGTGCCTTTTTGACCTAAGCAGGTCAAAACACTTTGAAAAAAACTGTTCCCATGTGATTAAAAGAAGACTGAAAATCTTCAGCAAAATCTCAGTACTGGTCAGAAGAATTTTGCAGGAAACACCATTTAAAGTCTGCAAAGCACAGACCTAAAGTGAAAATGCTGCTTGAAGCAATTGCGGGTGCTATGCAACACTGACAGAGATGTATTTTGTCTTGGAGAGCTTCAGCGCTACAATATGTAAACATTTCTGGTGGGAAGGAAATAAAATATTAAGAAAAAGAAGGCAGCAGTGCTGTTAGAAACATATACAACTGAGCTGGACTGACCCCAACTTTGAGAAGCTACTCTTACAAACCTCTCCTGGATGCTGTAAACTGGAGGAGTGGTAAACTGCTCTGCACTCACAGCCAAAATCCAGGCTGCAGCATAAGGCAAGCAGAGGCTCTAATAACAGTCTCTAATCACTAATATTTGTGTCCATAATTAGATGAAAGAAGAAGGTGGATGCCAACGTTAAAAATCCTTAGACTTGGCTAGTTCACGGAAATGCTGTGCGTGACTGTTAGCTCTGCTTTCTTGTGGCACTGGAGATGGAAAAGCCCAAAACGATACTGGAGCCCACACAGGTAAACCTGAGTGAATTTGTCTTCCTCTTGAGCCCTTAAGGTACTTGAAACAGCACCAGTTTCTCTACATATTTTACGCTGAGCAGCAGAGGAAGGACTACAGCAATGGTCTCCCAGAATGGGGTAGGTAAACACTACAGAGGCTTTGAAATGGAGGTCAAATCCACATCATTCACCTTTTGCTCCTTCCTCCCCCTCCCAAATTTAAAACATGAAAAGGAGAATAAAGTAAAGCCTGTTATATTTCTATTCTCCTTTTTTTCTCCCTCTAAAACTACCACTTGGTACAGACAGGAAGCAACTGCCAAAAGTTGTTCACCTTCAATCCTTTATCACTTAAAAAAGCTTTGCGGCTCTGACCACGAAGCCACTGGCAAGAGTAGTTTGGGAAGAGCTATCTATCTACAAGGATAAATGCTAAAATAAAACATCTTCCCTTTTGAATCCCAGCTGAGAGATTTTGCCAAGTGATCAAACTTGTCTGAACCTCGGAGCAGCAGCTTTGAAGTAATAAGAAAGAGATTGAAAACTTGCAGCCAAGAGCTGCACACACCTCATTAGGGTCCAGCCATGCGGGGAGGCCAAGCAGCAGCCGCCGGGCCCAGCCCCACGTACCCGCTGGAGAGGGGCTGTGGGCAGGGGAGATAAAAGCTCCTTTCACAGTGGAAGTGCGCTGGTGACATTTTTATGAGCGCCAGCCCCGAGGCCGAGCGGGCCTTGCCACGCTGCCGGCCGCCGCTTCAGCCGCAGCAGGGCCGGGTGCGTGGGCTACGCCGCCAGCCCTGCTCTCCGCGGCCTCCCCTGGTTTTTCTCATCCCTTGTTGTTTTTTTTTTTTGTTTGTTTCTGAAGGAGTGAGTTTAACATTCAGGGCTCTCTACCTTGCCCTGGCATTCTCAGAAAAGCCCTCCAAAATGAGAAACACATTTCTTAAAGATAGTGAGCCAGGCTCCATGACTTGGTTCAGCACAGTTCACGTGAGACTTTCTAGTGTAATTCAGAAAATGATTTTTAACAAAAAAACCCCCAAACCCCCAACCAAATCAAAACAAAAACAATAAAGCTTAACAGACTTGTAAAATGCTTTAAAAAATGTCTGAAGATTTTGATCATGGATTTTGCCACACAAACGCTGGCAAGGCGGCGTGCTTCCAGCAATGCAGAGTATTTAACTTTGAGAGCAGAAGTTCTGGGTTTAATTTTCAGTTTCAGACTAAACAGCAGGTCTGCAGTGAAAGGCAGGCGACAGCTCCTGAGCACAATGGGGCAATGGAAATGCTTCTCTCACAAACTTCACTGATTGTGTAACCATGGAGCACCTCTTTGTGCAGCCGAAGAAGTAAAATCAGAGAGGTTCGTGTTGGTTTTAATAAACTCCCCCCATCCCTTCCCTTTTTTACTGCAAGAATTCAGCTGTTATTTTATTATGTAATGCTGCAGGCTAAAAATATATCCCTAATTTAAGCCACCTTGCCAATAAATCTACAAATACCAGGTAATCCAGAAAGGGTAGTTACGGTTTAATGACATACTCTTCTTGTCATCTTAATATGTTCAACTCCTAAAGGATTTAGAGTGATGCATTTAAAGGTTTTTTCAACTTCTTGAATATTTCACACAATCTGGTGGAAAGTGTGAGAAAGTTTGGTACTCCTCGGCATTGAGCAACAGCCCAACTTCTCTAGATGCCTCTGCGCAGTGATCCACAGGACAAAGCTCTTTATTTCTCAGAGCAAGATAACCTGATTCAAAGTGAGTGAGGGTCTCCGATTTAATAGATAATGATGATTTCCTTTTGATTAAAGAACCTTTTATGGGAATTTGTTTTCCAATTGAACACATACACATTCTATAATCAAATCAGAAAAGGTATCCTGATGAAAAAGTGTGTTCAAAACATGTTTATTTTACAACCGAGACAGATTTACTGCAATTTATACCTCAATGTTAATCTGTTCTCCTCTTTCTAAACATAAAAAATACTAATATAAATTACAGTTAATGCTTCACTATACAACACAGTTTTCAGGAGGCTATTGAAGTGATGTGTGAGCCCCCTAACTTACTGTAACTGTGTCTTTGCTGTTCTGATTTCAGTTTCCAGAATTTGCTTCAAAATAAGCCTGAGAATCGGGGAAGGGGAGGGGGTGGAAGCCATTCACTACCCTGAATCTGATATCTCCCGGGTCCTAGAGCTCACATGTTCCTTCCTTCCAGACTCAAGTCTGGTTTCAATGGAGCTCTCATTTTTCTTCCCACTAATCCTGCCGTGAGATCAACCATTGGTAACTCTGTGAGAAATTAAATACCAGGATGTGGGAAATCTGAGATCTGAATTCAAGCAGAATGTGGGTGATTCATTTTTTTATTTCTTTCCTTCTCTTTTCCCATGGTTGTTGTGTGGCAAATAACTCTTCAAACCTGAGATCAGAGATTGGCCCTGAATAATGTGACTACACTGACAGAGCAGAGACAAAGCAAGAACTACACTGGCAATATTATATCCCTCTCTAATATAAGCATTAGTAATTTCTAAAGAGATATTTCAGCCAATGTTTTCTGAAAACATTCTGGAATTTCCAGAAATGCTTTACAGTGGGATCTGCAGAACTTCATCATAGCGACGCTCACCATCTGCCGGAGCAGACTTCATAAAAAATTTAACATTTCTCGCATTGGGATCCGAATGAAAAAGGATCCCTGAGAGAGTTTGCTATGATAATGCAAATGCTGCAATGCTCAACAGTCAGGCAGTGGTTTTTAAGGGCTTTTTCCTTCCTCAGTATGAGAAAAGCACATTTATTTAAGTCCTGTAAGGATGAACTCAAGATGCTTACAAACACTAGACTGTGCAAAGATTGAGATCTTTCATGCACTGTTTGGCAAAGTGTCTGAAAACCACCTACACACTTCTGTAGCCTTCAACATGAAGTGCTTAGGACCATAATTCTCACTGTGTGTCTACCATGAAGTTGTGATACTCCTACACTTCTTATTGTCTACTGTCACAGCAGTCCCATGCCCACAATGTCCAATGAGCAACCAATGACCACGAGCTCTGAATGGGCCCCCAAACTGCACCCTGCCTGTCACAGACTCCGTCTGTCGTCTGGGCTGCTTCACTCCCTCTCAGCACCAAGGACCAGTACAGTGACAGCATCAATGGCAGTGATATAGAAGCTCCACCAGGAAAAATCATTTTAAAGTGTCTATCACAATTGTTTCACACTGATTATGAATCTTTCTCTGAACTGCAAGGGAGGAGGCAAGCTCATAGGCTCAGCCTTAATGTTTAGCACAGGTGTCACAAGCTGAGGGACTGTCCAAAGAGGACAGGTGTCACCCTGGGAGAGCATGGCAGCACTGATTTCAAGGAACTAAATTCACAAAATACCACAAGTGGCCCACAGAGTACAGTCAGAGTAGCTGAAAAATTCTTGTTATTCTTCTATTCTAAGACTGTTATTTTGGATGACAAGTGGACCTTATAATATTTCCCAGGTGTCAGGGAAAACCAAAAAAAAAAAAAATACATTGTCTTCTTATTGCTTCCTTCCATAACATGTTTAAATATGTTAATAAGGGCTGAGCATATTGCTCTTTCTCCTAGCCTAACTTTATTAGTGTTGGTATGTGAAGACTGTAACTATCTATGTGAGCAAATTATTTAACAGACAAAAACTGTGTTTTCAGTGACCTTAACTTTGATTTAATTTGTGCTTACCTTATTATATACCCATCACAGCATACTTAATATTCAAAATAAAATTTGCAACAGAATGTATATGGTCCTGAATTGAAACAGCAAAGATAGAGACATTTCCAAGAATGGTTACATAGGTTTGTTTCCCATGTTTTTCAGTGCAGCAAATGAGCAAGGATAAACCCTGGAGTACCTGTTAATAATATTTAAGTTAGAGAATAGGGCATCTTTCAGTGGCTTCAGCTGGATGTGGAGGAGCAACAACAATGCTGACTGTTGAAAATGCAGAGCCCTTTATGAGAAGCTCAGGAATCAAGCTCTCACCAGAAAGCACTTTCCTCCTGTGCAGCCTTCTGCACCCCACCTTTGCTAATTAGCATTTTGATTATTTTTATTACTGTAAGTCCACAGAGTGATCATGTTGGTAGTTTCAGCTTTCTGAGTATCACTCAGGAAATATCTTAAAATAATCTTAATTTTCAGGGAGTAGCCATGTGCTGCTGAGAATCTTGTATGTCTTGCATGTCTTGTATGAAGTAAGATACCCAAGTTTTAGCAGTGCTGACTCTTGCCAGTCTTGAAAATCTCAGCCAAAATATGTAGCATGTGTATGCAAAAGTAGCACTGTTTAATTTACTCTTGACTGGCACTTTTTTAAACACTGCCCGGCCATGTTCCTCAATGGTGTTTCCCAAGTACACAGCACAACCCCTTCTCTTCTGGCTATTTTTAGTGAGACTTCAGCTTGTGTCAAATCAGAGCCAAGCTCTGAGCTGGATGGAGTACCTCCCTAAACACCTTTTGTGGCCACAGCCATGGGGTCAAACACAAAGCCACCCTGCCCACGGATGTTGCCCGCCTGCCTTGGGCTTCTTCCACAAGCAAGGAGGGAAGAGGCAGGGAGAGGCTGAAGGAGCGTTGCTAGCCTAGGGAAATCTTTCAGTTCACCTCTTCATCCTCTAGCCTTCTACCACCAACTACAACACCTACTCCCTGTGCTATGCAAGGAGTGGCTTAACAGCTGTAGTCCCTAAAGTTTTACATCGCTGCTTTTAGCGTCAAGTCTTGCCCAGCAAGAAAAGGGCAGGGACCTGACAGCGTGTCTGTGTTGAATGGGCAAATGTGTGATCAGTGCTGCATTCAGAAAGCTGTCTCCTGCCCTAGAGTTTGCCTCAGGGAAATAAATGTTGTGTGTTTGAGCTGTCAAGAATCCATTATTGTTCTTGTTCAGAGACGAAGGCTCCTTCTACATTGAACTAAATCACAGCATTCCTGCCCTTTGATTGACTCATAAACTGGCTGACAAGACCATGACATCTTCAAGTGACACATTGCAGCAGGCAAGGCTGAATCCCCTAGATAGTCCTTCACAAGTCATGAAGAAAAAAAATCTTGCTAAATCTTATTCCTTTTTTGTCATATCAGATTGTAAGTGTGTGCACTTTGATAACTCCCGTATGCAAGAAGGGAGCATTAGCACCTCAGTTTTAGTGGAAGGGGAATCAAGACACTGTGAGACTTGCCTAAAATGGAACTTACACAGCACAGTTCTCAGAAACAATGGTTTCAAAGGAAGCTGTGCTGTCCTGGCTCGGTGCTGACTGGGACACCTCTGTTCCTTAGGCAGTGCATGGGGCACAGTGGCAGGCACCCCAGCTTGCCTCGTGGACCACAGGTGCATTAAGCAAGGAGATGTATGACTCAGCCAGCATTTACTGACAGAAGTATGCATCTGAATTTAACAGATCTGTGGACTCAATCAAATCAAATCATGTTGCTCCTGCTCGATCACACAGGCTCTTTGAGCTTCAAATCCTGAGCTGCACTGTGTCTCAGGTTTAGGGAGCAGCACTAGGACCACTTCTTTCCTGGCAGCCTGGAGAGCTTGCTAAGATAGGAAATGGGGCTGCTGCTGAGGTATTTCCGATTTTTGACTCTTTGAAAGTGACTGAATATCTGAATATATTCCTGCCTTGAAAGGTTTTTTTTAATCTCTTTTCTTCCCTTCCTTCTGGTCATATAATATCTCAATTTATTTAATTTATTTACAGCCAAATTTCTGGAAGCAGCCATCTCAAAAATGTTCCTCTATCATAGCTATGTATTAAATGACAATCATAAATATTTAAAACCTTGGGTACCTCAGTCTTCCACTGGCTGGGTATTCAGGTATAGCATCACTGAATTACAGTACTCAGAGTCTATTCAGAAGTTATGTCATGTAAGTAAGTAAATATTTTTTGTCAGAAATACTGGACCTCCTTTTCTAGCCATCATTCTTTAGCCCAAGTTAGTGCTCCATCTGTTCATTGAAGCAGTAATTGCAACTTCTATATTTTCTCCCAGATTCTTTTTCTTATTTTATTTCAAAATACAGCTCTTTCTTTTTTTTTTTTTAATTATTCAGTGTCTCCCAGTCACAATAAACATACTATAAAAGAAAAAGGAAGACTGAATATGTCTTCTTTTGGAAACCTCACCAGTTGCCATCATTTTGCCTTGAAAAGACAAAGAAGGCAAGGATGTAAAACCCAGTATCCTCCATAAAATTCCATCTACTGCATCCATGAAGAAAGCTAGATACTTTCATTATTTCCCATGAGCCACAATGTATGCCTGCTCAGCATGTGTTCACATGGTACCAAGAGCCTACATTAGAGGATGTTCTGGAGTGGCCTATGTAACACATACACATTTACCCTGTGCTTAAGTACAGTTCTTGGAAAAGAAAGTTTTACCTCTCCAGGATCTGACTTTCTGGGAGTTCCCCATGGAACTTTCTGACTCTCCATATCAATAAGCACAAAAAAAGTCCATAAGATACAACATAGCTTGCTGCATGTAGTGGAAAGAGCAATGAAACCCCAGGGCACTAGGTGAACTTCCAGGACAGAGATTATTCTGTATTTCTACAGTCAAGGCTCAGTTCAATAAGACTGCAGTATTCCTGGGTTCGCAGGACACTGGGTGGCCTTGGACAGTGGCACTCACTCTCTGGGATGTGTATGTGCACCTGCTTGGATTTGCCATCCTGTCTGTGACACTGGAAGCCTCTTTTCAACCTGCAAAAGTGGATTCCTGAAGTATTCCTACCACATTTCTGTCTGCGATTTCCCAGATGGGAAAAGGATGAATTCACCTATGGTGGCTAGCACAGAATGCCTAAAGCTTGTGGAAGTGCAGATTTGTAGCATGGCACAGAGAGGTGAGGAAGTATGTGCACCTGGCCAGGGTGTGCCAGCATGTCAGCCCTGCCACACAACCACCGTGGGCCCCAGGCCCGGCTCTGCTCACAGTCTGCAGCTTTGTGGCTGCACATGAATGTGTGAACCACGGGTGTAGCTCCTGGCTGCAGAGCCTTGTGTGATTGCTTCTAACATTTACTGTGTTCTACACTGAGTAGACATATGCAATAGATGCAACTTGAGGTACATATATATATAATGACTAATTCACATGCATACCCTCATTCATATCAACACTGAGAAATGAGTAGCAGGAAAAAATTTAGGAAATCCAGATCTTCTTCCCTATACAAAATAACACTTTCAGGTTTTATTCTTGCTTGACTTGATTTTTATGGACGTTGTTTTAAAAACATCTACTACATTTAGCATTAGGTAGAGAAGTATGCTTCACTTGTTCTTTTGGTGTACATCTTCTGTACAATTTCTTGTGTATACCCTTCTGTGTATACTTTACGTGCACTCTTCTGACTTACACACTTTTATTCTGATCTACACGTTGTCTTTCTGACTGGTATGCTGTCTTTCAGACTCAGATACAAAGGATTTCCAAGGATTTGAGATTTTAAGAGAGATGGTAAGATTTTCAAAGGGCTGTTTTATGTTCCTTTTATGTCTTCTCTGCAAAAATGATAAAAAATAAAACATGTCCTATTTTCAGAAAATTTTCATTGCTTTCATTGTCTTTTCCTAAAAACATCTATTTCCTTCATATTACTTAAGAGTGTAACTACCCCATATGGCTGAGTCAACAGCTACTACAAATTGCTTAAAAATGAGGAAATGAAGAAATTTCTGCTTGGACTGTGTATTTGCACACTTTGGTAAAAATATTACTATGTCATGACTGTAAGATCTGGCTGTACATCCTTTAGAGACAGAGCAGATTTCAAAGAGTCTTGTTTTGAGGTTTAGGCAAGTATCTACATGAAAGTGCTAAATGTACCAGTGTTATGCAGTTATGCTGGCTCTTTTCTTCACCTCCCCAAGGAAGTGTGAGAGTATGCATCAGCAAGCATTACAAAGATGTGACTAGACCACTGTATTCAAAAGTTTGTATTAATGATACGGGTGTGTAGATTTCCAGTGGGTTTTACTGCTGCTATTTACTGTCTGTGTGATGGTAAATCCTCAGAGCTCTGGCAAAGTTTAAAGATATTGCAGAAGTTTACATAAACATCTGTATAGCTCTAAACTGGACAGCTGATATCCATAAAGAGATTTAGAGCACGCTAGAGCCCTGCACAATGCTTAAAATCTGGGAAATGGTGATAGGAACAGAGCTGTTATTTGCAAAATAAGAATTTTATCTGATACTACTGCTTCTGTACTTTTAAAAGTGACACAAACCCAAGAGACATACTCGGTAGCAGCAAGAACAAGAGTAAGAGCGATGTAAACTAGCACTCATAGAAATCTTTGAGAATACACGTAAAATTCAAAGCACAGGAGACCACTCAGGGACTAAGCCTGAGCAAGAGTTTCTGCCACTTTTACCAAGGCAGGCTCACCATCAACCAGCAGTTCTTGACTGTAACTTCTCACAGTCCCCACCAATGAAGAAAGTATACATTTCTAACCTAATCCAGACTGCCACATGGTAAAGCCATCTGGGAGGATATGTTGAAGGAAACAGATGGAAAAGGAAGAGATTCCTCTGAATGTTGTATAAGATTTACATTATCCTCCATGAACTTCCCTGTAGCCCCCATGTTTATATAATTTATCACTATTTCCTTAGACAGCTCAGATTAGAAAGCCTGCATGAGCTCATGTTCTTGTTGTTAATTCTGAGTCTGAATCTCCCTACTTTAAAGGGAAATTAGGTACTATAAATAGAAATCAGAAAAAGGCAACCAGACCTGAACGAAACCCAGCAGCATGAAGTTCTTGATCATTCCAGGAATCACACTGTTTTACCTCTCCTTCTTTCATCCTCAGGAAGACACTGTCATGAGCATTTGCTCAGAGTGATAAATTTTTGTTCTTTGCCATGCACCTATAACAGCCAAACTGCAATGGTGGGGTACTGTAAGCATGAGAGCAGAGCCGTTTAAAACCCAGGAAGGGTTGAAGGTAAGTTCTGTGATTTCACTGATCATCCATTTGTCTAAGGATTAAAAACAGAAATGTTGTCTGTGTAAAGATATGGCATATAAATATTTTAAGGTGTTCTTTCACTAGTCAGTTGTGGTAACTGGAGAGAGCTAAACAGCCTTCTCCCTCCTTTCCTGTATTCTGTGCCTCCTCGCTTTCTGCACAAACACTGCCATTACTAATGGGAATGTCAAAGGGCTTTCTTTTCCCTGTCTCTCTCTCTGTCTCTGCCTACAGAGATGCTGCTGAGGCACCACTGCAGCAGTTGTGGCATCCAGCTGGTTGACACATGCTACAGCATCCCTACCAGAATCACTGCTTCAGCAAATGGTCAGGAAAATCCATATGGGGAAAGCTAGTGTTTCAGTTCAAATGCCTACATCATTTTGCCATCAATTAAATATGTCATTACTTTGTTCTGCTACAAAGCAACAGAGTCCAGGTCCCCTCTTTATCCTCCTACATCCTAGCCCAGCTTCAGTCCCAGGTATTTCCTCCTCTCATGCACCCAGGGTTGCACAGGGTTATCGTGCAAACAAAACACTTGAAGAAGTCAGTGCCTGGGGAGCTTGGAAACCTGGCAGCACCATAAGGCCATTGGCAACAATGGTTTCTGCTAGGCTAGGCTAGAGCCATCAGTTATAGACCCCTTCCTTCTGCTGACCTCAGTGGGATTGAGCTCTGAAGCGTACCAGAGGAAAGGCAACGTTAACAGAGACTCCTGGGAGTGTCTGCCTCCCGGATTTGGTCTCCTCTCTGCAGCACGGTTTAGCCTCCCTGTCTCTCAGGTGCCACAGAGGAGACAGCTGGCTTTGTGCCCACTGGGAGATTTACTACCATGTTGTAGTAGGAATAGCCTGGTTGTAGCAGTAACGTTTGAAGGATATAAGCAAGACACGGAGAGGAAGTGTCTTCTGTTAGAACAGCTTGGTGTGCTCTGAATTGTGTGGTGTAGTCAGATCACATGCAGTAAGTCGCTGGGGACTTAGGTTGTGTTTTTTGCATAAGCTGGCCTAACAAAAGACATTACCTCTCCTTGCAAAACTTAACCTTACTTGAAAGTACTACTACATTCATCCTGTGTGTTACCTTCACCATTCAGAGACATTAATATTATTAGCTGTGCCAGAGATTCCTCATTGCTGCAACTGTATTGATTTCTTTCGTAGAAATCTGATTCCTGCACATGCTTTGGAGTGTTACATCATTTTTCCCCTTCAGCTCCTGGCTAGGATGTTTTCTGTTTCATATGCAACAGCTCCTAATTCAGACTGCAGTAGATATTATGATGACTGTACACTGTATAATAATGTATTAAAACCAGAAGGTGGAAAAACGGATGTATTATTCCTTTCTAAAAGCAGACCCCTTTCCAGAAGAGCAATGGACCCTTTATGCTCTTGACTCAGCAATCATTCATATGCATGGAGGTACAGAAGCATAGCCCATGGACTCTGCCCAGCAGTGATGGACTTGTTCCCATGCCCAGAGGTTTTTCTCTGTTGGTGCACATATAAAAAAGTATTAGAGTTAGGTTCTTGGGGTTCTTGGGTTCACAGGGCAGGCTGGGAGAAGAAAATGAAGTGGACCGTAACTGCAGTGTTTGACTGATTTCATGACATGTTGTGGCTTGCATTTTTTTCAAAGTGTTAAAAAGTATAATATTACCCAACACAAAAAATTCCAGTATGTTAGTCTTTATGGTGGATCCAGTCTAGTTACCAAGTTCAGCCTGTTATATTTAATGGATTTAGAGAATCCTTTAGTGTGATGATGCAGAGTGATGCAGAGTCCCTAGGCAGCGCAAAGGAGAGCCCCTTTATTGCAAAACCGAGGCCTTTTAAGCAGTTAGCTGGTTAGCAGTTTACACAGTTTTAAGGCACAACAAGCACAAGTCAACCAACCACGACACACCACGATGTGGACACGTGGCAGTCACACAGCATGACTCTCACATCTCCCACACCTCTCTACCCCTATTCCAGCTGAGTCTCCCACAGTTCCCTTCTACTGAGTCTAAGTAGCAGGCCTGAGCCATGATTTTACAAGGGTAACAAGGCCCTTATTTTATAAGGCTTTACCTATACGCAACATTTTAGAAAAGTAGAGAGACGGGTTTTATGCATATGCCCCTCCTTGCTGTAATGCAGTTCCCACCTATCCACATTCAGGACACATAGAGACATTTACTACATGCTGGAGTCACACCATGGAAGAGTGCATGTGTGTCTGCATTATCACTGCAAGCTGACCAATGCAGAAAGAGAGCAATTCTGAGCAGGCACTGTCCACTGCTTCCTCCTCTCTTTCCCAAGGGCCACCACATGCATTATTCTGGTGATTGTGCCCAGCAAGCCAATAGCCGTCCCTCAGCTCATACAATTGATGCATTTCCCTTCTTTCTTTACAGTAAAAGAGGCCAATTCAAATATTGAAAAATTATTTCACTTAAAGCAGTCTAAATAATTAAAATTAGTTTTTCTTACCTGAGCAGGCTTCTTTTGAACCACTTGCTGAGGCTGAAAAGTAAAACAAAGGCACAGTGAGAAATCAAATTAAGTGAGAGCACTTAACTGTGACTTTATGAGTGCTAGGAAAAATGTTTTCAGCAACAGAAATAAAACACAGGAAAAGCCCACAGTCAGAAATGGAGAGATGAACATACCCAGCTCTCACACCCAGCCTCTTCTATACCTACCTACAAATTTGCTCTGAAGTAGTTCATATTACTGTGGATGAAGAGGAGTATGTTAAGCTTGTACAATTAAACCAAGGTGAAATCTGATTTAGCATGTTACATCTTTCAGCTCTTCTATAGTACTGCTGTCTTAACTTACCAGACCATGAGAGTGACCTGATTTTATAACTAGATTTTGTTGTCTCTGCTGCTGCTCTCTTATGACACTCTCAGCTGTGAGTGGAGTGTCCTGCTGTGAGGAAACCCTCTCTATTCATCACCAGCAGGGTCAAAACCCAGGCAGAGAGGTGAAGAATACATTCCTGAGCCATGGCTTCCCACATGACCAAAGCCACCCTTGCCAAAACCAAGGAGACTGGGATGGACAGTGGTTCCAGCCCTTGGAAGTTCTAGTTTGAGACCTTCAGCTGCATGAAGGTGATGGTGTGCTGACTCTTGCAAGCCTGTTGGTGTGATTATGGGGATGCCCATCATTGGCCAGGTTGGGTGTGTCCACCTGCCTGTGCAGCACCTGATGGCACCACCGTGGATTCTCAGCAAGGCTCTCTCCTGGCTGGTCCCACCCAGGACTGGGAAACACAGTCCTCACATGAGTCAGGAGACCCACCAAGGTGGCAGTGTGCTTCATCCCCACTTGGGAGAAGTACCAATTAAGGAACAAATACAGACATGCTTAAAATACACCAGCATTGCCCAGATGATGGGATGACCCTTGTGGGTGATAGGAGCAGCATGGAACAATAAGATCATAGATAAAGGCTGAGATCCTGACACAGAGAGGACAAAAAGGCTTTTCTTACTTCAGTGGGACAAAGTTGCTGCTTGCCCCCCTCCTCCGGACATTCTGTTTTTAAAGTCTATGAATCACACCCAATGATTTTCTTCCTGCTCTTCCTTCCTGCTTTTTCCTAATCCCAGCCATGATTTTAGTGCCTTGCTTGGGCAGAAGCCAACATGCCATCCCACTGCACAGCCAAAAACCTAATTTTCATGACAGTGTAGTAGGAAATAACTGGAATATTTCTGAATAAGCAGTTTAGTGTAATTGGCCTTTCAGAGCAATATTTCAGTGGAAAGGATCACTGAAAATGTAAATTAAATGCAACTGATTAAATTCAGGCTGCCCACCACAAGTATCCCATTTTAACAAGAGATGCCTTGTTTATTTTCAGTCTTTTTCTAACTCAGTGGAATCCTACCACTCTTATATTTTTGTATATTACAGGCTCCAAGTTCTGCTCTCAAATAAATATGAGAGGAAAAAAACCCTATGTGATGACTGCATCTGTCTTTAAACTTCAGGGTGGACCCTTTCCTTTTCCATTAAATTCCCTTGCAATGGAGAAGCTATTATCAAGGCACACATTTTACTGATGCCTTCTCCAGGTGGACTGCAGCCCCTGAACTCATTAATGGACATTTGCTGCCCTTGAACAAAGGAATGATTTGCTTTAAAGGAATCTCTCGTAATTACAGAACTCATTGAGCTCTTCTGTAATCTGCCAATAGTGTTTTTTCACTTTATTTTCCTTTTTGTTGCCTGTTGATTACACCTGTACATGTCTATATTCCCAAACGACATAAAATCCATAGACATTTTTAGAGGCTGACTGTTTCGTCCAGCTCAGAAATCTCCATATATTTTTGGCCAAGCACTCTATGTTCATGTGACTCTCACTCACTGTAGCTCAATGAAATCTTCTGAAAGAGCTGCCAACTCACCATATTTTCCATGAATTAGGTCCTGACACTTCAATGAGAGGAAAGACAATGTCTGAAACAAGGCCAGCTCTGGCTTTCTGCCTAGTATGTGTCACAGTAATTCTACCAGCTGCCCTGCTACACAGCAGTTCATACTTTTCAGACCACCAAAAAGCCCCTTGAATACATTCAGTGATAGCTGGGGCTTGAGCTGCCAGCATGTTTTCCCAGCCTCTGGCACCCAGTGGCTTTGGACTGGACCTTGAAAGTTTTTTTGCATGCGTTTGTTTTGTTTTGTTATTTTTATGAATGGCTTCCACAGGGGACTCTGACTCCAGCACAACCCTATCCAGCCATTCATAAAAAGCAGAAGGAAAATATTGTACTTTGCCCAGTTGGAAACTGTCTCTGATACTGACCAAGGCTTTAAGGAATTTTAGTCATTCAAGACCTTTGCTACCATAGCACTTCATGTCGAGAGCTCCTTGGCAGTGCTTGCTTGCTGCCGGCTAGGTTTCCACTGGATTTGGGATCTGGAGCTCAGCATATGTTATGCTTGCTCCCTTAAATGGAAGAAGCTTAGCTATGCAAGCCCAGAAGCAGGGCTCAGCCCCCCAGCCAGTGTTAGTGGCACACACCACTGACATGCTGGGAGCTGTGCCCACTCATGTCACATTGAGGGCCCCAGCTTGTGGCAGCTGAACCACTGCAAGTGCCAGTTTTCCAAAGCATTGCTTTCCCTGCTTCAGCCTGCCTGAGTGGGAAAGGTGGCTGGACATATAAATCCAGTAAGGTCCAGTCCAGTCCTGTGAGGACTAGTGCCTGCTCACTTAGGTCACCCTGACCAGAAGAACTGAGGAGTTCAGGAATAACAAGACATTTCCCAAGCACCCCTTTAATTTCTTTAACTGTTGTGGATGTGATGCCTTCCAACCATTTTGACACACTGTAGATACTAATGCTTCAACTTGCCGAAGTTTGTGTTTACTGAGTTAAAAGATCTTTTCAGGGCTTTGAAAGTGACACCTCTGATGCACAAGTGTTGCATCTGCATGTTCAATTAACTGGAAAGAAAGACAATCTGCCTTGGTTATGGAAGAGATTGGAACTATAAGATACCCATGGACAAGAGACTTTAAATAGGTGCTCTAGACTAAATAAAGTTGTAAGCAAGAAAAGAGAGCTTTGAACTATTACATATTGTCCCTGCTAGGAGCCTGCAGAGTAAGATGGTAGAACTTCTACTTTGTCAGAGGTTCTCTCACTTATGTTAGCCATCTCTAAGAGGAGATTTCTGCAAAAAAGCACTTTCACATTTCGTTTTTATCCTAAGTATGAAAAGCAGCTAATGTACACTGCATGTACATCAGCTGATATTCCATACACTTGGAAACAAACTTCAGGGGTTTTTACATCATATGCAAGTACAAGTCAACACTTGCTATCTTTTTAGAATATGTATGAGACAGAAAGAACAAGTAACAGTGTTGGAAAAATCCTACGACCCGGTCACTTAAATCTCTATCAAACAAGAACAAATCTGAAATGCATCAGTATTTCTTTTGCCATGCTTAAAATATTAAGTATGTGAGCTAAGGCAAAAGATAATAATTTAAAACTTGAGGATAATATTCCTAACTTTGAATTGGAAAACCCGCACAAAATGCCTGAAAAGGAGAATACACAAAATTTTGATGGTTTTATCTTTGCTGTAACTTTTGAATGTTAAAAGCCCAACTGTTAATCTTCTACACTTCTTCTACTCCTCCTCTGTCACACATCCCTCATTTTGGTTTTTTTTTTTTTATTTTCAAATTCTGTTACTTTATGTCAATATCATACATATATCCTTACAGCTCGTACTGGTCAAACAATTTCTTTGCTTTCTACATGAGAACAAAAGAGCATCCTCATGTGATGAGTTCATATTCATCTTGTACCAGAAGTCTAAAGTTGTATCAATTTCCATTTGTCTCATTTTCATTCACAGAAGTCCTTCTTACCCTGTGATTTTTCCTAAGATTATAAAGTTAAGGAAGGAAAACGGAAGGTTAAGGGTAACTCTATATCAACTAATATGAGCAATGCTGGAACACATTTTTAATAACCAGAAATAAAAGCATTGGTTTGAATGCAAATCATCCCAACTGCTATTCCTGAAGCTCCAAGGGTAAGCTGCACACACACGGTGCTCTTAGATTTTCTTTTGGTGTCTTTCTCATCAAACTGAGTATTATGAAGATGTCTGATTGACGCTTCTTGGCAACAGTTGACACTGTTTTTTTCCAACAGCTTGACAGAGGTAAGAGATTTGCATGGAAGTAACTCTGCTGGGGAGACTAAATGGCCATGATGGAAACTAATACCCAGTTAGGATGACATTCACAGTGCTGACAGCTCAGTGTTGTGCAGAGATCATGAAAATAATTTCATAGGTTTTCCAAACACTTGTAGTTCTAAATTAAAAGATGTGTATAACCATATTTAATCTTTTTGTCTGTATATCCTTGAAAATCCAGGAAGTTTGTATTATAGCAGTTGAAACCAATATAATCCAAAATAAATCATGTCTTACAAGCAGTTCCATATGACAGCAGAGTAACTACCATTCTGCCCTACAGCTTTAATTGGTTTGAGTCCAGCCTTTCTCTCCATCTTCCAGGACAGAATGGTACAGTGCTGGGACCAAGGGCTCACATAGCCTGCCAGGAAACCCTCACCTTCCAGCAAAAGCCACCTGCAGCTTCCTGATCATCAGCAGAAATCCTCCGGAAATTGCCTGGGACGATGTGCCTGCTTTTCTCTCCTCGGGGCCAGGTATGCTCATCACTTGCTTTAGTAATAATCTCCCTCTTGAGGAGGCAGTAGCAGAACTGCTTTTTTATCCCTTCAGTACTGAGGGGACTTGTATTTTGGAAGCACAGGTCATGAATTCTCCTGCCTCCATCACATGTTTGCAGTCAACTGGCAACCTGTGTATGCACACTGCTGTGGGTCATTAGAACCTAACAGCAAAACCATCTGGCCCTTAGAGTTCAAAGCAGATTTCACAGTTCTCTGTGCAGTCTCATAAATGAGGCTAATGGTAATCTGTGAAGAATTCTGGCAAAATCTGTGAAACTATTCTTTATTTTCTATCCTACTTAGCGCCCCTCTGAGTTTTTAATACAAAGTCAAATAATTGCAAAAATATTTATTAGCTTTTAAACTGACCTTCCCTGACTGATGCTGGAAAAGTCTGCAACATGTCAGAAGCTGCACCAGTTAGTTGATGATAAAGAGTATTTCTGTTCCACTTGTTGGGGACAGCAAAGAGCATAGAGTTTTCCAAATACACAGAGTGACTTTTAATAATTGTTTGACTGGCATAAAAATTTTATATTTAATTTGGCAAATTCAAAGCACACTGCTTCAAATTACTCTTTTGGTATTCTTAAAATTCAGGCATTGGCACATATATCCAGTTAGGTATGTATATATCCAATGGAAGTCAAGAAACTGAATTCATCAGGGTTAGGATTTCATATATTTTGTTTACAGAAAGCTACCTTCACTACAAAATAGCTGTAAGCTGCTTTATTTGGAATGGTTTTACGTTTTGAGAGGAATAAAACAGTGCAAGAAACGTATTTAAAAATCCAATTCTGTTTTCTTTTATGCTCATATAATCCATTATTTCTCAGTTGCTTTGACCCAACCTTACTCCCACCATTACAGATCATGACAAGTACAAATTTAATGGTTAGAACAGGAACAGAAAACACATTATTTTTATTAATCTGCTAGCTGAACTGTTAGTTCAAGCACAACAATATTCCAGTGAGTTTGTCAAGGATATAATCAAAATTCAAAGCACAGTAGCTGTTAGTTCAGCATTCTTCATAGACGTTATTAATTTTTATAATGTTTCAGCCAGTATTGGTTACATTTCCATGAAATATTTAGGACAGTGCAGCTTATGAAATATCCATTTAATGGGCCTTGTATCTGTGTTTCAATACAATAAGCAAACTTTAAATTGGTGTTCTCATCTAAAATCAATACAGCTCATCAGCAGAAGGATCTGCTGTTGCTGAATACTCTTCTTCAGAGTCACTGCTGCTCTGTGGGGTTTCCCTGTTACTTCATTATCATCTGTCACACACTTAATAAGCTTTCCTGATGCATTTTGCTTAAGTTTAGTTTGGCACCCTGTGCATTTTGCTGCTAAAATATTAAGAAGTATATTCTGTCTTTCAGAATAATTCTAGCACACAGTTC
Organism: Brachypodius melanocephalos; assembly: GCA_013398615.1. Taxonomy (NCBI): domain Eukaryota; kingdom Metazoa; phylum Chordata; class Aves; order Passeriformes; family Pycnonotidae; genus Brachypodius; species Brachypodius melanocephalos. The sequence continues at coordinate 2,732,977 of VZSR01003812.1, read as the reverse complement.
AGCATTGAGGTTTCCTTGATATACACTTAAGGAAACATGAGCTGGCTCTTTTGTCTGGCAAACGTCATATGTGTCTGTCTATTTATAACTCCCTACACAGACAGACTATTGAGAAAGACAGAGGGGAGGTTTCAGTCATTCTTAGCTATAGCACAAAGAAAAAGCCTTACATTTTAGTAGACAGAAATATAAATTTTAAGTTATTTGCAAAGAAGCCAAGCCCTCATTATTCAGGGATAAACTGAGCAGAATCTACTTAGCTTTATACCTTACAGACCTGTCCAGACAAATAACAATTGTGCAACTGTTTATCTCCAGACTATCTTGTCTGTTTGGATACAGCAACTCTGTGTTCGCCATGCATTTCTCTTGGCCCATGTGGAAATGATTTTTGGTCACTGCTAAACAGGCTAGATTTGAATTGATGACCTAGAGGTGGAAAGCACTGTATCACATTACAATCTGGTTCCAACTCTGGTTTTTGAGTCTTCTCTCCCTTCTCGCTCAGGCACCTCCCGCCATACGGACTGAAAACTCAGGGCGGTTTCTGCTGCAGAGGTCATTCCCACTGGAAACAGTGCATGGAGCTGATCAGAGCTGCAGGACTGTCAGCAGGGAACTCATCTCTGGACCTGACTGCCACGAACTCCTGAATGCTCTTGACCTTTGCACTGATCTCCAGCAAAGTTACAGAGTAAATAGCATAGGGAAGTCCCAAACAAGCCAACCTGCTGCAAAATCCACTGCTGTTTGGAAAGTGAACTCTGAACTCCAGTGATATTGCTCAAAATGTAACTGTTGTCAAGCAGCATTTCCCTTTATGGCCTCTGATGTTAACTCTTCTCAATTTTGAGGTCACAAACAGATCAAGTCATTCAATAAGTGTCCTCATGTCATTTAGAAACCTGAAATACACACAATGAAGGCTTAGATACAAGCAATCAAATTAATTTCCAGGCCTATGAAAGCTTCTGACAACAGGTCCAAGCCTAGAAACAAGAGTGGACAAAGAACTGAAGTAGCAGTGATTGAAAACAAAAGGTAAACTGCTCAGCTTGGCAGACCTGGGACTACAGCAGTGTCCCAGCAGTAGCAGTGGTAACTCTGTCCCTGGTTATACACCTCTACCACAGTGATGGCCATGCCACAGCCCGGACCTGCACTTCTTCTCAAGAAGGAGAGTACTGATGAAAATACAGCATGCACTTCCCTTGGCCCTCAGGCACCTTCACCACTCTGGAAAGGCAGCCATTCAAGCTACCTTGAAAGTTGTGAGCTTTGAAGCAAGCAGTCTGTGACCTCCCTTGGGTATTTCCCAGTGGCAGTCCGTGGCATGTCTCTTCAGTTTAGCATCTCATACTATGAGAGCTGCTGCCTCCAGAGATTTGTGCTTGCTTTAGGTGAGACACATCTCAGCCAGAGCACGGCATCGTCAAGAGTGGGCACTGTGGGAAGGCAGGTTCAGGAGACTGTGATCAACCTAGAAAACCTTCAGATTTCACCAACAGGGGAAAACAATCCAGTCCAACACCTCTGACTGCCTTGTATCTATATCACTTTTCTTCCAGACTGCCTAGAAGGAGGAGTCCTGGGTTGTGCTGCTTCCTTAACCACATCTGTTATGTGGCGGAGGACAAGATGGTGAAGCAAAGCAAGCTCTCAGCTGCACAGCACAGACAACTGCAGGGCAGTGCTTGAGGCTGTCTGTGTTCAGGCACTGCTCAGCTCACTGTGCACAGACACAGCACTAGGTGCTGCTAGGAAGAGCTGTCTGCCCCCTCATCTGCACAAACTGGAGTGAGGATACAAGAGATCTTAGGCAGCCACTTTTGCTCAGCCATTTCTACTCCTTCAGGGATATAGAGCATCTTGTACAGAACTTGTGTGGTCAGCCCCATGCACAGCCCTCATCTCCTGCAGGAGCTTCCCCTTCTCATTCAACCCATTGCCTCCCTGACCTCGCATTGCCCTCTGACGGCTGGGCAGGGTTTTCCTCCAAAAAAAAAAAAGAACACAGGGCAAGGAAGGCAAATCGCCTGTGCCTGGTTGATTTTCTGCAGCTGAGGATCTGGCCTGAGGCATTTCTCTTGAACTTCTTTGTCTGAGCAGATCCATTGGTAGCCACATGGTAGGCTGGGGATGTTTTTGTATGTCTGGGATATACAGATGTCTGATAGCTGTCTGTCTATCGAATAGATTTGATAATTATTACTGCCTCCAGGACACTGATGTTGCTAAGAGTGTCTGTCAGAGTCCAAGCAGAGACTGCTGACATTCTGGCATAATTTCATAAAGAAGTCAGTGTCCAAAATAGAAATGCGTTTTCCACATACTTGAAATATACCAGGGGCTTGGTGGCCAGTTGTTGCAATTAATCCACTTCCTGGCTTGGTATATTTTGGGATCATTCTGGTGTGTGGTATGTTAAATACTGAACTCAGTTCATATTCTTAATTTTAAATGGAAATTACCTTTATTATGTCCAAAGGCATGATTTTTAGGTCCTCCTTGCAAAACAGAAAAAAACCCCCACCATTCCATTGCATTTCTGGTGTGATTTTACTTATTAACAGCAATTTCATCACATACATCATTGTGAAATCCATGCAGTACAGTAATGTATTTTAAGAGACAGTAGCAAACAGCTTGTTTTTTTTCAAATCTAGCTAGATTTAAAAAATTATAAATAATTTAATAAATGAATGCAACCTCGACATTTATCCTATTGTCAATATCCTATGGTCAGTCTCTCAACAGCAGCAGAAATATGAATAGTGTTTGAGTATGCAGGCTTCCCTTGGTCTGAAAGAGAGTGAAAAAGGGGGAAGAGAGGGAGGAAGAAAGAGATTCTGCTCTTTATAATCCTAGTGTAATTTTGGAGCTGCTCTATTTACATCCCTGAAGAGACTCTGAATTTAACCCAGTCTAGGAGAGAAGAATTTGACTGTAATTTTACAGGACAATTACCTGACTGTCTAGCCATAGTTATTTAATAGCCTTTTGGAAGCTACATGTGACCTAAAGATCCTATTTGTTGCCTGGATCTAACAATGTGAACATCAAAGGTATGTGTGTAAGGTATGCACGCAAATCCCCTGCAGATTTTTTCATAATAGTACTGAAACCTGACACCACATCAAGAATGCAGCGCCTGGAGCACCCTACTACAGCCCCACTCCCTTGTAAAGCTTAACGTGGTTTCCTTGCTCACAGAGCTCCATCCGCCACTTGGAAAGCAGCCTGCTTTTACATGTTAGGGCTGTTAGGGAGGGCTTGTGAACATTTTAGCAAATGCAGGTCGTTTCAGAGAATAGGACTGATGGATATTGATTCTCAATCCCTGGAAACTCTCCCGTAATTTGTTGCTTCTGTTGCTGAAGTAACAAAATCTAATTTTTCATGCTGCAAAAAACATAGCTAAATTCCCTCCTTGGCTAAAATCTGCCCTTATTTCCAGAGTCTACTGAAAGAGCTAAATGCTTCCATCTTCCAATTAGTTACATTTTATTGTGCTTGGAACCTCTGTGGTTTGGGACATGCCAAAAATACACCAGTTGGTAGTATCTGTGGCTAGGTGGTCCTGGCAGCAGAGGTGAAAGCCGCTTGCTGGATGAAAGAAGGGGAAGGAGAGCTGGCCTCCAAATGTTGCTGTAGTTGGCACAGAGAGGCATACCCTTTCTGGGAATTAGGTGTGCTGGGTAGATAGGAGCTTGTTTTGCAGCTGAACATAATCCACCTTGGTGAGATCAGGTATTATATCAGCACTAGATCACTTATGCAAGATCTTTCTAGCACTGGCAGCGATGTGGCCAAGGATACACTGATACTCTACATACTGACAGGTAAGGGTGATGGTGTGGAGCAAGGTCCTTCCACCGGTGGTCAGCAGGCTGCTCTCAGGCATCTAAGTATCCTTACATTCCATGGCTGTGACTGCCCAGTCACAAGCAAGACTTTCTCTTGAGAAAGGACCCTGGGAATATGACGGTGTGCCTTAAGGCAAGCCCCATGGACACGAGCGAAGGAAGGACAGGTGAGGAATAAACAGTAATGCTTGTGCCATCATGCATACACCTAGGAGCTTCTGGATATCTTTGGCTAGTAGGGAACAGTCCTGGGAAGTTCTGGTTGAGTTGCACAGTGGGAAAGATGCAAAGGGATGGAATGAAGGAATGAAAAGGAGCAAGGAAAGATGGCAAGAAAGAGTGAGACCAAGCACATACCTCCTTCACTGCTTACACACAAATGGGAACAAGGTCTCTGCAGTGTCATTTATGTGCAAGGAACTGAGAGGAAAAACAGAAATACATTGTTCATATTTCTTTTTGTCCACCAAGCTCACTAGATGGCTGTATTGTTGTCGTACTTTTGGCTTCTTCTATGCTCTGAAAGTGTGTGCATTACTGACATACTTTGAGGGTTTTGTGGCATTCATAAAGAGAGCAATTGGGAAGTTTGGTTAGAAAGAATCTTCTTAGGTACCAGTGGATTTTTCAGATTTTAGGATCAGATGCATTTTTGTAGGCTTTATGGTAGTGCTTCGTCTTCTCAAATCACAAAAATGGTCAACAGAAATGCAAAGGCTTTGGGACTGTACTGCCCTGGAGAGCAGAGGATTCCACCCCACCTGCAAGGCTGATGACAGAAGGATCCACAAGAGGATGTGCTCTTCCTGAAGAACTCCAGCCATCTCTCAGCACAGCGATCTGTGCAGGAGAGGGTCTGCTTCAGCTTTTTGGCTGAAGGCACTGGAAACAGGACAGCCAGGATATTCACTGTTTGTTATACAGGCACTTTAAAAGGCTGGGGGACAGTGATGGGATAAGGAGTTGCCCATGCCACTTTGCCTTTCACCACCTCTCAGGAAATGTCTGTCTTCGGGGCTAATTTAGATGCAGCCATATTTTTTCACTTCAATTTCTGCCTGCCCTTGCTGACACGTGTTCTTGGCAATTTGTGGTTATTTTCTTCATTCTGCACAGTGGAATTGTCCTCTATTGCACTTTTTTCTTTCATAGTTAAGCAAATACATAGCTCATGGAAGTGACCTAGTCTAGCTCTATTTTACTTAGCAAATACTGGGGGGGGGTAGGGTTGTATTTTTTTTCTTCTAAATTTATTCTCTATTGAAAACACAATGCTTTGCTCACTGTACACTGGTTTGCAAGTCCAAAACAGATGATTTAATGAGTCTTCCAGATGCATCATCGCAGTTTCAGACAGCTGACAGCTGACTGACAAGAAAGCCAGAACTCTCATAAGATTTCCACATTGGGATATTATTAATAAACATCCTGTACCTCAGGGGCAATCCACCCAGTAAGTTCCATATGCATCAGTTATCTCCCCCTCTTTACTCCTAAGTGTGATGGGCACAACTCTTGGGCTGGGATTGGTTGAATGGTCCCTTACAGAGGTACTCAAGGGCTCTATGCTCAACTTTAACTATGATTTAATACATGATGACAAACCTTTCACATCCATGCTCATCCCATGACATGATGGTGTTTGTGCTTGGACCAACTGTCAGACATCAGATCAGAAGTCTGATGAAAAGCAGAATCTACACATCCTTGAAGGTAAGGCACAGTGAAAAGGGCCATCAGAAAAGAGAATGCAGCGTTATTTTCCACTGCTGAAAATTTTGGCAGGGAAGATCCAGCCTAGGGAGCTTTAGATTAACCTACCCTCCCCTCGAAAACAGCCCATTTAAAATTTTGCAGCGTGACTTGTAGCACTGGCCAGCAGTACCTGGGAGTGCCCTTTTCCTCTGCTAGTCTCAACCCTGACACACTATGACTACAAGGCTGCCAATGTCCTGGGAGCCCTCACTGTGCAGGTGTTATGTTCCTTGAAGATGGGATGCCAAGGAACCACAGAGACTTTATGAGCAAAAGATCATATTCCCTGAATAGCATCCTGTAATAAGACAAACACAGAAAGGAAACTGAAGACTACAGAAATAATCACAATCTGAACCTGATCTATTAGTGAACAGTAGACAATGGCAAACTTCAAGCAAAAAAACTTGGAAAGTGCCTGGACACCACCATGATGACCATGTTTGTCTACCTCCTTATGGAATCGCTCAGGTGGATTTCTTTTGGTTTTCTTTCCCTCAAGTATATTTTCCTTAACCCTCAGTGTTCCTTTAGAAATGGAAATTGACTCATTACTAGACAATCAGTGAGTCCTGTAATGCTGTGTGATGGGTCATACCAATACTACTCAGTTCAACAGACAGGACTTCCCTATCAAAAGCTTAGGAATAGGTAACTAAAAGCAATCACAATATTTGAATACTTAATTTTATATCAGGATATCCTTTCCATCTCTGCAGATCCTAAAGTGATTTGCATGCTTGAAGTGACACAAGAACCTTATAAAGGGATCTGTTTCGCTCTGCCCTGCAAAGTAGCCATTTCTGGGATGAGGTCTGGCAGCACATTTAGCAGCACAAGACAGTATCACATACAGTTTGGACATGAAGAATAGCATACCCAGTGTACATGGCAGAGAAAGTAGTATGTGATTATACAAACTGAACTTTGGCTAGTACACTGGGTTCAAAACCCCAGTGCTTTGGGGACTCTGATAACCACAAGTGGTTCAGGGCCTTGATTTTACATCTCATCTGAAAAGCAACTCTTCCAACAGCAACTTCCTTGAGTGTCATGCAAAATTGTTCTTTCTAAGTGAATCAGAAATAAAAGTGCATCCCAGCACAGCAGCTAGGGATCACTGGGGGTATTTATTTTGCTTCTCAATTAGCCTGTATAATCTGATACCCCAGAGGACACATACATCCCCATTCATATCTCTGGTGCACAGAGAAAACAGCACACTGCTTCTATTCTGCAGGAACATCCACACAGGAGTTCCAGAGAAACCAAACAGTAAGTTATGAACAAGAAAGACTGAAGAAGTTGACACAAAATCCACCAAGATCAGATGCACAAAACTAGAAAACTCAAATTTGTTTGAACAATCTTAGAGAAGTGGATCGAGCTCAAATCCATTGGGCTGGTAGCACAAGCAGCTCCATCCGGGAGAGCATAGGGCTGTGGCAGTAGAAGAAAATAAATCTTGGAGGTTCTATTGTGTGAGACAACATATACATCTTTCAGCTATAAAGTTATATATAATGTAGGAAATATACTGCAATGTATGTTCAGGAACAATTTAAAATCAGTTATCAGTTTTTGCTTTAGGTACGTGCTGGTTTTGAACACACTTGAGGAAAAAACATGTATATAAGATCGCTTTAAATGGATTTCACTCAAATGAGATACAAATGACACTACATGAAGTGTAGACCAGCAAACCTAATAGACTGTCTCCTTTATATGAAATCAGAAACCAAATTCTGAGTTTTGAGTGACAGTAACAGATTGTCCTATAGTCAAAGAAACACAGAAACACAGGCATATTTGCTCCTGATTTCATGTTAGAAGCTTGAGTAGGTGTCTGTCTGGCTTGCTGGACATATAGAAGTATTAGTTAATTCAACACCCAGCTATTTTCTACTTCTTTAATAATACTAATGCTATGAATGATTACATATTATTTCCTTATGCCCTTAAAAGCAATTGAATTTAAACATTTTCTCCTATTTCCATTGTGCTGCTGCCTCTTCTGTAAAAAGGGGATTTCTGCACCTTAACCACACTCAGCACCTACAATTAGGAAAAAACCCAGCAACAAATATACAAAATCCAAGCCTTCTTTTGCTTGTTCCTTTATTTAGTTTACTATGCTCTCATTGTTTTACTTTAATGGCTGGAGCTTGATACCATAATCATTTTCCTCAGCCAGTTCATAATATCGATTCCCCTGTAGGTCAGAAACAATACCTCAGGAAATACCACCTGCTATTCAGGGATATCGCAGGAAATTTGCATTTCCATTTTGTAAAGTGTTATTATTTTGGACTGACAACCTAATATTTATTTTATTATTCCAAAGTCTTTGGATCTCTGAAAGCAAAAGAGAGAGCGGGTGTTCTGGCTGGCCTCCCACCAGCTTTTCATGGTCATTATCAATCAAGAGCGAGAAGACAAACAACTCACTGCTGAAAGATGTGTGCCTCACAGGCAGCCCTCCCTGCCACCTCCTCTGGAGTCTGAGGGCAATTCAGCTGTTCCATCAGTCTACCCCTGCTTTGCCAGCCCTCCTTTGTAGGGGGGCTGCTGCCTGGGTGCATCTTTCCCTCCTCTACAAAGAGCACTGAAGAACAGGGTGGTAGAAGCAGGCAGAGGATTTATTCCTCTAAAGGAATACACGATGCTTGAGCATGGTTTCTGCAGGGAGTTTGATGTCTTCCACCTACCCTTTTATTCACTGGGTGTGACAGTGTGGTGTTTTGGGACCATCAGCAGGGGAAGGAAAGGCCCCCAGTCAGATGCTTGCAAGCCTTGCCACATTTACAACAGTTGTAGCAAATATCCCCCAAAAAACTTCAGCCTTTCAGCCCTCTTTCCTCCAGACAGGCATTTTGAGGTGACCACCAATACAAACCCCAGCAATTCCATTCCCTTAGCATTCTCAGCACAGCCATGAGGTTGGGCACGAGGGAGGAGAAGCTGTTAGAGAAAAGCTGCAATCCTACACATTCCTGATATTTCTACACAGTATGGAGTACATTCAGCTTTAGTAGCCTACTCCCCACCACATCAAACTTATGTTTGGCTGTTTTGTTTCCTCCTCCCAATCTTACACTGGTGGGGAGGAGCCATGCCTGGCAGAACACAGCAGTACCTGCTTTGAGGAGCCACAGCCAGGGCAGTGAGTGGTGAGGCTGCACATTACATCCCCTCACACACGTGTCAGGAATCATGTCCTGCTTGAAATGCTGGTGGCAGAGGCTTATTCACAACTGCCCATCACTTCTCCCAAGGCGACTGCTCCACCATGCAGAAACACACCAAACAGTGAGCATGAGGCAACCGCAGAAATATCCCTAAAAATGGCTCTATTTGTGGAGATCATGCCTCCTCCATGGCTCAGGAGGAAGTGTGACTGTGGGAACCTTCTTGCACAGTTTGCTTCTTCTCAGCTGACCAAATATATCCCAGAGAATTCACTTCTAGGAGGAATGCCTTGAAGCAATTTTTCATATGATGAGTGTTTCATGACGTATCTCTGTTTCAGGCACCAGCACTGGAGACTGCTGAGGGAGGGCAGCAAGTATCACTGGCTGGTTGAAAGGAAACTTTCTTTTTGGCTGGTTGCACAGAAGGACACAGATGAGGCACAGAGTAGGTAGGAGTGCACTCACCACCAGCTTCCCTGAGCCAGCTGACCGGCCCCACTCATTCTGGGGAGCTGCATCATCATGGCCAAGCCACCTTGCTGCTGTGGAGCTTGGTGTTACAGTGCCAGGGGAAATCCAGGCTCCTCTGTCATGGTGCAAGGGCAAGACTAAAAGCTGCCACTACACCAGCAGGTCCAGGGCCCCAATGTGGCACTGGCACAAGCAGCTCCAAAGCTTTCCAAACTTGCATGAGATTGGTTGGCTCCTCTTGCCCAAGAAGAGAAAAATGTGAAGAGGCATAAAATCACCATTTCCTTTCCCATATATGAGGGCTATCACAAACCACCTGAGAAGTCCCCCCTCCCAGGGAGTCCTGCCCATGTATTTGGATTCAGCAGCCAGTACCAGCAGTGAGGTCTTGCTGGCAGGAGTGAGCTGTGAGCTGGCACTGACTCAGAGGTTGTTTGTACAAGGGCTGTCTTTTTAAACTTGGTACTGATAAAACTTATGACTGTGTTGAGAGATGCTCATAAAACACTGAGTCAACTCTTATTCAATTAAGGAAGCTGTCACTGAACTTTCAAGGAGGTCTGAGTGGGTTACTCCCCTCTGTGCTGTGCTGAACTCAGAAATACCAATCTACATGACACTTTGGATGACCTGGGTTGCCAGTCAGAAAGTTCAAAAGGTGAGGAACACCTCTCATCAGGAACAAACAGTGATGCACATTTGAAAATAACCTTTGTGAATACAATCAGCTATTTGGTACCCTCTCCTGCCTGGAATCTTATGTGCTGCTAAACGGCTTCCTAGAAGAGATGGCATGAAATGACTGTGAGCTAGCTGACAGTCACCTTCAGGGCTTATTTAAAAATCAGAAGAGAAATCCCAATGTTTAATATTTAAACAGAAAAATGTTTAATTTTAAAACATTTATGTTCCTTTTATGATTGCAAAGTCAATATTAATACAGAATGTAAACCATTTTATAGCCTCCACACAGGACTCCACCGCTGCTCCCTTCCCAAAAATCTGGGTTTTGGGCAGATGAGAACTACCAGTGGGAGGTTCAGAAATGCTGGTCCTAATATATAACACCAGAGCAAGACCTTCTGCCCTTCCTCAGACAAACTGGCTAACGACTTCAGTGAGAGTTCTGCCTGAGTGAAAACACCAGGTTTTGGCCCATTACCTTCAAATGGATAGAACAGTTTATTTGTGGTTTGAGGTGCTTCCTCCTCCTGTCTGAACTTTCAGTTTTCCAGACTGAGCCTAAGAAGTACAAAGGAGGTTTCCCACGATCCCCCAGGCTGTATGTTGTTGGGCATCTCAAATTATTCTCTTGCATTTTGTGACTTGAGTTTGTGCTTGAAACCCCTGCATTTACTGAGCAGAAGCAACAGGTGGAAATGGGATGTCTTGACAATGAGCTTTAACTGAGTTGAAAATTAATCATTCTCTAATGCTAGCCTCCAAAGACAAAAAGATTTCTGTAACATTCTTTAGCATTCATTCCCTCTGCAAACTGTATACACTAAGACATGCAGTGTTTCTCAAAGGCTCTTACAACCTATACATCAAAACCAGAACAGTGCAGAAAAGCAGGAGTAGAAACAGAAGCCAATGGCCATGCTCCTACTATTTATTTCCATGAGTGCACTGCAAAAAGACCCTCCAAAAGGCTGGCACTAAATATTCACGAGCAAACCTCACAGCAGTTCACCAGGTCCTGCTAATGTCACATGGCTGCTCCCTGTCCATTCACCTCCTCACGTGTTTGAATTTCATTCATCCATTCATTCATTTGGGAGAAGGCTGTGCAGTTCCCCTCCATCCTCCTCAAGCCCATTTCCTTTCTAGAGAGCATCCCAGTGCTGAGGACTGCAAAGCAGCCCCCCAGCCCCACTCCTTAGTGTCCCCCCACTGTGGTCCTGAGGAGGGGGGCATGGAGAGGAAGTGGTTCTGACATGTATTTTGCTGATGTTTTAAAGCATATGGTCTGAATGCTCTGAATGCCACGGAAGATTACTGTCACATGTCCTAACCCATTGCCTATCTGTTGACACAGTATCACCTTTCATAAATTGCTGGTACAATTTTCCCACCAGCTCTGCTCCAAACACAGGAATTATAGGCAGAACACAAATCCAAACAACCCTTATGTGCTTAATAAAATAAATAACAATCAGCCCCTGAAACAATTCCCCTTTAAAGGAATTTTCCTTATTTTAGATCAAATGCTTCCTTGGGATCCATGGTAAATTTGTACTTTCCAGCGTCATAAATAACTAACGCAAAGAAAAAAAAACCCAGCACATTTAAAATCAGCCAGATTTATATTTTTAAATTCTAATATATATGCTCATGTCATGTTTTGGATACTGGCACAATTTCTGAATGAATACAAACAAAGCAAGACATGCTTGAATGCATCCCACCCCCTAATGCATACTTAGCATAGCTCCAGGTCACTGGAGCCAGACCAGTTTACACCAGTTCAACAGTTGGCCTGCAAGGCTCACATGAGTGTGGTATCTCTGTGAGTACCTCCTTCCTGCCCTCCATCTCAAACTAGGTTAGTGCTCTGTATCCCAGTACACCACTGAACAATTTGGATTTGGTTCAGCTCTTGAGCAGTTCAATCAAGCTGGAAAATGCTCCTCTGTCTTCTCCCCCTGCTCCACACACACTTCCACAGACACTTCCTCTCACTGAAGGAGAGATAACATCACCTTTTCATAGGAAAACTGATATGTTAGCCCAGCATGGACTATAAAGTGTTACACTTTGGGTTTTTCCATGAAGAAAATATCTTCTGAAGTGATCAAGTGGTTTCAGCTCAAATTTTAATTTTCACCTGAAATCCTGTTTTCTAATGAGAGTATTTCAACAGAAATATTCGTTGTCATAAGCTAACAGAGTTTCATACTCTGCTGTAACAGCTCACCTCTCTCTGCTTCCACTCCTGAAACCTGTACCTTTCTCAATCTCTTACAGATTTTGGCTTTCAACATGGCCTGCAGGTCCATGGATGGACACTTCACTGACTGGGACCCCGACAGTCCTGCTCTTATCCTCTCATCACCTAAGCAAAGAGGAGGTTACCTTGTATTAAACCATCCAATTTGTTTGCTCACAAATAGTCTGGGCACCAGGGTATTGCTGTGCTCCAGGGTTCAGACCATGTCACCACTGCAGTCCCCAAATGCCCTACAGCTAGAGTGGTCTGTGGGGGCATCATCTTACTTGTGGGTCATTTATTTATATCAAATTATCCAAAGTAGCTATAGAAACTAAAGGAGAATAGAGAGAAACAAAAAAGGTGGATTAGTGTCATTTAACATCCTCATCTTTGTTTTTCAAGGCATCTGACAAGCATTACAGACCCATAAACCAAACTGATTAAATACTTGAGAGATGGATTTCATGTTCGGATTCAGATCTTTATTAATTCTTATCCGTATGACAGTCTCACAAGCTGTGAGTTCTAGCTAACAAAGTGAAACATGGCTCTGTCTCTGTCTCTCTACAAGGCCTTTTAAGAACAAACTGTCCAATTATGAAATGACACCTGAATTATTTTTACTTAACCCCATAACCAACCACCTGTGGTGCACAATGCAGATTATTTTATCCAATTACAAGATACCACCCAAACCCATGAAGGTGAAAGGACTAGCCTATGCCCTAAAACCTTCATCTTGCTTTGTGTATATATTACTGTATTCTAAAACCTTAAACTCTAAGTTTTCCACCATGTGATATTACACACTTCTATTCAAACTACACACCCATAATCCCAGTTCTATCATTCAATTTTGGAAGCCTTTTCCAAGGCCTCAGGTCAAATGCAGTGTTTTCATGGGGGTCAGTGCCTGTCAGCACAGAAAATCTAAAATTCCGAGTACCATGGGTTCCAACAGTACATGGGGTTTTTTTGTTTGTTTTATAAGGAGATGCTTACACGTTACTTGCAGAGTGTAACTGCTGTGGTTTAACCCATCAGAGATTAAGTACCACACAGCCACTCCCTCACACACCCTAAACCCAGTGGAATGCGGAGGAGAACCAGAAAGAAGGTAAACCTCATGGGTTGAGATAGGAAGACAATAATAACATTAACAATAACAATATCATCAATAACAACAATAACAATATTTTTGTAATAATAATTGCAATGAAAAGACAAGTGATGCACAATGCAATTTCTCACCACCCAGTGCCCAGCCAGTCCCCCAGCAATGATCAGCCCTGCTTGTCCCATTTCCCCTCACCCTTATACACAAGACATCCATTCTATGGTATGGAGTATCCCTTTGACCAGTTCAGGTCAGCTGTCCTGGCCATGCTCCCTCATGGCTTGCTGTGCACATCCTCACTGACAGAGCAGGGAAAGCTGAAAAGTCCTTGAGTTAAAGTAGGCACTACTCAGAAATAACTAGAACACTAGTATGTTGTCAACATTATTCTCATACTAAATTGAAAAAGACAGCACTGTACCAGCTACTACGAAGAAAATTAACTGCATCCCAGATGAAACCAGGTAACAATCCCTATGTCACCACTGCTGACTGAAAAACAGAATCCTTTTGCTGAGAAGATGGGGAATTATGCCATGTTTTCACACGTGGATAGCCAGTTAAATTGTACACAAAATCTTTTTACTGTGTGATTCCTTAATTTTGTTATATATAAAAACCAGTAAAGAATATGGTTGCCTATAGAGTGTTTGCTTCCATTTCAGTGAAAGAAATGTAAAATATGCCCAAAATCTTTTAACTTACTCTAACAAAACCATAGCCAAAACAATTTCCTTCAAAATTTAGGGAAAAGAGAAGTGTTCTCGGATCTCAGCTGAGAACTTGCCCAGTACATTTCAATCTAGAGAGAATTTTTATGGTTATTACTAATAAACAAAGTTTATAATAGAAACATTGACAGGACTTCAACTGAACAGCAGGGGTAATAATTTCAGCTAACATCTAATAGAAACTCTGATCTCATCACATGCCAACCAACATTATGCTCAGAATAAATTAAACCAATGTGGACTGTCTGCTGTCAGTTCTTGAAGACTGTCATCCTGAAATTGTTCCCACAGAATGGCAGGATTTATAAACTGATGCATCTTCCTCAAATTAACAGAAACTACCACGCTAGACCAGACTGCCTCTTCATTTGACCAGATTACACTCCTTTAAACCTCGAATATCCCTGCTGGCTGCACAAGACCTCAGCCTCTTTGCTGAAGTTATGACTACAGCTGCCCTTGGCTCAGTAGCTGTTGAAAAGATTAAACAAAAATTAGCAGTTCCTGTAAAACGAAATACTTGGATATTAACCAGAGTTAAAAATCAAGCCTTAGTTTGCTTCCTGCCTGTCGGACATGCTACACTGAACATCCTTTTTAAATTCCACAGGTAATAAACTTGCACTAAATGAGGCCAGTCTCAGCACAAGCCTGTACTGATGCCAGCCCCAGCAATCTCTTTCATCTGTGCTGCTTTGCAAACACTGAGGCTGCAAGGCATAGGGGTTCATGAAAAGACACTGCTTTATAGGTTCACTGATAACCTGATAGAGCTGATAATGCAATTATTGCTTGTCAGGAGCTCACAAAGTTAAGCAGATTTTTGCAGTAGTGGCAGAGTAATACCAGAAATGAGCAGGAAAAACAAGGCTAGTACAACTCACAGGATGTGAACTTCTGTTTCCTAGATGAGTAAATAAATCTTTCTCAAAAGGATGTGCCTGTAACCTGGGCTTGATATGGTAGCGGTGCAGTCAAGACAATGACAGTGGAATTCAGGTAGGGGCCAAGTGTGTACAAATATGGCTACAAAAGACCTCATGCTAGGGGGATAATGAGATATGGAATAAGAGAAGCCTAATCATCTCTCCCTGATGAGACAGTCTCCAAGGTGGGAAGTGGGCAGTGGAGGCGGAAAGCGAGAGCCAGCCTTGAATCTGAGGACATGCATCCTTTCCCTGCAGGATGGCACTGCTTCCAGCTGAGAATGTGAGAGCTGCCACTCTCAGTGCTCTGCCACCAGCATGCCTTGTGGCACGTCCTCCCGCCACTTCAGACAAAAGTGGCCAAGCTCACTCTGATCAACCGTTTACACTGTGTGAACTAATCTGGTTGATTTTGCTTGAAGCGGATTAGGAAGCGCTCGCAGACAGCACCTGGCCGCAGCTGGGCAAGGTCAGTGACCTCTGGCTGTGAGGCTGTGACCTCTTCCACAGCACATCTGGAGGCCAACAGGGACATCTTTCTACAGCTGAACTACGTGGGGGCCTCCACCAGCAATGGCCAGCTAGGACAACCTGCCCTCTTTCCCTCCACTGACCTCACCTCCCCTGTACCCAGGCAATCAGTCTTGCCAGAACCCAGGTCTGGCACAGAAGAAGATTTGCTTTCAGATAATTTTTGCTGCTGCAGCAATGTGAACAGTCTTCACGGTGCTGCCAGGTGCATCTGGCCCAATAAAGAATGCTTGATTCTTAATACTACATTGGTGTTAAAGAGTTCGATTTCTTTACTGATTTTTGGTAACAGTGGTAAGACCAAACTGAATAAAACACTGAACTGAGTCAGTGTACATGTCATAATGATTAATAAATCCCCAAACACACCCAACAGACACCAGTAAGACCAGAAAGTACCACTGCTATTACCTACTCTGACCTTTTCCACAGCACAAATCACAGAGCTTTGCCCAACAACTCTTGCATCAACACAATTTCAGGTTGAAATATTGTATATCTTTTGGAAAAACATCTAACTGTGATTTAAAGACTGCAAGTCTTGAAGTATTCATCACATACCCTAAGCAAGCTGTTTCCATGATCAATTGCCTTCATTCTTCATGTATACCTCATGTGCACATGGGAACTGAAAACACAAAGGGTAAGGAGCCAAGTTTTGGTCCTCTGGCAAAAGGTGAAGAATGAATCTCCTGTCAGTTTTATGAGGTTGTTATAACTCTCTACAAGAAGCTAGATTATCTGGAAGATCTTGTGCAGAATTTAGCACAAGATGAACATTTTTCCTTGCTTTGTGAGAGCTCTTCAGACTGTGTTTCCTTCTAAACACTGAAATGGACTTGACAAGTTCCATGATTTTTGCACAAGGTACATCTACAACAGTCACCACGACATTGACAATACCACGGCTCTTTTCTGGACACCACACTGGCTTGCCTGCCAAGCAGCTGGGGCTGAAAAGACAGTTCCTGAAGTTAAAAGAGACTACAATGATATCAAAGAGCTTTTCAGCTAGAGCTCTGGTTCCTTCAGAATAACCCAGACAGAGAACGTGCGGCTGACATGAAACGAGTGAATTTGCCTTGCAATCTGACAATTGTCAGGCTAAGGATCAGAGAAGTGGAAGTTGCTTGATGCAGCAACTGCTATTTCAAAGACCAAGGAAGAAAAGTTTAGTAGACATCCTTTAAAAGTAAAACATAAAGGGTCCATGAAACAAAAACAGCAATCCAATTAATCAACTGGAATTTCTCATTCCATTGGTTTTAACTGAGATGGGAAATTTCTTGAAATGGACCTTTTGTCTTAGGAATTTTGATTCAGTGTTTTTGGAAGAAAATAAAACTCCAGAAATTCCAAACCAGTTCCACTAAAGTCTGACCCACGCTGAAACCCACACCAGTGCATCTCAAATTTTGCTATAACTGTAATCACAACCCTGTGCATAACACACTGTGCACT
This sequence comes from Brachypodius melanocephalos, assembly GCA_013398615.1. Classification (NCBI taxonomy): domain Eukaryota; kingdom Metazoa; phylum Chordata; class Aves; order Passeriformes; family Pycnonotidae; genus Brachypodius; species Brachypodius melanocephalos. The sequence continues at coordinate 2,715,996 of VZSR01003812.1, read as the reverse complement.
TTCAGGAGAACATCCCCTCACCTTCAGTTGGTATTGCTCACAAACTACACCTCTGCAACCAAGAGGAAAAGGAGAGGCGGTGCTGTGAACTCACGCCAATGGCGGGACAGGGCTGCTCATGGCCCAGCTGTGCAGCAGCTGCGGGCAGGAAGGAAGAAACAAGCAGTAAGGGACACCTTCTGGGGGTAAGCAAGTGTTGCAAGTCTTTTGCTTTCTTAACTTGGAATGAAGTCCAAAACACTTATGTGTGCTGTCATCTGTTCCTCCCTTGAAGAAGATTTCAACCCTTTAGCACCACTGAGATCTAAGAAGACAATTGTCATTGTGCTCTTTCTATAAAGCCAGGTTTTCCTCAATGTAAATCTTACCTCCCACAGAGACCACATATGCTCCTTCAAGTTTTTTTTCACCTGGAGGAATCGGACCACTCAAGAGTTTTTCTATGGAGAAGACCTTCAGCAGACCTTAATCTGCTAGTTCACTCCCTCCAGCAGAGACAAAGGTCCATTACCTTTTCTAAGTGAGCTCAAAAGGCCAACAGGCCCAAGGAGGCACAGCCTTCCCCCTCCTCGTGTCAGTATTTCCTGGTTCTGATAGGAAGGACAGCATTTTACTTGAGTCACCACAGTTTTCAAAGACTTATTCTTACCCTTTCTTGGTCAAATCCATAGAAAATAGATCTGCAGAAAATGTGAGCTTGTTGTTGGAAACTGACCTCTGGAGTGACCCCTTCAGGACTCTAGTCTTCAAGTGAACACTAGAAGGACTTCACCTTCAATCACTGTTAACTGTGACCTCACAGCTGTATACTCCTGCATCAGTTTAGCTGCAGGCCTATTTCTTAAAGTTCAGCACCATAAAACCCCCAGATTATTAGACACAATCAAGAAGTAGACTTCAAAGACCTTTAGACTGTCACATGGAATTAACATACCGAATCACAATTAAACCATGATTAGTGTTTTATAGCACAAGTTCTTTGAGGACAGCAAAGCTAATTTTTACCAACAGACTCTGAGAAAAAAAGATCCCATTATTTAAAGGTAGCTCTTATTTCTGTACCATTCAAGCTATTCTCAGGAAGTAGGAAACATGTAATTTTGAACATAACGTTACTTTCACATTATTTCATTATCCCTATGGTATTTTTGGCAATGAGTGTTTTGGAAGGTGAATGTAAAAAGGGAACAAATACGAAATAAAGTTGTCAGTGCACAACTGGAATTATGACTATGCATCCTTTAATCATGTGTCCCATTCAAACCACGCAACTCTGGGTTCCCATGGCCCGCAGCTGAATCTCCCACCGTGGGCATTAAATGCTGTAATATGTTTAATTAATTCACTAAAATGCACGAAGGTCCTTGAACACCACAGTGACTGGTGCCAAGTAAGTGTTCACAGTTATAGCAACTGTTAATAAAACATCCTGCACTTCAGGTTTGGAAGCTGATATGGAAGAGCTGAGGGGCTCTGGGACCTTGAGGTCATTTGTATCTTCTGCCTCCTTACAGTTGAGGAGACTGAATTTTTGTCAAGCCAATGCCTTGAGTCCCCCACGCTCTGTAGTTGCCAAATTTCCACAAGCACACACTAACAGGCGTGGTGCCCTTGGAAACACAACACTTGGAAGACAGTGAAACACACCCAACAGGTCCTGGCAGTGGCATGACCAGGGCAGGTGTCCCACCAGGTGTCCAGGCCACCCTGCCTGGTTAGCTTACACAGCACCACAGTCATTCTCAGCCTGTTTTTCCCTTAGTCTGCCAAAGATGCAACCTTGTACTCTCATTCACCTTCATTCTACCTACAGAGCTGTCAGCTGGATCTACAGGGGCTTTCCGTGCCAGTGACTCTCAGCTCAGGCTGCCTTTTTTGTCTCCCAAGTACATTAGAAAAGCCCTGCACTCCCTGACAGTTTTGCAAGGAGATGGACAGATGGATAATCAGACGGACTGAGGGAGGAACAAAGGAAGATTTAGGGAGAGTTCCCCAAATGAGCTACAGCTAGGCCAAATTACAGCAAATATCTTGTGTTTCCTTCAACCTAAGCAATCCCCTCAGGTGCTTAAGGTTAAGGCTCTTACCTGAAAAACGCAAGGAGGGTCTCCAGGGTACCAAAAAGAAGAGTTACTGACTGCAGTGCCTTCACATGTAGCCTGTTGACCTAAGTCTAAGAAGTTCTCTCACATACTCACAGTACATCCAACTTTTCCCTGCCAACACTTTGCAAACACAGTGCTGTTCAGCAGGATATAAGTGTGAGAAATTATGTGCAGCACATGAAAGAAAACGTGGTCATTTCCCTTCTGTCTGATTCCTCCCTCTTTTAGGGAACAAGATTCCAGCAATTTTTTTTTTTTTCTGAAAAAAGACAGGATAACTTCAGTAAATTCTGAAAAAAAAACCAGCCGTTTATGTTCACTCACCTTTAAATATAGAAAATTTAACAAGTTAAGTGCTGAATGTGAAAATTGCTTGGTTTAAGACTGGCAATTGGAAATGCAATATTTTTCAAACTCAGAAGTTTAAAATGAAAGGGTTTTCTAAAGAAATTCTTGCAATTCTTATTTTCTCAAGAGAAGCTATACTGCTCACCCAAACCCAAGTGTAATACTTCATCAGAAGGCATGTGAGATATTTCAATGAGAGGAGTGGTGGTAGAAAGAGCAGTGTATTGTTTGCATTTCATTGGGTCCCATCACCCCACAAAGAAGAGCAGAAACAGCTTCAAAACTAAGATGCAGTTCTGCTTTATTTTTGGTTGCGGGACTTATTTTTCATAAGCTGCTGTATCGCCTCTGTGTACGTTACTTTTTACAACATATCCATTTCTAGGATATGCATATTTTAAAAGTGACAACCTACATGTATGTTTTCTAAAAGATTACAAACTCACCATTTCAAATTGACTTCAACTTTGGCTTTTATTTCAATATTAAAATGAGTCCTTCTAAACATTTCCCCCTCCCCTCATTTGAACACTGGTCATTCGTTGACAGCAGTGAAACCCATTGATGGGAATGAAACTCACAGGAGTAAAGATGGGATTTGGGATCTATGGATGTCTCTGCTCTGGTGGTGTATAAGACCCTGGGAGGAAACACCAAGCTGCTAAAGCTGGGTTGTTTGTGGAGGTTTATTGTACCTCCCGGGGCCAAGCACAGGCAGTGAGCTAACCCACTGTTTCCTGAGGTAAAGAGACCTGGTAAGATCCACCACTAAAAATGGTACCAGAGACAAAAAAAGAATGCATGTTCACA